>OZ059839.1:29194338-29647987 GCA_964057195.1 Orthosia cruda
AATATACATTTAGTCGTTTTTTTCATGATATCTATACTCCCTAATGTCTGTTCATAATATTTCACGCGCTCGTTTTCTTCCTAAATCATCATCCATTTCGCTACAAAATTTGCAAAAAGTGCTAATTCGTACGCGAACTAACTCCTTACTGCTCATACTGCGAGTTGTCAAATGAGATAGCATGCATTTTAACCCCGCGCACAAAATAGATTGTGCCGTCGACTAGAGCCACCTTAAAAGTGAATATTCAACTATTTGAACTGTTTTAAAGCGACAGCAATGTGGTTTGAAAAATGCTTTTTCTAATGAGACCTAGAAAAATTTGTTAAATATTTTTGTCCCGAAATGGTATCCCGGAATGAAACGCTACGCCTTCTGAGACCCTGGGTTAATTGAGCTTTAAAACAAGTATTTAACGGGGTTTTTGTAAACAGTGTATGGGTTTTTAACTTTTTTTTTATTATTTCCAGTAATTTTGTCCTTTCCTTTTTTAACCGACTTCCCAAAAAGGAGGAGGTTCTATGTTCGACTTCATGTTTGTTTTTTTTTTTTGTTTGTTTATGTTCACCGATTACTCCGTCAATTGTAGACCGATTTTGAAAATTATTTTTTTGTTTGAAAAAGTATGTTCCGAAATTGGTCCCATTTTAATTTGGTGAAGATCTGATGAAGAACTTCGAAGATATACAACAGAACTCTTCAATAAATAACGGCAAATCTCTCGGGATTGCTGCAATCGCATGTCTGTGTGTTGTTTATAACATTTCATAACATAACATCACGCCAGTTCGCTCTTAAGGGGTAAGCAGATCTGTCATTTCACCGGTTATGTTCAAGTTTCATGAAATCTATTCTGGCGAAACAGTTCCCTTACTAACTTGCCTATTAGGTACGTACAACTAAAAAGTGAAAAATAAAAAACTTTTTGCAAAAAATACTACCGACTTCCAAATACAAAACTACAAAGTGAAAAATAACTTAACTTTTTGAAGTCGGTGTCCATAACGCAAAAAAATGGTACCTACGAAAGACACCGTACACAAGTATTTGGCAGTCGGTAGTATTTTATTGCAAAAAGTTTTTTTATTATGGCAAGACTGCAGAAGTGTTAGTTAAGTTTATACCTCGAATATGGTCTTAAGAGCCTTATTTATAACTAGCGGCGCGCTAGATTTGTATAACGTCATTTTGTGTGTGTGTGTTTTCGTGTTTTTCAGTGGATGATTTTTTGTTGGGGTTCCTACAAGAAGGTTTCAGTCAAAGCAGTCGAGTTTAAAGGGACAGCAAAAATTGTAAGAGAAAAAGAGATGGTATTTAAAATTCATTTGCTAATAGAAACCTTGTACACCTGTGTGACGTGAGTTTTTTTGGCGAGGTGGAATCGAACCCGCGATCTTCAGCCCAAAAGTCGCCCGTAGAACCACTGCACCACTGTTCCTGTTCCGACGATTTTTTTTAGGGTTACATACTGAAAGCTATTACTAATACTTCCACTGTCCGTCTGTCTGTGTGTCACCAGGCTGTATCTCATGAACCGTGATAGCTACACAGTTGAAATGTTCACATATGATGTATTTCTGTTGCCGCTATAACAACAAATACAAACAGAATAAAATAAATATTTAAGTGGGGCTCCCATACAACAAACGTGATTTTTTTGCCGTTTTTTGCGATTATGATACGGAATCCTTCGTACGCGAGTTCGACTCACACTTGGCCAGTTTTTTTAAGAACTTAGTAACAAGTTACGAACTGATTTTTAATCCCGATTTTAGAAACCTAAAAATGTTTATTCTTACCCAAACCGAAATATAGGCAAAGTTATCAAAATTTTAGCTCTTCTACCACGAGGTCGTGAAGTTTTATTGAACTTGCACGCATTTACTCATCTTTCATTGATTACTTGTCTATCCACAAACCGTCAACTTAAAGTAAATAAACCAATTCCTACCACAATCAAACCAGTCAGTCAGCATTCAGTACAACGACCGCAGCGCCATCTTGCGGCGTACTTCTGAGGTTGAAAGCTAACACTTTTGCGCGAGACGCGGTCTATTTTAGGCATTGTCACATTCCTTGGTTTGTTTCCTTGTGGATGGATTTGTGTTCGAAGGATTGGAGGAATTTCACACCTTTGCAAGCATGGCTGCGCGATTGACTGTTGCGGTTTTGGTTCCTGCGGTATAATTAATTTATTTGTTATATACTTTATTGTACACCATAAGTTACATTTATAAATATAGAAAAAAAAAACGATAAGGCCGCCCGTTGTATGTGTTATAAGTTTTATAACACATACAACGGGCGGCCTTATCGTTTTCACGATCTCTTCCAGGCAACCATGTATGAACAGTAATTGTTGGACACTAAGTGGAGCTGTCATTGGTGTAACAACATCAGTGTTAAAAAAAATAGATTATGTAATATATACATACATACTAAAATATAAAAGCAATAAATGATAAAAAATCTATTTATATTCACATTGACATTTGTAATGCTCGCTCACGAGTCTTTTGAACACAGACATTTTTATTCATTCATCACCATCATCATCATATCAGCCAAAAGGCGTCACCACATTGACCGGTCCCGTGCGTCCCGCATCCAGCGGATACCTTCACTAGGTCATCGGTCCACCTGGTGGGAGGCCTTCCAACACAACGTTTTTCCGGTTCGCCGTCGCCACTCCAGAAATTTTCTGCCCCATCGGCCATCAGTTCTGCGAACAATTTAACTCTGGTCCTCTTTCGGATCTCTACATTTCTGATTTGATTACGCAAGGATACTCCGAGCCTGGCCCTCTCCATTGCCCTTTGAGTGACTGTGTGGCTTGCACTTAGTTATTTGTAAGCACTGATTTAAAAGGATCGAAATCTATGATGGTAAGCGAACCCTTACCAAGTGACATTCTACCAGCGATAACGATTTTCAACACTATAAAAATGCTGACAAAACATCCTTGCTCTGCCATAACTTTCGAAACTGACGAAATAGTCGACATTGACTTTGACATATCAAAATATAGAATTTATTAGACATTTCGGTAAAGCATGTCAAGCATGCAAACACACGCATGTTCATTCAGATGGCTAGGTCCTCTTGCAACGGTCGTATCATACTTCTAGGTATGGAAGCGGATTCTCTTCATATACCAAATGTATTCGTGTTTTAAGAGCTTTCTTTATTGTATGAATAAGGACACTTCTTTTAACGGTTACTCTTAGTAAACAGAACATTAATGAGAATTTTAATCACCCATTATTTGGATTTGAGATGGCCATGTAAAGCATGCAAACACAAGCATGTAAGTGTCATGATTGACACTTAGCTAGGCCCCTCTTGCAACGGTCGTATCTTACAGCTAGGTATGGAAGCGGATTGTAATTATATACCAAATGTATTCATGTTTTAGGAGCTATCCATATTGTATGAATATTAACACTTCTTTTAACGGTTACTCTTAGTAAACAGAACATTATTGAGAATTTTAATCACCCAGTATTTGGATTTGAGATGGCTATGTAAAGCATGCAAACACAAGCATGTAAGTGTCATGAATGACACTTAGCTAGGCCCTCTTGCAACGGTCGTGTCTTATAGCTAGGTATGGAAGCGGATTGTCTTCATATATCAAATATATTCGTGTTTTGAGAGCTTTCTTTATTGTATGAATAAGTAAAATTAACAGTTACTCTTATTAAACAGAAGGTTAATGAGAATTTGATAATCATCCAATTATTGGATTTGCTACCTCTGAAAAGTCTATCGCTTTGTAAGTAGAATTGTAATTACTATAATTATAAATAATTTAAAGACGTTGCTTTGTTGTTATTACTTGCACAATAAATATGATCTCCACTTTCTAAGTACTTACTTTTTACAACGCATTTAATTCCATTTCATTCTCATAACCTAATGAAGAAACCCTAACTATGTCATCTTATTATTATTATACACATGAAAGTTTGTGATGATGGATGGATGTTTGTTACTTTTTCACGCAAAAACTACTGAACCTTCTAGACGTTGACATCGACCCCCAATTTCGGTCTATTCGTTGAGGCAAAAGCTCAGATGGCTGCAAAAAAGTTGGGGATTCTTGCAAAGTTAAGACGGTACTTCACACCTGGACAGCTGCTCAACTTGTATAGAGTGCAAGATCATGCATGGAGAACTCCATTCACCTCTGGGACGGATCTGCCCAATCTGGTATTGGGCAGATCCGTCCCAGAGGTGAATGGAGTGCTCCATGCACCTCTGTGCAGTGCTTGATGCACTTGAGTCGATTGACAGACGGGCCAAGAGGCGCATTGGCAACGATCGGTTACATTTCGGGGAGCGTGCGACGGAACTGCACAATTTGATTCCGCATAGCTCTTTGCATCATCGGACTACAAGACGCATGGCCATGCGCCATCTGTACATGTTGGCATAAAGCAGTTTGCTAATATTTACTTTCAATGTGCGCACAGCTAAGGAGTGGAATTCCCTGCCGGAGTCTTTGTTCCCTGGTAGCTACAACTTAGGTATTTAAGTCAAGAGTGAATAAATTACTTCTAGGCAAGCGTGCTTCATCGTCGACCACATCATCGCTTACCATCAGGTGAGATAGTGGTCAAGCGCGAGCCTATTGATTATATAAATAAAACGTATTTTGATATGAAACTCTACAGAAATAAAGCTTACACATGTCATCAGAATAACATAGGTATTCGCTATAATTTATAAAGATATTGGGGAAAATACTACTGATACGGCAGCCAGTATCTTAATATATATACGAGTACACTTAGGCACATCTTCTCAAAGACACATCGCAATCATTAGTCTTACGGCCATCAAAAGCTCATCTTGTATTTTTTCTGTCCCTCTGTGAGTGTCAGTAAAAACGGTAAAACTAAGTGAGATGAGAATATTGCTGTTAGAACTTATGTGTTCATACTAATGTCTGCTGTAATGGATTGAGATAGTTGTACAAGTAATTGATGGATAAATTGGTAAAAGCACTTTGACTTTTTCAGGGTTTTTAGATGGTTTATTTTAAGGATTTTATAGCCGGGAACATGTTTAATCTTTTCATTTTAAAATAGGTCTCCATTACAAGTTTAATCTCTATCGTAATCCGTGATCAAAATCTTTGGTACAATCCCGATTTATTATAGACAACATTTTTCCCGGTTTCACTCCAGTTGCCTAGCTCGTAGGAACCTTGCATTTATTTTTGGGATTAAAAGTATAACTTATCGCACTAAGCAATGATATTGTAGCTTTCTAATATTTAATTATTTATTTTTATAATGGGGTAGTCGTTTTTTGTCCGTCAAATAGATTAATAAAAAATATTGGATACGTTTTTTTTCTTCTGACATGTATACATAAACAGTCTTATTACAAAAAGCAGTTTAACTAAAAACCCAGGTTTAAATCTCTATAAACTGTGGTTTACACAAAAATGATATTACAAATAATGGTTTAGCGATAAACCATAGTCCAAATCATGGTCTAACGCTAAACCTCGGCGGCCCCTAGTTTAACGATGGTCTAAGTCGTATCTGTCAAAGTTTCTCTTTTAGGTTAGCATCTTTTTTATTGTGTTGTGTTGTTTTCACCCGAAAATGGATATTAACATGGTTGATTTAATTAATTATTGAGGATATTTCTTTTTCCTCGGTACTCCAATTCTCAGATCGTTTTTTTTGTTGGTCCATCACAATATATTATTAACAAAGAGGCAATTGTTCTATTATAGACTTCGATAACTTAAAAACTTGTCTGTGATAGTTGAAATAAATGATTATATATATATTATATATTAAAATTCCAAAGCTTAGTGAAATTTGTTCAGCTTGCGATGGCTTTGTTTAATGTTACGTTTCTTATAACCCGCGAGAATGTTACGTTTCGTTACACGTACGTTGATGTATTATTAGTAATTATTAAGAATTTAATTAATTTGCTTCAATCTAAACAAAACTTCAATCGATAAATAACAAATGTTTATATCCATGCAAAACAAAAAGTCTCAATATTTTTAACACTCATAAACGTAATTTAATCCTTATCGTATTATCAAAACGTTTTCATTTCTGGGCATACGGAACGTTGCAATTGAATGATATTATGGTGAACGAATGATATTTGTATTAATCTGTGGTTGATATATGAGGCTGTCAGCGCAAAAGCGGCCTAACCCTACATTTTTCAAAACGTGGCTTATCTACTACAAATTATTTAAAACATGCTAAAATGTAATACAAACGTGGCCTATCTCTTGTTTGACCTAACGTCAACAGATGGCGTTGCCAAAGTTCTTTTTGCAATGCATTATTTGTCTCTGATAATAATGCAAAAGTAGCCTAAACCGCTTAGGCCACTTTTGTATACTGGTAACACATATTTTTGGCGGGATAGGCTGACAGCTGCTGTCAATGAAACGGCTCATTTTTTTCTTGACGCAGCTAAAACTTTGTTGACAAGTTTCTGCAAACTTATTATTTATTGTTTAATTGTTCTTTTTCCGTCGATATAACTATTGAAAACCATTAACCATGGCTGATGAAGATGTTGTAGAAGATAATATGCGATGTAAGTACAGCAAATTAAGGATTATCGTGATTGTTTTGGTGTTAAACGTTTTACTTAAAAATATAATGATATGTTTCAGCGCTTTTCGGTAATATAAATAGGTTCCTGCATTATGTATTTTCTTAAAAATATTGTAAAATGTGAGCACCTGATTATGTACTCTGACCAATGTGGTGGCCAAAATCGAAACATTAAGATGGCTCTTATCTGCCAATATATTGTTTCCAATCCCGATTTTGCTACAAAGAAAATTGATCATAAGTTTCTTGTAAGTGGACATTCGTACATGACTTGCGATCAAGATTTTGGCCTAGTGGAAAAACAAAAACGATTTTTTAAAAATATTTTTGTACCTCAAGATTGGAACCAAGTGATTTTAGCTGCCAGGAAAGTCAGGCCATTCAAAATAATTTCTATGACCAAAGACCTATTTTTTTCAAGTCAGTTACTAGAAAGAAACATAACTAACAGGAAAATTTCAGTAGATAAGGGAAAAGTGGAGTGGCTAAAAATGCAATGGCTATTGTTTCATGAAATACATCCATTTAAGTTTTTTTTTAAGTACTCCAATAACCCTGATGTACTCTTTCAAGAGGTTGATATAAAGAAACGCAATTCAATTATGATTGAAAAACTAAATATTTTATATCCTGAGGGTCACGCCATCAGTGATAATAAAAAGAAAGATTTACTGGAGTTGTTAAATTTTATACCACCTGTACATCACAGTTTTTACAAGGAGTTAAAGACTTCAGTAGCAGAAAATGATATGATTTTCAACAATGACCTAATTGATGACTAGTATAAGTTCTATTTACTTTATTAAAATAATAATTTCCAATTTTCTGTACTTTTGAAATAAAAAAGTTAATTTTTAGTAAATATTTGTTTTATTAATGGCCTAACCTTGCCTATTAGTAGTGGAAATATTACAGTACTCTAAATTCAAAAGTGGCCTAAGCCACACAAATAATCCAAAAATGTGAATATATTCCAAAATAAATTACTTCATCCCACAGAAAGTAACACACTAATGGAATAAAATATCCTCCGGAACTAAAATCACAAAAAATAAAAAATAAATAATATAATTTAAAATTCATGAATATACAAACCCCACTATTTTCATACTGCCTATCTCAAGCTTAGGCTACTTTTGCGCTGATGGCCTCATATTGACAATGGTTCAAATGACGGTATAATGAAGACCACGGTTTTTTTAAGTTTTGTAATACGGACAAGTTTAGACCATGGTTTTGCAGATAAGCCTGGACTTGATAGTTCAGGTTTAAACCAAGGTTTATTTAGTTTTTTTGTAATAAGACTGAAAGTGACAACGATACGATGCGTTGAAATATCGTATGACGTCACGCTGCTAGTACACTCTATACTGACAAGTGACGTCACTCATGAACTTTGATGCGCTTTATCTTTGTAAATTTTTATTAATTTGGTAAAGCAAAAAATACGTGTCCAATATTATTTGATAATATCACTGACGGACTAAATAGAATAATCATTTTTCTATCCAGGAAACCTTCGTATCAGTCGTGGTGGGCCGGTGGTGGACCTCGCCTCTGGTACTCGTACATGAGGTCGTGATCTTCAAAACCGGGCAAGTACCAATGTGACTTTCTAAGTTTATCTTGGACATCACAGACAACTTTGAAGAAAAACATCGTAAGCATTCAGCAAGTCTAGTGATCAATGCTCGTGCCTTCTTTGTATGAGAAGAGGCCTTTGGCCTGCAGTACTGCCCTCGTAGATGAAAACACAGTAACTCCGAAAAACTTACCGTAAACTTACCTTACAGTTAGATCGAAAATTACATTTTTATATATTGTAAAATGAACAAATCTTTAATTCAGTACAGATAGAACTAATATTTTATTGTTTTTTATTTAATAAAATCAGTTAATGTGTTATAAAATAGGAACATAATTCATAAAAAATATATTTTTAAGCTAAAACCCAGTAACTGAGCGGTTACTGTGGTCTGGGTTAGTTTTACACGTTACTGTGTATTAACTATTTAAAGACAGTAACTCTAGTGCTAATACGACACAGTAACTATACACATACTGGGTTGAAATCTAATAACAATAGGCTTCAAATACCTAGCTGAATACTTAGTAAGTGAAGTATTTAAAACTAATATATAATTAAATAATCTAAAATGCAATAATAAGTATCTAAATATACTGTGTTCTATGTTAACCTTTTTCATTTGTGTATGATGCCTCAAAATAAAATTTTACCCTGGTTTTGTCATAAAAGGTATGAAATTAAACAATAAAACCACTTTAAGTAATTTTTATTTTATTTCAACTGAAGTTACTGTGTTTTCATTTACGAGGGCAGAGTAGATCAGTTACAGGATGTTATTTTTTATAATTTGTATAATCATCATCAGCTTTATAATGTTCCCACTGCTGGGACACAGGCATTCTCTCTGTGAGAGAGATAATAGGCCTTAATCCACCACGCGGGCCCAGTGCGGGTTGTTGAATGTCACATGTTTTCGATATTTTGGTTCTAGGACATGCCGGTTTCCTCACGACGTTTTCGATTACCGTTTTAAGATTAGTGGTGATGAAATAATTTACACAAAGTAAAGCGCTTAATTTGTATTATAAAGTGACATAATAATTGAAATCAGTTAATTACTTCTAGAGATTATCTCAAACAAACAAAAAAAAAATGTATGTATGTACCTTCAGGTTGAAAAATCTACTGAATGCTTATGAGTTAGACAGCCGCCAATTTATTTATCAGTTAATCTTTTCTTTTCTGTATAAAACACTATCATCTACAATTTACATCATCATCAGCCTATAGCAGTCCATAGCTGGACATAGGCCTCTCCAATTGCACGCCATTTGCTTCGATCTTCGGCAACTCTCATCCAGCTGCTACCAGCCAACCTGCGAAGATCGTCGCTGAGGCCTGAGGTCGTCCTACCTTACGTTTACCAGTTCGCGGTATCCACTCAAGAACACGTCTATCCGAACGGTCCTCGGTTCTACAGCTAATATGGCCGGCCCATTGCCACTTCAGCTTGCTACTGTAGCGGCACCAACGCCGCCACTTAGTAACTAATGACATGACGTCACACAAATCCTGCATCGCGCAAGCAAAGTTTTCGGCGCGATTTGAACGTATACAACAGTCCGACATCAACCGTCGGGCAGTTTCCCGGACCAGAGACAACACCCGTCTGGTCGGAGGAGCCTCCCTTTTCTATGGAGGTTTGTGGGACTTTACACCCTGTTTCGCTTACCTCCAAACTACAATTTACATAAAAGGCTACAAAGGTCAAATAAAACGGAGTTATAATAAAATCAAAAGTTTTATTATTATAGCAACATTATCCATTTAAAAATAATGACAAATAATATTCGCATGCAAAGAACAAAAACACTGTATCATGCAATTATTTTTATACATTTTTGTTTCTTTTTTTCTAACAACAAAAAAGTTATTTTGCCATTATTATGCCCATAAATTGAGGTGCTGTTTCTTGTAAAGCTTTTCCCGTAACTTATTTTTTTATATTTACATTTTAATATAATTGAAAATAATTTTAAAAGTGGCACACGAAATATAAAATTATTTTTAAACTATAGATTTAAAGGTCGTACACACTGTTTTGTAGTCTTAACTATTATGGAACTATTAAGATGCGATCCTAATTTCTTTTCACTATACAATTATCACAGAAAATATGATTTTCCTACATCATTGACCATTTTAGCTAAATATTTATTCTATCTAAACAAGATTTCTGTCGTAAATAGTTTCAAAATAACGAAGCGACAGTAACAAGGGTGTTAAAAATTATTTCGTTCCGATTCAGCACAAAATCGATACAGCTAGATTTTTTTTAATATAAAATTTATAAAATATTTTACTTTCAGTCTGTATAGTTTACATAACAAATGGATTATACTAAATTGGAAATAAATGGAATTATAAAAAAATCGATGATTTATAATCGATTCATTTATTGAGCAATCGTAACAAGCTAAATATTCGGTTTGGATAAATAAAAAAAATCTGTAAACTAAATAATACACACATAAAATGCGAATATAATTCTATATACAGATTGTAACAAAAATATTTTAATTACAAAAATTTGAAAAGTAATTTTTTCATGCATTGTATTTACAAAAATATATCTTATTTTTTACAAAACACAAAGCAAATTGTTTTCAATAGAGTTTTAGTGTTTTTCGTTCAAAAGCGCTTTGACGTAAAATAATTAACACAGACAAAGTCGACAATATATTTTCGTAATTTTCGAAATCCAATAAATTATTTAAGTCATATTAATTCGAAGTACCTGGCTGGATGAATAAGAAAAAAACATTATGTAACATTATGTGTTTTAACAAAAAAAAAGTTTTTTTTACCAACAAAAGAAAATTCAAGCAGACTTTAATTTTTTTTTCATTTCTTTTTTGCTCCAACCAGTAACAAATTCTTCGAGATTTTTTATTAACAAATTACACAAGTCTTCAGACTTATCCTATCGTATATACACCTCAGTCAGTTAAACATTTAGGAACATAGTATGTTACACATACAGCTTTCTTGAGCCGTATTCGAAATAAATGTCCATTTTTTACACAAGCTTTAGAACATCACACCGTCGCTACACGTGGGTGCCTTGGGAAGGCTGGCCGCCGTTACCTGTGAAAAATGAAGACAATTAGCCTAAGTGATATTGAGAAAAAAACCATTCAACTTAAGCAGAAGAGGTAATTTATTATTTTTAATACGGAATACAAATTGACCGAGATATTTTATGTAACTATCCTTTTCCGGCGCGGAGCTAAGTAAAAATTCATTTTAATAAAAGACGCGACACGCTCTTTACGTAATATTTTTTAGAAAAATTGTGAGATGGTATTTGTTAGTTACTTCGTTTTGAATGTTTCAACGGTTTTTTTTTAATTTAACTTTAGTGGATTGAACGATAGAATAGAATTTTGAATTAACGTGTCAAAAATATGTGACCAGCAAGTCGATGTCTCCAGAGGCTCGTCTCGCTGTTCACAACAGCGTGCTGCAACACTTATGTGTGGAAGTGAAGGTGGGTATCGCAAAAAAGACATGAAAGTAGGATTAATGCAGTAGAAATGCGTTCCTAGCAAAGTATGTGTGGTGTTACTTTAAATTATGGATGGAGGAATGATGTGATAAGAGAACGTTGTGGTTTAAAAGAAGATGAAGAAGAGTATGTTAAGATGGTTTGGACATGTTGAGAGGATGAATCAAAGGAGGCTAACGAAAGGTATTTACAAGGCAGAAGTTAATGACAATGCCGGGAGGGGACGCCCTAGAAAGACATACATATACCTTATAGGTGATGTTCTTCAGAAAAGCCAGGTGCGTAGTACTCATAACCGGCGTGTGTGTATGACTAGAAGTATGAACGTGAGTGAAGCAAAAGAAGTATGTAAGGATCGTAGCAGGCGTTACTAGTATGTATGTCAAAAATATAAAACTTCAAAAATACAAATATTGTGTGTACTTGTACGTTTCTGTGTAGGCGTACTTATGTCTTTAGCATAATAATATGTTATATTAGAGTGTTTGAAATGAATATATCCGTGTCTACATGCACAAACATATTTTTCAGTTGTTTTTTCTACAGCATGTTTACCTAACAAGATTTTTTACACGAAAAACAGTACAATATAATCATACGTTGACATAGATAAAATAGCGAACCCATTACTCCGGAAAAAAAAAAAAAATAACAGGATAGAAGCCGGCAAAAAACAAAAAACAACGCCTTGTTTATGAAAAAGTTGCTTTTACTTGTAATTCAACTAAAACAACGTTACAGAAATTCAAAATAAACCTTGCCGAACCAAACTCGACCGCTCAAAACAAAAAGCCAGGTAGGTAGGTATACCTACCTCAAGTAACAAGTTTAAGCAAGCCCAATAAATAATTCAAGTCTCCCAGTTTGAATGCATTAGATTTATACGAGTTTGCAAACACATTGCGGCTAAGATCGATCGTAATTCAAGTTCTAAACACAAACAATTGAGTTGAATTAAGCTTGCGCTGGTCTAACTTGGTAATATAACTTTGCAGACAGCCTAGGAATTGGTTAGTGTGTATTTTGTTGCATGATTTCGTTGCGAGTATTTTTTTCTGGAAAAGATGTTTTGATTTGAATTGGAGTGCAGTGGTGTCCGCTGTTTTTAGGGTTCCGTAGCCAAATGGCAAAAAAAGGAACCCTTATGGATTCGTCATGTCTGTCTGTCTGTCCGTCCGTATGTCACAGCCACTTTTTTCCGAAACTATAAGAACTTTGCTGTTGAAACTTGGTAAGTATATGTATTCTGTGAACCGCATTAAGATTTTCACACAAACATCGAAAAAAACAATAAATTTTGTGGGGTTCCCCATACTTAGAACTGAAACTCAATTATTATTTTTCATCGGACGTGTACGTGTGGGGTATCTATGGATAGGTCTTCAAAAATGATATTGAGGTTTCTAATTTTTTTTTTCTAAGCTAAAAAGTTTGCGCGAGAGACACTTCCAAATTGGTAAAATGTGTGTCCTCCCCCCTGTAACTTCTAAAATAAGAGAATGATAAAACTGCAATTTACCAAGTACGAAACCCTTCGTGCGCGAGTCCGACTCGCACTTGGCCGGTTTTTTTGTCATAGATTATTCAACTCACTTTGCGTATGGAATGCTTTTACCCGATTGCCCCAGAGGGTTATGTTTTTCGAGCGTATTTTATGTATGTATGTCTAATTCGATAGCACGCTCTCCAGCCTAAACCGTTAGACCGATTTTGATGATACTAACGTCCATCGATTTGTCTTAATTTTGCCAGTGTCAATAATTATGTTTTGTATGCATTAGATTTATACGAATTTGCAAACACATTGCGGCTAAAATTGATCGTACTTCAAGTTCTAAACGCAAACGATTAAGTTAAAATTAAGCTTTCGATGGTCTAACTTGGTTATATAAATTTGCAGACAACCTAGGTATCGGTTAGTGTGAATTTGTTTATGTAGTATTTTCTAGCATGATTTCGTTGTGATTGCTTTGCTGAGTTTTTTTTTTTTGCAGCTTCTTTATTATTGAAGAGCAGTGGTGTCTTACTTTTTGTATAGTTTATTCGGTTTTTATTTTGAGGCAATTTCTTACAAATTGGTGAATGGTAGATCATATCGTGTTATGTTGTCGAGTGTATTATTTGATACATTTTAGTTTTATTTTAAAAATATTAGTTTCATACAAATTGTATGAAAGTAGTAGTTAACTAGAAGAGTACAGGGATAATATTCAAATTAAAAATATGATATTTTTCTTCGTATCAAAGTGACAATTTTACTAATAAAACAGCTATCAGGACCATATTTCCAAAAACTATAGTACCCATGTACCTACCCTACTATTACTCGGGTAAATAAAAAAAAAATCTAACGAAAATTCAAACAAAACAGTGCCGTTTAGAAAAAAAATAGGTAGGTAGGTAACCCTAGGGTAAGTTCAAAAGTAATTTAAAACGCAAAAGGTAAAGCATTCTCTATAAGGGACACTGCTTATGCTTACCGGCTACCCCTTACACCTTGACGCCTATTTACCTGTGGGTAAAGCGACTGAGTTTCTCACGGCGGAGTAGGGCGGCGGCGCAGGAGTCGATGTGGGCTTTGCCGTGTGCACTTGATTGTTGTAACCTGGGTGGAGAGAGTAGGTTAGGTCTACTTGCATGAAAAATAAACTCAGGCCTCAGAGTTAGTAGCTAACACGAGATTAAATTGACGATATTATGTCATACAATATTCTCAATTTAACCTCGTGTTAGTAACTAACTCTGAGGTACTGAAATGTATTAAGAAATCAGTTTAAAAAGTTGAATGTACTATCTTCGTAGTTGATTCCTGATCCATATTTTACAACATAAATTCTAATATATTTAGGTCTACCTCTCCTTATGCATACATTTCCTTTGCAATAAACTTGATTACAATTTAATAAGACGGTGTCAATTTATTTGCTCATCTCATTGTCATCTCAGTTTCAATATCTACTTAAAATTTTGTAAAATTACATTTTCTTTTAATTTAAAACAGAGAATAGGTATCAAAAAGATTTATAATAAAAATAATGTTGTGTCGTTTTTTCTATAAGCAATCAATTCTGAACGAAGCGCGATGGTTAGTTCCAAATTCAAAATATAAATTCCAGCCTTTGCAAAAATATTTGAAAAATCTTAAACTTACCGATATTACTATTCCTCAAGTACGGATTGCCGTATGTGGCAGAGTATCTTAGATCCACATTGGGCTGTGGTTTGACATTAGGCTGGGCGTAGATAGGCGTTGGTGACGCTGTTGAACAAACGATACAAAGTTATTAATTGTAACGAGATAACGAGAATCAGTGCTGTAACTATACTAGGTGAGGCCCGTGGAAAATACATTGGATGGGCGGATGCCCATGAACTGAGCGAAATTCTTGCATGTTTTTGAGTACCTATAGTTATATTAGTACATATACCTAAATTAAATTGATTAATTACAAAATTGTTTTATTATTGTCCTCCTGTTCTGATTGGCTCTCAGGCCGGGAGTCCCCAATTGTCGGGGGCCACTTTTGACCTGGGCCCGCTCAACCACCCTACTGTTACGTCACTGAAGAGAAGATAGAAAGAGGAGAGGATATATTATATAGCTGGGTCCTACCAGAGAAGAAGTATTCAGCTGTATGTTTTGGCGCTTAGTACCTCAAGCGCAACTCTTTTGCCATTATGTCGTAAATGCTGACTCTATCTCTCGTGAGAACATTATTGCGACATAAAAGCTTTTAAGAATGTCGTGAAGTTAAGTGTCGTTGAGAATATTTCAGGATAGCCTTGATCGATCATCCTCAGAAATAACACCTATGCGATCGACGTTAGAATAAGCCTAATTGAAACGCTTGGTCGCCATACCTATTATTGGAGTCAAATATAACAGCTCACAATGTTAGGACCTATTAATATTAATGCAAATTTTTTATCCGTGGTGCTAAGCAACTGGGTTTATCCCAGTTGTAAACGACCCTTTGTGCCTATTGGCCTTGTTTGTTCTGTCTCCTTCTTGATATGAAGGGAAGTAGAAATTTGTATTTTTTCCTACTCCTCCATTATTATTATCTGATTTATTTCGTTGCGGGATCCAAGACAGTTAAATTCATTCTCCGGGACGACATTGAGCTTCATTGCCTCGGCGCTTTTCTGGTGGTCGCCACTGTTGATTCTGGCTTTCAGGAGTTTCAGTTGTTTGGGGATAGTGCGGTGGGAATGACCCAAAAAAAAAACGGTTGGTCGATCTAGTGGTCGCAAACGTTACTGGTGAACATGAGGTTCTGGATTCGATGCTCGGGTCGGGCTAAATGCTATTGGTTTTTTTCATCTGAAATTTCTCAGGACAAGCTCTGAATTTTGACTTGTTACCGGTTAATAGCAACAGGCTTGTAATAGGGGAGACAAGGAATTTAAAACATGACTGGCTAAAAGTGCGTGAACTACAGGTGCGCCTCTCCATAACCCTTCGAAACGAAGGATCGATGAACGTGTTATAGTAGTTATCACAGATATAAATCTAACTAGATAACGCAAGTCCCTCCATCTGTATGCAAACCAAGCGTGCCACTTTTCACAAACAATTTCAAAACAAATTTACTTACCAATGAAAGAAAACATTTTCCTTTTTTTTTATTTGTGTTGGGTTTGCTCATGACTCTAGTCTAGGTCATAGGTGACATAGACAGAGTCGACGATGGAGTGAGCTTACCCAGAAGAAGCCTGTTCACTCTAACTTTGAAGAGATTCGGGTCGAATGCGTTCGGAAACACAGACGCAGGTAGTGAGTTCCACTCATTCGCTGTGCGCATTATGAAGGATGTTTTGAAGCGCTTGGTGCGAATTGGTGGAATGGCAACAAGATAAGGATGATAACTTGCAGTGAGTCTAGATGTCCGATGGTAGAATGGGGCCGGTGGAATGAGGTCGTGGAGTTCTTGAGCACACTCACCGAAGTACAGTCTGTAGAAGACCGACAAGCAGGCAACCGTGCGGCGCGATGACATTTCAAATGCCTCGGCCAACTTTTTCTATACATACTTTATAGCTCAATATGGCATTTTTCTAGGTTTCGGAGGATTTCCGATGCCGATAATGCTAAATGAAAAGCTCAGATTACGATCATTGATCGTAATTTTACTCCGTTTTTTGGCACGCGAAGTACATACAATCGCGTCATCTGGTTATATTTATATCTGTGGTAGGTAACCTAAAATCTTATCAAAAACCTACTAAACCTATTACGTCAAACATTAATTCAATTGTAACTACTTAATACACAGCAAAATTTCCAACAAAACTAAATTTATCAACTTCTACTTTGAACTTGCACTTACCGTCACCAACTGGAAGCCCCAAATTATTAATGGCATCCGTTTCATCTGACGACTTGGTCGTTCGTTGTAACGTATTGTTTTGTGATCCATTGCCGGCTGACAAGGGGAGTGTTGACGCAGTGTCGATGCTGCGCGTCAATGAACCTTGTAGGGATCTGTGAAGCGATGGTATCGTTTAGTTTTAGTAGTGTAGTAGTGAGTGGTATGGGGTCTGTTGTCGAGTATTAACATAGGATTCTGATTGGGTTTAGTATTTAGATATTGGAGCTTAGTTCAGGAATCGTGTTTTGTAAATTATTGTTTTACTTGGGAACTGTGTGAATCTAAGTAGATATTCTATTCTATTCGTATATTCTTGGGATCTGTGATAGATATTTCGTTTTAATTTTGTAAATAGACGGGCGCCTATGCAATGGAAAGGGGTTTACACCGGTTTTTCAGGCAACACAACATCAAATACGCTTGTCAATGTGTTGAAGACCTTCGAGACAAAGTTTTCTCATATAAAAATATGTTCACAAGTTTGTGTCTTTAAAAATACAGTGGCTTGAGACAAATTCAAACCTAACAAAAACATTTTCATGTAAAATGTTGCCAAGACGTGACCATATGGCTCGTACTGTCAAAAAGTTATCAAATCTTATGTTGAGCCAAGTTTTTAACTCTAAACGCCCGAACTTTACAAGCCCTAACTTCAGAAACTCTACACCTTAGTCAAAATATGTGACCTGGCCGTTTCGCTACGGTCATATGCCTCGTTACTAGGAGGAAAAATAATATTAATTATTAATAATATTAGTAAGTATAGAAAAGTTATGAACAGTACATACATTTTTCACCTTACTTGTGAAAAGTTAGCCAAGCCATATATTTTGACTTAGGTGCAGATTTTTGAAGTTAGGACAGAGTCAGATTTTAGATATCAATAAAATCTAAAGTATAACAGCTAAACAATTGAAAACATATCCCGAGATTTTTTTTATCTGATATAATCCGAAACCTAGTTATGAGAGTTCAAAAAAACGACGAAGTGCTTCGAGAAAAGGTAGGTAGTTCCCTTGCGCTTCGCTTGGCTCATCTTGCCCCCGCGGCTCTACCGTGCCCCCAGATTATCAAAGGTAGTTATTATAATTGAATTTGTCTCAATGGTTATTTTTTCAATCATTTTATTTTGTTTCGCAAAAGCTTGAAGCTTAGACAACACAATATATTGTAGCAAAAATATGGAGATTAAACTCATTCGCAACACAGACACATCTCAACAATAACGCGACTAGAATGGGATTTTATTTTATCCTCACATAAAAAATACAATTTGAACATTCCCACAAAAACTATCTGAACGAAAAATCAAAAGAAAACCACATTTCTCATGCCGAGTTAGGGCTGTCACACAAAACGTCAGATGATATAGTAAATTAGTTATCATCTGGATAAGATCTTTTAAAATGTAAGCCTTGTATGTAAGCGGTTTTACATAAATTTGCCGGTGATAAAGAAACTCTTTTATGCCTGGGTTTTACGAGGGTAGTTTTTCAAGCTAGGATGGCAAGATTGTTTTAATACTCGTAGGTAGTAGCTCTGGCTTCGTCATAAAGAAATTATCCTTATTTTTTATGTGACAACCCAAGATATAATGTGTATAATATCCTAGACTCGTGTCATTTATAATCCTGCTCAGTCATCCAAAGAAAAAGTAAGTAATTTTTCACAGCCTTCAAAAAAGAGCGCTAGAATATGATAAAATTGTTATTGAAAATATGTATATTTCTTGTCTGTACACCAAGGTCTTTTATTGACTTTAGTTTCACAATATTCAAAAAATAAGCTTTATTTAAGAAAACAAATCCATCTACGAAAGGCTACTTCATCCAGTTACCATAACATTAATTACGTGACAACCCTATATCCCCTTTAACTCAGACAATAAAGAAAATAAAAATAAAATAATCATGTACTTACCTACTGGGTGGCTCGAGGGGGGGTGACTGGACCCGGAGGTGGGGAGGGGGTGCGTACCCCTGCGGGTAGTCGTATACGTAGCCGGCGGGGCTCTGCCATGAAACATGTAATACCACCTTTATTTTACCGCAGTAGGTTATAACGCAGGATAGCTTCAGAAAAACCATCACCTCAGGACTGATTTTTCATAAATCAGATAACATTCACAAGGCCTTTTTTTTTCTGCATGATGACATAATTTTATTTTTGAGATAGAAACTATCTGGGAATAGAAAAATCAGTCCATGGTCTGCACCTACGTTTTCTAATTTAAATAATTGAAAACCCGAAAATTTCATCGTGAACAACGTTTTCATAGGACATACTAAAATATCGAAAAAAATCTGTTGACCGATACATTTTGTCGATGTGTGTTTTTTCATGTAAATAAAAAATAAATTTATTTCTTTTCAGTTATTTCAATGTCTTTTAGTAGATGTATTGTACAATAGTACCAAAACAATAGGAAGGCTTGTGATAAGAAGAATCACTTCTGAACATATAATATAAAGCTTGACAATCAAAACTAAAGTTTTAGCCAAAGTGATTTCATTGTTTCAGATAAAGAGATGGGTATAAGAGACTTTTTAAGAGATTTGATCCCACTAAAACATTAAAAACCCTATAAATCTAATCCGTTTTGTAACAAGTGGTATTTCTGATCCTATTATTCCATATTTAAACACAAAAAGGTATTATTTCAGATAACTTGTGACTGTCAAATTGGTTTCTTTTTCGCTTTTGTAGTTTGATCTGAATTCGAGCTTGTGAAAATAAGATTTTTTCTTTGATGTAGAATTAACTGAGGTTTTCTTTGTAATAAAAGTAAAAATGCAAACAATTATGGCGTACTAAAGTGCTCATTTGAGCACCATTTTTTATTTGGATTTTGATCTCCATTATTAAGCTTTGAAGATAAAATTGCCTTTTTCATATTTGATATGTTAGATATATTTTAGTCACTTTATATCTAGGCTGGCTTATTGGGCTACGATTTTCCATGTAGAAGGTATCATTTTTGCACCTGAACAAAATATTGTTTTCCAGCATTTTTATATTATGACTTAAATATAAATCCTTTAGGTGATTTAGCAGACACAATAGAAAAAAAATAATTGTTATGAAAACCAAAGTTCCCAAGGGATTATAGCGTTTTCATTTGATCTTTTCATTTCGTTATTCACTACATGAACAGACCAATAGTAGCGAGATTGAGGGCATGGCCCGCAGGTATGTTCGCGAATCAATCCTTCGAACCTTAACTAGTAGCAAAACGGACAAATCACTTATAGTCGTGCTAAGTAGCACTAAGTAGCCGGATTTGACAGCTATTTAAATAAAAAAAAATATATAATCAATTCGCTTGAAATTGCCAACAGTCGGTAGCGACTATAATCAGTTCGGTTGTATTTCAACAGGACTTTGGGTTTTGGAGGCCATCGCCTCAACCAACCATTATATAAGCGAGATATGCTTCCGTTTAAGTCGCTTGGCAAATTCCTCTTCTCAGGCTGAACGCAATGTGATGTGATTTTTGGGCGCTTGCTTTAATCCGCCATTTTACTAGCCAGCAATACATGCTGTTCAGTTCATGCTGCAGCTGCTCACTTGCTGTTTCAGCTGAGTCATGACAGGTTAGATTGGCGATGTCATCTGCATAAGTAACAACAATCACATTATCTGGTGTATGTAAGTCGAAGGTATATATGTTGTAGAGAATAGGGCCAATCACAGAGCCCTGCACAACTCCAGCCTCGATATTGTAAAAGCATGATCTAGCTTCGCCATGTCTAACCTAATTTAATAATAATTAAACTGGATGCTTACGAATGATTCTCGTTGTTGTTGTTCGTTGTTGTTGTGTATGGGTTACATAGTAATTTATTAGAAATATGAATTTGATTTCTTACGTAAGTGTAAATTTAAAGTGGCATGTAATATGAGAAACGTCATCGGACTTCTTAGATTGTGACTAAATCGTAATATCAAATACGTACCTACCGTCTAAAATAATGACGATTATGAAAATTATATTATTCAAAAAGGAACATCACGTACCTTAAAATAAGGGTCACTATACGTAGGGTCGGAGTAGTCATTGCTGTACCGGAACTGCATCAGTGGGTCATCATGGCGCATGTTGGGCAGAGCAACAGGGCCAGCTAGAGGTAGACCTGCGTGCATCTTGCTGTCTGAACGATCGGAGCTGGTGTAGTCCTGGGGACGGAAGATTGTCGGGGTTAAGACTGGCTTATGGTAAAATGGTTCTAGGTTGTAAGTACTATTACAGACATATATCTGTGACTACATGTGATGTTGTGACTGCTCTACTTCCCTAGGCTGGTGGAATATTTTGTTTCTCCAAAATAAACTACTTTTGAGAAGAGTTTCTGGAAGGAATTGACCTTTGTCCAGCAGTGGGGTAGTATTAGCTATTAAAAATAATAATTTGTGTTAGGATTAGGAAAAGTTCGAGTGACAAGCTATGGCGTAGTTAAGTTTTTCCAGTTTTTACCGGCGTCAACTTGTTGTTTGCAACGTTCCATCTTGATTTTTTATTTGATAGAAGATCAAGGGTAGGTTTTGATTGTCTGTTTTATTTTCAGTTTAGAATCCTTATAGTCTATCTTCAGATCCCAAGCTTAAGTTTGTTACATAGCACTTTACAATTAGAGGGAGCTTTAGAAAGTTTAGCCAGTACCTTAATCAGTGCAATAAAAAAAAATATAGGTATAGATCAAGGGTAGGTTTTGATTGTCTGTTTTATTTTCAGTTTAGAATCCTTATAGTCTATCTTCAGATCCCAAGCTTCTTAAGTTTGTTACATAGCACTTTACAATTAGAGGGATCTTTAGAAAGTTTAGACAGTACCTTAATCAGTGCAATAAAAAAAATATAGGTACAGATCAAGGGTAAGTTTTGATTGTCTGTTTTATTTTCAGTTTAGAATCCTTATAGTCTATCTTCAGATCCCAAGATTAAGTTTGTTTCAAGAAAGTTTGGCCAGTACCTTAATCAGTGCAATAAAAAAAAAAATAGGTAACTGTGTGCGAAAAAATTTATGAGAGATCACCGAAAACCTTTGTAAAAATTAGTTTATAGTAAACTTTTATGAAATTATATGGTTCGTTTTATTTTAAGTGCGAAATCTTCTTCTTATTCGGGCACTCCTGGCAGAGTGTTTGTGGTCATGGGTGGGCCCTGATGCATGATGGCTCTTGCTATGCGTGTCCATTCCGTTCTATTGGACGCATTGTGGGAACAGTCGGTTATTGTAGCTTTGGTGACATTTTTAATAAGTTCTGTTCATCTGATCAGAGAGCGATCTCGGGATCTTTTGCCCTCAACGCTGCCTTACAAGACGACAACACGAAGGCAGTTTAAGTATAACACAGTTCGCAGTTCATAACACGCAATGAAGACTCAATAGTTTTCATTGCGAATTATATGCCCAAAGAACTGAAGTGCGAATTCACTACCATCATAAGAAAGTAATTACTCATCTACTACAAATATTATCTTCTAAAACTCACCAACTCGTAGCTCCCATCACTTTGCGGCAGCTGCAGTTTCAAATCACTGATATTCGAGCTCCTGTCACTCTCTTTATTATACATATCTCCCGTGGTCACGGTGACGTCGGGCTTCTCGTTCATCTGACCCTTCTTCCGTCTCCTGCGGTGGCAGACCACCACGAGAATGATGAAGGCAGAGAAGATTATGATGCCTGAGGTCACGCCGATCAGAATTATGTATAGGGGTAGGGTTTCTGGAAAGAAGATTGTCTGTTACCATCTTGAAGAAGGATATATATAATATTATTTAATAAGGAAATCTACTAAGTGAGTCTGACAAGATTGAGCTACTAGGATGATGCCATAACTGGAGTATATCATAAGGTTATCATCATCATCATTATATCAATCAAAAGACGTCCACTGCTGGACATAGGCCGCCCCCAAGCGTCGCCACATTGACCGGCCCCGTGCGTCTCGCATCCAGCGGATCCCCGCAACCTTCTCAGGTCATCGGTCCACCTAGTGGGAGGCCTTCCATAAGGAGATATCTCTTAGAGAATATATTTAAGTGACATATATTCTATCAGCAACACCGTAGTGAAGGCAATTTTAGCAAGATAAAAATGATTGACGAGCGCTACCGAATTGTCACTAAAATGCATTTCGAAAAACGCTTGCAAATTGAAGTTTGTTTAGTAGTAGGACAAAACTAAAGACTGGTTTAATTTTAGATGAATATTAAAACCACACATTTATTTCATATCAAATAGGTATTCAGCTGTTTTGGCTGTTTTTGGATTCACCAAATCCACATATTTTTGGCCTAATTCAACCAAAGCTGATAATAATTCTAAAATATACTGTTCTTCTACTTACTCAAAGGCTTCAGCATGATGGCTGCATTAGCGTTTCCATATTCGTTGGTGACACTGCAGTTGTACTGTCCATAGTGCTTCGACTGGCTCGCTCTTATCACCAAACTTGATTTTATCACGCCATCTGGTAGAGACTCTTCTAGTGTTGCATAATCCTGTGAACGTCATTATTTATAAGTAAATGTGTGAGAAATTCAGTTGGGTTGTAGTTTGTCCGCCAATGAAGGAAATAAACGATTGATAAACTTAAATTATGGGGACAAAATACAATTGCCAAAAATGTTTGATTTGACATTATTTTTATTCTGCATTCATCATCTTCCTGCCTTGAGGAGCTCGTGGCTAAATAATAAAAGCCACAAGGAGGGATCTTCAAGGTTAGGCAACGCTTGCCTAGATCGGTCCTTGGATGGGTGGCCATCTTTACATAGTGAGATTCCTCCATACCTCGGAAAGCACGTTAATCCGTTGGTCCCCGGCTGTCATTTGAAATCTTTGACAGTCGACAACATGAAGAAAAAAATTAGTTCTACTATATTGCACTAGATGGCGTGATAAGCTTCGATTTGTTAATGAGTTTTGTGTAATATTAAGATTTTCTAGAGACGATCATAAAAACACGTATGTTATTGTTTAATCAATTCTCCTAAGCACAAAATTAAGCAATATTGGGCTCATAATATTTAAATTTCATAAATTATTCGAATGGATCAATTAAAATTGATTCCAATAGATGGCGCGATATAGGCGAAGGGGCAACTATGCCACAAATACGACCTAAAGACCTGACGTCACAATTCTGCACCGCGCAAGCGAAGTTGTCGCCACAATTTGAACACATACAACAGTTAGACAACAACCGTCGCCGTATGGCAGTTGCCAGGACCAGACACAATATCCATCTGATCGAAGGATCCTCCCCTTTGAATGGTGGTTTGGAGGCTTTCTGCCCTGTCCCGCATACCTTCATACAATCTAATCTTACTCATATTTTAAATGCGACAGTATGAATGGATGTATGTTTGTTACTCAATCACGCCAGAACGGCTAAATGGATCTGGATGAAATTTGGCACAGAGATAGATTACAGTCTGGAATAGGACATAGGTTAATTTTAATCCCGGTATAATGTTCCCTTGGGATATAAAACACTCCGTCAGCGGCTTCGCCCGCTGGCAGTGTTTTTGTAGCTATAATATAATATAATACAAATAAGTTACCGGATCTTGAATCACACTGATCTCCCGACCTTCGAAGTACCACCTGATATCATCAGGTTTGGGCACCGACCGAGCAGCACATTCTATTCTGACGCTTTCGCCCTCCATGCCGAATTGTGTCCTGTTTGACAGGATCTTTGGTGCACCTAGGAGAGAGAGATGAGGAGTTTAATAAATTCTGACAAAAAAAACTTAGTAAATATTGAGACTTAGTAATTGTGTAACTGTGGGCTTGCAGAGGTTTTAATATATAGCTCTATGTAAAATATATTCAGTTAAACTGGAAATTGAAATAGTTGGGAAAATATTTGGCAGGTGCATATAGCAAAGGTGGACTGCAGCTTCGATACAGCATACATTTTTTGTTGTTCGGTCATAGGATTTGTACCACTTATTGAGACAAGCTAAGCCATTTATTTTCATGTAAGTAATTAACTAATTTTAGAACTTCCGCTTAATTAATAATATCAATAAAACGATTTTAATAAATAATCTTAATAAAATCATAAACTAAAAACAGTTATGTTTTTAGAAGTTGCTATATATATGTAAAATAACACAAATATCGAAATGATAAATAATTATTTACAAATAGAAATAATAGGAAATCTATTCAAACTCATCATTATCAAACTGTTGCAGTCCACTGCTGGACTAGGAAAGGTATGCCACCACTAATGGTAATGCACACCACTGAGTAGGTGTGATCCTCATCTCAATCTACCTACTTAATTGTAAGTAATTCACTACAAAGTTAGCGACAAGCAATCTAAAATATTTACTTTATCACCAAAACAATGTTTATATACCGATATGTAACAATCTACATTGGTGCACTAGTACATAATCTTATAAAATAAAACTGGTTATAACTTTTACGACCCAAGTTCTAAAAATCTAAGAATTTATAAAGGGCTTGTCTATCATATTAACTACAAATTAAAACAGCCTTTATTTTAACCGTACCATAATATTCTACGATTAAATTGCCCTTTCAAAGTAAACAGAGTAAACGACCATGTGAACTTTCATGATAAGAGATAATTAAGTTTACTTGGCAAAATATATTTTATTTTTTCAAGCATACAATAAAGTAAATTGAAATGACAAAGACAGTTACTCAAATAGATAAATTAGAAATAATATTTATTTAAAGCGTAATGCAACCTTGTCATGATAACAGTATTGATATAGAGGTACATCTATCTTATCAAACATTTAAGAACATTGTTCTTTTGTTCGAGTTTTGAAATAAAAGTCTGAGATGAACTGTTGTACTTCTTCAGGTATCAAGCGATCCCTTGTAATTGTAAAAATTATACCAACTTTACCTAAAATAAAAGCATATTTTTTACTAAACTAATATTTGTCACTAATAGATAAAGGCGTCATTTCATATACCGTCTTACTTCTTAATAACTTACTCTTAATAAAAATGGTGGCCTCGCTCTCGATCTCCGGGTACCCTTCTTCGATTACCTTGCAGATGTACCGGCCAGCCGTCTCCCTGTTCACGTAAACCTTCAAGTTCGGAGCCTTTCCTTTGACCTGCTGGAAATAGCACACGTTCACGTAACACTGTCTGCTTTTGGTATAGTTTGTGCATTTCACGAGCGCAATTAAGACAGACCGTCAATGACAAAGTGTCACATAATACACTCGTGATTTGCTACGACTATACTTAGTTCAAATATTTGGTAGAACCAAGAAGACGACGACGAACAATTTTGGTCCATTCATTGAGGCAAAAGCTCAGCTCAGCTGGCTGCCAAAAAATTGGTGATCATCGCGAAGGTGAGACGGTACTTCACACCAGAACAGTTGCTCAACTTGTATCACGCGCAAGTTCGATCATGCATGGAGTACTGCTCTCATCTCTGGGACAGATCTGCCAAGTACCAGCTGAATACACTTGAGTGGGCCAAGAGGCTCATTGGCAATTAAGTACTGGTCGAATCTAGGCTCCAGAACCTCGAACATCATCGCGAGTTGCCAGCCTGTCGGTTTTTTATCGGTTACATTTCGGGGAGTGTGCGTTGGAATTGCATGAACTAATTCCTCCTAGCCCGTTCCATCATCGGACTACAAAACGTACGGCGATGACGATCGGTACATGGTGGACATCACACCCATACGCACCAAACGTTTTGGGAATACTTTTATTATGCGTACAGCAAAGAAGTGGAATGCCCTGCCGGAGTCTGCTGTTGGACCTGGGAGTCTTTAAGTCAAGAGTAAATGAGTTTTTCTTGGCAAGCGTGCTTCATCGTCTACCACATCATCGCATACCATCAGGTGAGATAGTGGTCAAGCGCAAGCCTGTCAACTATAAAAAAAAGACAAAAGATTTTGATATGCTACTTTTTGTGTAGGGTTCACGCATGAACTAGACTGTCGACGAACAGTCCAATGTCGAATCGGTCTTAGAAGAACGGTTGCTGAATCAGAATTAACTGAATCGAACGTGGTGACAATACTTTTTAACCGATTAAGGGCAAAATTTCATCGCCAGTATCAAAACGGTTATTAACAATAAGAATGATACTATGTTTTGCTCGTTTTTAATTTTATTTCCGTCACCGTATTCTACCAATCATATTGCTTGAAAAATATTTTTAACTACAGTCAAAGTTCGTAACCGTCCTACCTGGAATATTTCAATGTCTTAGTCCAATCTAGACAGCTAGACTATTTCAATGCATCTGGAATACACTTATGGCATACAAATCTCTTAGTACTCAGAAATATATTTTATGTATTATAATGATGAGTGATCTAATTTTACCACATGTTTTTGCTGTTTGATCCAATGTTAGTCATCGGAGTAAATTCTTTTAGACTTGACGTAATATTTCTAAAAGATATATGAAACATACTTATTCATCTTCAATTGACTAGAATAAGGAAAATCTTCTGTTCCGTCTCAAAACGATTTCATTTGATGAATCAATCACGTAGCTTTAGAGAACGGTGTGTTTTTTTTATATTTTATTTTACAACTGAATACAGTATATAACAAGCTTTTATTTAACTTGCAATGTATGTATGTAAGTGTGTTCGAGTCAAATCTTGCAACTGAATTTAAAAGCATTAATCCTCAACCGTATAAATGAAATTTTGCATACACGTTTATTTTAGATGACAATACATGGTTAGCTAAGTGACGACATTCTCATCTCATCTAATATGGCGGACGGCACAAGATGGCGGACTATTTATTTTTTGTTCACTGCCAAAAGAATACCAAAAAATCTTGTTTTAAAAATTGTGTTTTTAATGTATAATTTTATTACTATTACGTAGATGTCGCTTATTTCATCACAGGGGTATAACCCTCGCCAAACTTATAGGCCGCCCTGAAGCTGGTTTACCGGATGCGCGAGGCACGAGACGGTGCTGTTTTTATATGAGATTTCCTACTGCGCAGCCATTGTAGCCAACTTCAGGGCGGCCAATAAGTTTGGCGAGAACTATAATAAAGCTGGTATCACTTTCATCCTTCATTCTGAAGACAGCTACGCTAGGAGATCCAAATATTGTTATTTTTCATCCTTCATTCTGAAGACAGCTACGCTAGGAGATTCAAATATTGTTATTTTTCATCCTTCATTCTGAAGACAACTACGCTAGGAGATCCAAATAATGTTATTTTTCATCCTTCATTCTGAAGACAGCTAGGCTAGGAGATCCAAATATTGTTATTTTTCATCCTTCATTCTGAAGACAGCTACGCTAGGAGATTCAAATATTGTTATTTTTCATCCTTCATTCTGAAGACAACTACGCTAGAAGATCCAAATAATGTTATTTTTCATCCTTCATTCTGAAGACAGCTAGGCTAGGAGATCCAAATATTGTTATTTTTCATCCTTCATTCTGAAGACAACTACGCTAGGAGATCCAAATAATGTTATTTTTCATCCTTCATTCTGAAGACAGCTAGGCTAGGAGATCCAAATATTGTTATTTTTCATCCTTCATTCTGAAGACAGCTACGCTAGGAGATCCAAATATTGTTATTTTTCATCCTTCATTCTAAAGACAGCTACGCTAGGAGACCCAAATATTGTTATTTTTCATCCTTCATTCTGAAGACAGCTACGCTAGGAGATCCAAATATTGTTATTTTTCATCCTTCATTCTGAAGACAGCTAGGCTAGGAGATCCAAATATTGTTATTTTTCATCCTTCATTCTGAAGACAGCTACGCTAGGAGATCCAAATATTGTTATTTTTCATCCTTCATTCTGAAGACAGCTACGCTAGGAGATCCAAATATTGTTATTTTTCGTTGCGCTCATCATCATCAGTTTTCTGCCGTCCACCGTTTTACATAGGGCTGGTTTCTGAATTGAGTACTTGGAATTAAGAACGTGTCAAATTCTAATTTAGTACCAAAGTTTGACAGGTTTACAGATTGAAGTAGAATTTAATAAATAACATAACATCACGCTGTATTCTCCGAGGGCTTGGGAAGAAGTGCATCCTTTTGTTTTTTTTTTATTGTCTATAGGCTCGCGCTTGACCACTATCTTACCTGATGGTAAGCGATGATGTGGTCGTCGGTGAAGCATACTTGTCTATAAAAATCCTATTCAATATTGATTCAACCCTAGATTGTAGCTATCGGGAAACACAAACACAGACTCCGGCAGGGAATTCCACTCCTTAGCTGTACGCATAATAAAAGTGTCCTGAAAACGTTTTGTACGTATCTAAAGTACACCCACAAACAAGTACATTAAAATCTTGAAATCGATGAATAATCCGCTCCAGTTTCAAGTTTATGGTCTGACACATTCGATCCTTACGAAGGTAACTTAAAACCTTTAGTGATTCTTTTAACTGGTATTCCACCATGGTATTCACTTACCCCTATCCGTCCTGGCTCGTGGAACAGCCACCTGATCTCCGGCGTCGGTTGACCGTCCACGTCACAGCTGAGGACCACGCTGGAGCCGATGTCAGTTTCTACGTTCTTAGGTCGCGTTCTGAACGTTGGTGGATCTGAGGACAAAATGGTTTGTGAATGGATTGGAAAAGACTATTTTCATTCTTGTGTCTTTTGATTGCTAGAAAACAACAGGAAGCTTTTGAAATTGTAAGATCACCAAGTAAACCAACTACACAAATATTTCATTTCAATTAAAAAGCTTTATTAAACAAGTTTTTTAGCTTACCATGCATTGTCATCCAAACCAAACATGTATGCACATTTTAATTTTAATCGGTTGAGGATAACTGCTTTAAAATTCATTTGCAAGATTTGACCCGAACTACATACCTACATACATTGCAAGTCAATATAGAAAAATAAATAATAAGCTAGTAAAAATAATTCACATGCGGTTCCTTGGTGTTCCTAGGATCCTAGATCGAAAATGACAAGGAATTTATATGCGATTGTAAGGCTTAGCATGCATCGCGGTTTTTAGGTGTACGGATAAAAACCGGAAACGAAGCTGCACGCATTTACGGTAAAACATCCGCAACAAATCTGTGTTTTACCACAAACCACCGCACCGCAGTGCGGATAAAAATCGCGCGAAAATTTTGAGCTCTATGAACAGGTAGAAAGAGACAAAAATTCACGCGAATAAAAACCGCAATGCTTACTAAACTTTAGTGTCATTTGGTGTAATGAAATATTGATTGGCTTCAGCTAAACAACTCGTGAATTCATTTTCAGTTTTCACGATAACGAATCGTTGAGAATACATACAGATATATCACTAATTTGTGTCAGTAAACGCACTCACAATACAAACAAAATCCTACTTTAAAAGCAAAATTTTCACAAAAAGTCGTTACTCGTTTGTTTGACTTTCCTGATTGTCCAATACATTTTTCTGTCTAACAAATGAGCCTTGACTTTAGTTCCCATCAGCCGATACATTTTTCTGTCCAACAAATCAGTGTTTAGTACGCTCTGACGTCACATCTGCGCCCGCGCACCATGTTATGGTTGTATCATCAGTATAAACAGTGCGGCTATTTCTCCCACTAGGAAACCGGAGCATGACGCGTTTGCGTTTCATAAAATGTCGAAAAAATTGGTCGGTTGGATGGAGTATTTTTGTGCGATTGGATTAGAGATTGAGAAATCTGCTATGTAAGATATTAAAAGCCTTAGTAAACCTGAACATTCTTGCAGGAACAATACCAATTGCGCCAAAATTACCGCATTATACATAGCTAAACGTGGTCACTCACAATGGGCCTCATCAGAAGGCTTAGTCTAAGCTCTAAGGCAATGGAGAGAGCTATGCTCGGATTTTCCTTCCGTGATCGAATCAGAAATGAAGATATCCGCAAGAGAACCAAGACTACCGACATAGCCCGAAGAATGCCAAACTTAAGTGGCAGTGGGCAACGCACATTACTCGCAGAACGGATGGCCGTTTGGACTGAAAAGTTCTAGAGTGGCGACCGCGTACCGCAAGACGCAGCGTTGGAAGGCCTCCCTCTAGTTGGAGCGACGACCTGGTCAAGGCTGGGTAAGTCCGGTGGATGCGAAATGCACAGAACCGAATAGTGTTATAACGCTTGGGGAAGGCCTATGTCCAGCAGTGGATGATGCATTAATTTTGGTAACAAAAATTAATGCTGCTGCCCTTGACCTTAGGTTTGTATTGCCCTTCACGAAAATCTACAATCATTCCTGGGAAAGTTGGGCGATGTAGATGCAATTAGTGAATTCAGTGAATCCTAAAAATTCTTCACCTTTAATTTCTTTGCTCCCGACAAAATCAAATACTCTTAGTTCGTAGAAATTATACTTACATGTAACGTCCAATGTGGTGTTCCCTTCGCTTTTTCCAACTGAGTTGCTTACTTCACACCTGACTAAAGCGTTGTGGTGTTTTCGAGTCACGTTGAAGATGATCTAAAACAAAAAAAAGTAATTTAAGCTGACGATTCCTACGAAAGAACTTTCTTTGAAACGGATATTGCAGAACAACTTGTAATTGGTTTTCAATTTGCAGTGGATGTCCAATCTGAACTAATGAAACACACAAGAGGATTACCATCCTCTTGTGAGTTTCATTAGTTCGAGCTATAAGAACAAACTTGAACTTTCAAAAGATGTCAGCATAGGTGTTTAGGATACAATAATGTCATAATTCCCATGGAAGTAATAAAAAATGTGAGCCTATATGAACTAAATAACATTGACCAAACCAGGGATAGACCCCAAGATCACACGCTTAGAATTGGCGCTTACGACAACTTAACTAGCGAAGCAAACAAGAAGAGATATCAAGTTCCTACAGGTAAAATTCCTTTAGAAACCACACCATCCCTGTTATCTAATAGCTTTAAGAGGAAATATGGGCAGAAAGCGGCGACTGAATTTCCTGAGTAAAAGGCATTATTTGAGGTTTGGCTCTCGTATATTTCCTCCCCCAATATCAAAACAATTTAAAAGAAATTCCATAAATTGAAAATGAAAGATATAAACTATGCTCTTATGTTTTCCTTTTTTAAATAAAGGGATAGATTAGTTGTTCAACAATGCAAATAATGTTATTTTGAAAATATACAAAGAGCAGTTTTTTCGTGATACTCCATACTCCCAAAGGACTATTTATAAAATTTCATTTTAATCATCATCCATTTCGATACAAATTTGCAAAAGTGCTAATTCGTACGCGAATTAGCTTCTGACTGCTCATTACAGCATCTTTCTCTTTCGCACGTGTTGACGTATGAGATAGCATGCTTTTAACACCGCGCAGAAAATAGATTGTGCCGTCGACTAGGACAACCTTAAACGAGCAATTCTTGTATATATGTATATATATTTTCTTGAAATTAAGTATGCAGGGGGTTTTGGGGGCGATGAATCGATCTAGTTAGGTTTTATTATTACAAAACGTCGTATACTCTATTTTCACACGAGCAGAGCTCGGTCGCCCAGGTACTGTAATATTAAATTCATACAGCCAAACACAACCATATTCGCTTATGACTGCAGCAAACATTAAATTTTTCAGCACATTGCATAATACAGTTAATGCATGAATGAGTTGCGCACACCGTGAAATTCAGCCGAATTGCTAGCTTAACATGAATTGCCCTCTGTTGCTTTATTAACGAGTTTACTATTGCTTTGTTGCTGTTGTTGCTGCGTTGTGTTGGATAACTTTGTTGCATTATAACTTTTTCCTGTGGCTTTCCACTTGTGGCCTAACGCACGCCAGGGACTGCATTTTTCAGGATATTTTTTTATTTTTATTTTTTTAAATTGCCTTCACAAAAACCTCTAAAAACAATGATATTCAAATAAACAGATACGTTATAAACTCACAAAACAATTGAAAAAAGTGTTCCGCGCAACAGCGGCAGCACACATACACACTTTTCATTCATCTGACATTTCACTACAAGTCGAAAGGGATGGCTTGATAAAACCAACAAGAAAAAAAGAGACAGCTAGTGTTTGTCACTTGCGTGTGAACCTAAGCAGAATAATTATTCTGCCCACCAATGTTGTTATCTTTTTCTAACCTCCAAATATCAGAATATTAAATAATAGTACATTATGGTACAAGTGTGTAATGTTGGTGATTACCGCTGAGGCGCCATTGAGACCCGAGCCGTTAGGTGAGGGTCTTAAGAAAGCCGAGGACGGTAATCATCAATACACACGTGTATCATACGACGTTTTTCAACACACTTGTGAAGAAAATAATACAAAAAAATCATTCACAACAGTGAAAACGAGTTGTGAATTTTTTTTCGCAATGGCGGGCAAAATTAATCAGTTTTCCTATGCGCGCGCATCTAAAACATGGTGATCGGCCATAGACTAAAAATAATGTTTTTTTTTTTGGCTTTTCGCGGATAATGACAAAATGGGGAATTTCAAGTTTTCTTTATTACAGACAAAAACAAAAATTATATTTGAGTGAAAGTTTTATTTATTAAACACGTACAAGTTGAAATTGTCTATTTAAATACGAAGTTGCATGAAATGTGTTGCATTTGTACTATTGAGCACGATCTTTTTTGTATCGAAACTTTTTTAAGAACAAAGCAACTCAACCAATAAATTAAAAAGAAAGCTCTTTAACTCACTTGTGAATAATAGTAATGAAAAAGTCACAGTTTGATAACAGGTGTCATTATGTGCCTAATTGCGGTGAAATTAGAGCCACTTTATGAGCAAGTGTGTTGAAAAGATATAAATTAGTAAATTGAGGCGTATTACGTACTTAAATATGGTATGAGATCCCTTCTGGTTTATGTACTTTGGTATCATAATTGGTACAATTTCTAAATACACACGATGGCATTTTTTTATTTTGTTTTTATTTCAACAAAGCCTATCGCTCTTCGCCATGCGTGACATAAACTAAAGACTGAAGGTCAAAATTGTGACCTATTCGAAACTTCACAATGCGCGCGCTCATAACATATCTGTTTATTTGAATATCATTGTCTAAAAAGCAAAAAATAAACCTCGTACTCGCGTCGGGTTACTACCAACGTTTACAGCAGTCAACAAGAGACACGGCCAACTAAGTGGTAGTTGGAGAATTTTAGATAGCTTAATAAAATAGCATGCAATTCATCAGCAAAACTAGATTAATTACAATCGGAGCAACTATACCCCTGGGGCAACTATCCTGGTTAATTTGAACTACTAGTGGCAGATTTTAAAATCGGATTAGTGATTTCGGAGATATAACTCACAAACTTTATTACTGTTAATTTTAGTGAAGACTAGATGTGCCCGCGGCTTAGCTCATATCAACTGCCTACCCTACCTACCAATTGATTTTTCTAGGGGCATTCTTCCGCAGAAAATCTTAACACCACCACTCAGAAAATGACGTCAAATGCACAACTTCATCTATCGAATATGGAGTTCAACAGTCCGAATATTAAAATTGCGTGTGTTGTGTAAGGGGGTCGTAGCCAGACCGATACGTAATAAAAGAAAAAATACTTTTATCTCATATATTTTACAATAATGTACTGCCTTATGGGCGGCTTCACTAGAATTGACAATCAAAAGCTTTGCAAAAACATCTTCACTTATTTTTATGTTCTAATTTCAGTTCCCTTTCAAGACAAATTATCTGTTGCCAGTCTTAATATGATCAAGGAGTTTACATTCATATTTCTTATGATAGAGTGAACCGGTTCAGATGAAACAAAAACTAAGTAATACTTAAAGTTACGCACAATTCTTATGTAGAAAAGTTATCTACATTGGTTTCATACATTTTACATGATGCGTGCACAACTAAACAGACAAAAAAAAAACAAAGTGTGGACCGGCTCTAACTGTAGTAACCTCATAATATCTAGTACAATATAGTACCCATAATCTAATCTCTGAAAATCCAATCCGATTGTTTTCACTGTTAGATAGCTACATTATCGGTTCGTGTTCACTTTGTACACAATTTTTGTAAAAGAGTGACGAGCCGAGTCCTTGATAATGAAGACTGTTCTTAGCATAGAAGATTTTATAGCTTGATTTACACAACAAGGTCCCATAATAACATAGACATTGTAAACAAACTCTTTACATTTCCAGTTATATATTATTTCACTACAATGTGAGTGTGTGGCAGACATTTATTGCGAAATCTCCTCAACTGTGAAGCGCACACTCCGCACTGTCAGACATTAATGTCGCAATTTGTCTGCTAGAGTGCTAGCTTAAATATACCTTTATGTTAATCTTGAGATAAGGATACTGAAATTACTCGTTATGTACCATTTAGAATGAAAAGTACAAATAGTAGTATACGAAATTACCAATTATTTTTCAGTAGTAAAGGACAGGGTAATTTTTTTAATAATTTTAGCCAAGTTGATAATCTACAATCGATAACACTAGTAGACAACGAATCAATGTATAGGAATGACACATCTGAAAGCCACGTGGTCAGACCATACAAATAGAAGGCGTTAACGATTGTAGAAAGAGATTCGATACGAATCGTTTGTAACTTGGCTAGGGGGGCTGAACTGGATACTAATATTACTAAACACATACAAGGATAAACCTTAAATATTATTATTGGCCTTTGGTTAACAAAGTAGGAATTGAAAGGAAAGAAATGGGGGATCAACATAGTGTCAGAAACACAGGTTAATTATTTTAGTTTTATTCGCAAAATATATACAACAGGCCAATGTTGGTCTCAATAAGCAAAAGTTAGAAAGACAAAATCATAATCTGGGAAAAAATAAACGATATATTTGTGTCTTATAAAATCCGTACACTACAACTTTAACTTAAATCAACCCACACTGTCACTGCTGGAAATAAGTCTCTACTCATTTTACTTCTTACGGTTAACATTACAATTACAAAATAATAAACAAAAGGAAATCGGTCCTCACCATCTCATCAGCATAGTCCCCGACCACAGGATTGTTGTTGACATACCACCGGTAGATCTGTGCTGGAGGATTGGCGTCCACATCACAACGGACCCTCAGTTCGGACCCCTCGGGGATCTTACCATCCTGACCCGAGCTGATCGTTATGTTTACTTTTGGCACGTATTTCACCTGGAAGGAAGGTCTAGGTTAGAATTCTGTTAAATAATAAAACTGGGATATGAAGAGTATATATTGGTCCTAGCAAGTGACTTTCAGTTGCTTAACAAAGCTCTGATGATTTAACAAATACAATAACAATGATGAAGCTTGACATAATTCGAAGACAAAAGCAGTTATAAGGCCACGCAGGCAATCAAGCTTCTCTGCAAACTATGGTTTTTAACTAACAATTTTTTTATTACGGTTACTTCTTTTCTTTTCTTATCATTATTATAATTTATATTATTTTTATTATCATTTGTACGACATTTTAAAATAGTTTTGACATTTAGTATTTTGACATTTTTAATAATTATACTGACTTCTAGAATGATAACTTTTCTTTTAATAACTGTATTAAATATGACATGACATTCTGGAATTATTATTTTGATTTGTTCTCTATTATATTTTTAATACTTGCATGCCATTATTTAAGGCAAACATGACGCTTCGTATTTTAATTTTTAACATATTTTACATATTAGCAATTTGTTGTATAAAGATTGAATTCGAATTTGAATTTAGACATTCATTGTAAACTAACACGGGTGTTGTAAGATCAATAGATTGCATATTCACCCTGACTTGTTTGCATCTTACTAAGGAAGCGCTGTTAAGATTTGCTATTCTTTGCAGAAAGATGCATGGTTCGGATTGGGCTAATAAGTAATGAAGATATTTGTTTGAAGGGATGATACACGTACGTCCAATTTGATGCCTTTTTTCCCATAACTTGTATTGGTTTCCAAGAGTAACATAGCCAGGTTTCTTTCCTGACATGTGTACAGTAAAAACAACATATGCTATGGCAGTGAAGAAGTAGTCAAAAAACTGTATCACCGACACGAAGCAGAGATAGACCTTATCATATCAAAATACCAAGAATAATAACATAATTACCTCAATATGCACAGTAGCCATCCTCGGAGCCCTATCGGCCGTGTTCTGCGCCTGACAAGTTATTGTCTGGTTGTGGTGGCCCTTGGTTGGGGTCAACCGCAACACTGACCTGCGATTGACAATGAATATAATTAGTATATGGTGTTAGGTGTCTGTTTCATAGGTTAATTGGAAGATGTGTTGGCTTGTTATGTGATATTTGTGCAGAAGATGCGACCTACGGCATATAAGTGTATTATTATATCTGGAAGAGTCATACAAGGTGTTAAGGTTGATGTGATCTAGAACCATCCAGAAATCCTTAGATTCATATACATAGAGCATAGACTGAGTGCTCTGGCAAAAAAGTGTGAGGGACCTAAAGCAATCGAGTGACCAATGGGAATCTCGTTCTAAAACTCTGATTGGGTCACGTCACAAGTTAGCTGGTACGGATGAGTTCTATTGTATGGATATGGCAAATGTGGAAAGGGTCAGGTATTGATCACAGGCTAATAGTATATTTCTACATAGTAGACAATTTGTGACGGTATTGCTCAGTCTATACTGTATGTCCAATACTTTCTATGCCTAGACTCTTCTAGAATAATAGAAAAACCAATAAAAATAAAAAAATAAAAATATATTAATAATAACGCCTCCCGGATTAACGGGACCGGGGCCCTGGAGCCCCGAGATTTTCAAAATAAGAGATTATAAATAATAACATATAATAATTTATTAATACATTATTATGCATTTATTTTTCAGTCATGATGTTTATATATTTTAAATAAATACGTACCTCGTTATATATCTTTGGCCGTCAGGTAGCAGTTCTACTGTGCTTTTGACTGGTTTCTTGATCACTGCTTGGCTGCCATCCAGCCAAGTAATCTAAACAAAGAAAGAAAATATTTGACATAACGTTGACTTGTAGTAAAACCATGGCAATCTTGAATCTTGTTTTTTTTTTTGCTACAGCTAAGGGGACGAATTTCTCGCCGGAGACTGTATTTCCTGACAGCTATAACCAGAGACTCTTTAAGTCAAGAGTGAATAGATTACCTCTAGGCAAGCGTGCCTCATCATCGACCACATCACCGCTTACCATCAGGTGATATAGTGATCCAAAGCGAGCCTATCAATAAAAAATACCGGCCAAGTGCGAGTCGGACTCGCGCATAAACCTCAGGTTAAAGGTATTATAGACCTGATTATTTGATATGAATTTTAATTTAATACCTCTACGAGTTCATGAGGAAAGGGTTAAGTTTAAAATTATTTTTAATATATGATGTAAATAAAAATTTACGGTTTTCGTAATTTTTTCTTTATCTGTGCTATAAGACGGTGTTTCGTACCAAATTTCAAGATTCAAAGTTCACGGGAAGTACCCTGTAGGTTTTGATTCCCTTGCTAGTGTCGAAAATTTTCGGCATAAACGGCTGTATCTTTTGATTGCGTTGGCTTAAAAGTTTTCACAGCTTTAAGGGACAGTAGACGTGAGCATTTGATATAAATTTCAGCTCGATACCTCCACGCGTTCCTGAGAAAAGTGTCTTGATAGACAGACAGACGGACGGACGGACAAAGTGATCCTATAAGGGTTCCGTTTTTGCCTTTCGATGTACGGAACCCTAAAAAATATCAAGACCAGCTATTATTATCAAGAATAGTTCTCTCTATATTTCTCTTCAAGTACTCTTCAAGCACAACATAAGTAACAAACATTGTGATCACCGACTCGTGCCAAGCTCTGCCAAGCGTGATTATGGCGGTATCTTCTTTTACGGGTCATTAGAACGCCCCTGCAGTCAAGTGTTTCCAAAAATTAGATAACTAATACATACCTCAGCCGCAGGTTTCCCCCCTGAAGACACGCACTCTATATCCACGGGCTGATCTTCTGTCGCGTCAATGAACGCCCCCCTCAGTATCCTGGGTGCTTCGGGAGCAACCAGCACTGTCAGTTGAGCGGAGCGGGAGCGGATTGCTGGCTCATCTAGGAAAGAAGTTTCTTTGTTATTATAGCATTATTCGTTTTGCTTAAATTAAATTATCGTCAGTGGGAAACTGTTTTTCTGAACATCTAGAGTCAACAAGACTCGAGTGAATCTTAAGAGGCCCCGCAAACTACAGACTTTTTATCGGCCGATAGTTTGATCGGATTGAAAGTACATTCATTACCGAATCGTTTTACTATGCGCACTTTTACATACATCGTTATACTGATTAAGACCCGACCAAACTATCGGCTGATAAAAAACCTGTAGTTTTCAGGAGCTCTTATGGTTCATTCACACGTACACAAATCCGTTAAATCACTGTCAAATCATTGATTGTATGTTAATAATTCAAACGCACCAGTCTTGACGTGGTTGACGATTGGGTCTGGTGTTTAACGACTTCTACGAAACTACATATTGACGTAACTGGTCGGCAAAACGGATGGCCGATGGTGCCGAAAAGTTCTGGAGTGGCGACCGCAAATCAGAAGACGCAACGTTGGAAAGCCTTCCTCTAGGAAGCCGATGACCTGGGGCCTATTTAATAAACATGATAATTCGATCAATTTTATCACGTTTCTACAAATAAGTCGAAATGTCATGCGACATGCGCCGTTTAATAAAAATATCAATTAAGGTCAAATGCGACAAGTAAATACCGTCAAAATTGTCAGACTAAAAACCCGTTTAATAAAGGTGACAATTAACAGATTTTACCTGTCGAATCTCTAAACAAATTGTCAGCTGTCGCCTGTCAAGAGAACTTGTTTATTATACAGAAATATGTCAAATTGTCACGACAAGTCGACAAATTAGTAGATTTTCCACCGTGACCCCTGGTTAAGGCTGCGGAAATCCGATGAATGGGAGACGCACAGGATCGATCAGTGTGGCGATGCTTGGGGGAGCCCTAGTCCACCAGTGGGCGTCTTTTAGATGAAATGATGATTATAATTATCATCATAGACGACGTAACGGTGACGTGACAGATGTCGGATGTGTAATATTTAATAAAATACCGGACAGAATAAAAAGTGACACCCTTCGACAATTTAAAAATAAACTCAAGGTTTTTTTGATACAGAAATGTTATTATTCGAGTAAGTATAAGTGATTTTATGAATGACTCCCTATGTGTGAAATCTCAACATTTTAATATTATTGATATTATTTGATACACTTCTGGACTTGTTAGAATAATTTATTGGTATCTTAATCAACACTATTTCATAATTTTACCCATAAGTTAAGATGATGACATTATTGTTGAATTTTGCATGTCTAAACTCGGGCAGAATGTACCCGGTTAACTATATTTTATAACAACTTTATTGTACAGTCAAGGGTCAAAAGTGCAGTCATACTCTCCCAAAACTCAAATGGCTAGTTTTTGTAGAAGAAGTTAAATTATCCACAACTGATTTAATATTTTGTATAGAAATTAAAGCAAGGATTATAAGGTAGAGTGTGACTGCACTTTTGACCCTTATAGTACAATACCTACTTTCTATGCAAATAAATGATTTGATTTGATTTGTATTTACCGAAATCCTTGCGTGATACATAGTGGAGAAATGTCAGCAAACGCAATATTAAAATAGTCTCCTACCTAGATTACCTAACCTATGGCAGAGTTGGTGCCAAATGATTCGAAGGAAAATCAGTTCCAAGAATTATTGACAAACGATTCTCTTCTCAACATTTATAAATTACTGAAATCTCAAAATTCTATTTCGGTACACATCGTTTACACAAAATTATGTCGAATAATGTAACATTCATACTTTCATTAAAATTACATTTGAAACTTCGTTCTATTTCGGAAACCAACGTGACATGTCATCTATCACGCTAATAATGATAAATACTTGCTATTTGCCGTGACTTTGCTGAATAGGAAATAATTTTGTCAGATGAGTACCAAGAGAAGGACGTGTCATCTTATTTCTAATCATCAATGATATTTTAGTCATGATTTATTTTCACCCTAGTGGTCCAATACGTTACTTAACCATTTTATTTTGGTGTAGCTGCAGTATTTTACTAGATAATTAGCTTTGAGAGTCAAGTGGCCCACGCAACTTCAACGGTTTAAGCCGCAAAAGTGGCCTTGGACGCTAGACTACCCCGCGAGATCGCCGCGTGGATACATAAGTGGTTGAAAAGTTACGAAACGTTAGGAAAATGTTCACCAATTTTTCGATCACTTTTCTAACACGTAACCAAAGTGATGACTGATTCTTTCTAACATCGCTGTATAAGGCACTGTGCAAAAACACGGAAAGACAAGACGTATCAGGGCAATAAAATTGACGACCAAATAGTCCATCATCCTTCTCGAATGTCTTGCACACGCAACTTTAGCGGTTTAAGCCGCAAAAGTGGCCTTGGAAGCTAGACTACCCCGCAGGAAAGCCGCGCGGATGCATATGTGGTTGAAAAGTTAGGAAAAGTAAAAAAGACCGTACACAAATTCTTTGATCACTTTTCTAACACGTAACCAAAGGGATGACTTATTCTTCCTAACATCGCTGTTTATGGCACTGTACAAACACGAAAAGATGGGAAGGAGACGTATTAGGACAATAAAATTGACGACCAAAAAATCCATCACCCTTTTCGAATGTCTTTGTCTGTTCTTCGAATTTCGACGCCTCGGTGTACATCGCACCTAACAGTAAAGGACATATTCGAAACTATTTTTTCCCACGGCAAAAACAATTTACCACATTACATACCATATTGCTATAAAATATTTAGTACTCATTTCGGTTTTCTGTAAAATTATTGAAACTTTCATTTAGTTTCGCAGTAATTAACGTCCTTGTACAAATAAGGAGAGAGGTTATGTTGTTTGTTATTATCTTAAATATTAGAAGTCCCGTTAGTAATGAGTCCCTTAAAGGAATTGGCTTGGACTTTGAGACTTTAAAAGCATTTTAAATGCCGCACGGGTTGTTCAATCAAGGTTTTATGCTTACTTAGGTCAATGTATGGGTGGCCATACATTTTATACTGAGACACCAACGTGCCTCAGAAATTGGTCCTGGCTGACATTTGTAAATCTTTGACTCATTAAGCATAGTCAGAGGCACATCAGCAATAACGCAGCTCTTCGAAATTCGCCCTTACTATCATGATATAAAAATCAATATCAAATTGCTGCCAGGAATGTGCTCTTGAATGTACAAAATTCCTTTTATATATTTGAGGTTTGTGTCTCGAGAAAAACCCAATAACAGAATACATAAATACGAAGAATTGGACAAACAGACATTGTATTGTCTTTCAATAATACCAATCGTTTCTCCAGACAAATATACGAATTGATGATTTCTTTCGCATTACATAAGAGACAAAATTATTCTGCTATTTACTTCGTATTAATGTTCTACAATGACACAATGTTCTCTGAACATTTCTCATTAGTTCAGTGTTCTCTGAACATTTCTCATTAAGTGAACCTATAATAATCTTCATAGTTTTACTTAAGTCAGGGTTGACAAATTACAGTCCTCTGGCATGTAAATATATTATAATCAGTATGTTATCAGACGCTGCTTTTTCTTACGGAATACTGAAATGTATGAAGAACTGTCAAGGTCAACTAGTGTCAACTTGCTCGACATTGAGTAGTTCCAACTCACGGCCGTCATAGCTTAGGCTTAGCACGCACTGCGATTTTGATTCGCGCTAATTATTTTCCGCGCGAATTTTTTAGTACTATTTGAGCGCGATTTTTTTTTCCGCAGGGCGTGCAGCTACATAACTCCATAGGCAACAGAACGCGCGGAAAAAAATTCGCGCGAACAAAAATCGCAGTGCGTGCTAAGCCCTAGTGCGCTAGTGTCGCTATTCGCGGCTTAGCGAATACCAAACTGTAGAATCGTCGCTGCCAGAGCGCTGCGCTCAAGGCTGTATCCTTAGAGAATGACACTGCTGACCTGTAATACTGTCAAAATCATTTTGAATAGACATAAATATCAAATGCTGATTCTTTAATATTCAGAACCAGTGTCAACGTTTTTACTAACCCATTTTAAGTCATCTACTAGAAAGAAAGAAAAAGAGTTTATTATAATAGTTTATTATTTATAATAAGTTTTTATAATTATTTATTAAAATTATTTGTAATAAACATCAACAAGGACTCAATTCAAACAAAATACCGGTTATAATTTGTTATTTTATTGACTTAAATCGAAGCTTTTTTTCGACTTCAAAAAAGGAAGAGGTTCTCAATTTGACTGTATGTTTTTTTGTATATTTGTGGCAAAAAACGAAGAATCAACACCTGGATGCCGAAATTGAACTAATTTTTCCTTTTTAGTGTTTATGCTTGGAAGTTGATTGTATTTTTTTGTAAAAATGATTTCATCTACAGTAAAAATTCTCACAATGACAACGGTGTCATAACGATTGAATCGATTCGTGAACCTAGTGTTAGTTTCTTTCAAAAATGACCCACCGAAGGAAAATTGCGAAGTGAAAAAAAAAATCAGGCAAACCATAAATGAAAAACGTTTTTCCGGCCCGATAAAAAAAAAGCTTTCCCAGCCCTGACAATTTGTAGGTACTTGATGAAACAATTATTATTGTCTGTCTTATTTGCTATATAGTTTTGTTCTCTCAATATAGGAATGAGAATATAAGAAAGAGATACAATGTGCTTATATCGGATATTATCCTAAGAGTCCTTTTAATAAAGGTTTCTGATCTTCTCTGAATTGAGTATTTGACGTTCGGATAATAAATAATAACTGTTATTGTGGCGGTAACAGCTTCATTAGAACAAGAAATACAAACGTCCATTGCTAACGATGTAAGTGTAATTTGCGAAAAATACCTATGATTCTACTAGATACGTATGATATAAGATAGAAAATGCCGTGTTGCACTAATCCCTTGAGAGCCCGAAACGTACATCCACGTACACGAATAGAAATACAAGCGTCCTTTGGTAACGATATAGGTGTAATTTGCGTAAAATATGTACAATACTATGTATGTACGATATAACATAGAAAATGCCGTGTTGCATTAACCCCTTGAGTGCCCGAAACGTGGATCCACGAACACGAATGGAAATACAAACGTCCACTGGTAACGATATTGGTGTAGTTTGCGTAAAATATGTACAATACTATGTATGTACGATATAACATAGAAAATGTCGTGATGCATTAACCCCTTGAGGACCCGAAACGTGGAGCCACGAACACGAATAGAAATACAAACGTCCACTGGTAACGATATAGGTGTAATTTGCGTAAAATACGTACGATACTATACGCTTATAATATAACGTAGAACATGCCGTGTTGCATTAACCCCTTGAGTGCCCGAAACGTGGATCCACGAACAAGAATAAAAGTACAAACGACCATTGGTAACGATATAGGTGTAATTTGCGTAAAATACAAACGATATTATATACGTATGATATAACATAGAAAATGTCGTGATGCATTAACCCCTTGAGGACCCGAAACGTGGAGCCACGAACACGAATCGAAATACAAACGTCTATTGGTAGTGATATAGGTGTAATTTGCGTAAAATACGTACGATACTATATATGTTTGATATAATATAGAAAATGCCGTGTTGCATTAACTCCATAAATGCCCGGAACACATTTTAATTGTTGCTGTAGTTATGACATTGAACCGGTAAAGTCTGCTGTACCACTACTGTACATGTACTTAAAATATAAACATCCCATAGCTATAAAAATTTGACTAATGATACAGTTCACGATGTTTAATCAACATCATCTTATGCTGCGCTGTGCCTTGCTCTATTCAAATAGGTACGAAACAAAATATGCTACGTGGCCATTTGTGTGGTCACGTTTTGTTTCAGAGGCCCAACACCACTGACATTCTATCATTGAGAGCGTAGCGATAGTGATTGTCAAAAAGGCAAAATTATATGGGATTGACAAGCGATATCGAAAAATCACGTGATCAATTCCTTAAATTCTGACATTTCGACTATCACCTTCACTGACGTCGAATGCCACTTCTTTAGAGCCTCAGATCTCAATGCGTTCTGTCTTTCTCGCTTTTCTTTATTTTATTATATTTGTGCAATACTTTTTGCTTACCCGTAGAGCTCGAGATAGTTAGCCACAAGGTCCCAGCGCTAACAAAGTAAATTAGGTTCATATAAATGATTCGTTATTGAATTGTGTGTCAAATTATCATTTTCTAGAATTGATGATAAAAATTGTATGTTCTTTTTTAATCAACTCTCCTAAGCACAAAGTTATGGAATATTGGGCTCTTAATACACATTTCAAAGATTATTTGAACGGATCATTTAAAATTGATTCCAATAGATGGCGCGTTTTTAAATTTCTGAGGAATAACACTCGATTTCCAAATTTGTATTGGTACATATTTAAAAAAAAAAATATAAAACAAATCGTCACTGTATTGAAAAAAAAAAATTGTCACGAACCGAGAAAACCCTTTTATCTGCAAGTCGCTGCTAACACCATCTATAGCCGTGGAACGGAACCAGAGAGTCAGAGAGACATTAATCAGACGAAATACGCTAGTTACGTCGGCCCGGTTTCTTTGTATGGGATGAGGCATCTGTATGCTAGTAATCTATACTAATCTATACTAATATTATAAAGAGGGAAGATTTGTATTTTTGTTTGTACGAATAAACTTAAAAACTACTGGACCGATTTCAAAAATTCTTTCACCGTTGGGAAGCTACACTATCCCCGGGTGCATAGGCTACTTTTTATCCCTGTATTTCCATTGGAACGGGAACTACGTGGGTGAAACCGTGAGGCGTGCGCTATTATATTATGTGTGGTTTAGTTAAGCACAGCACAGCGCAACATAGCTTTGTATTTTTGAGTCACCCCATAGTTCTGAACCCATATGGAAAACTTTCCTATTGTAAATATATTGTTAGTATTGTACTTACTGTTATAACCGGAGCTGACTTGGCACTGATATAGTCCGTCATCTTCTAGAGTCACGTCCTTGATGTCTAGCGAGTAGTCCCCTGAAACAAAAAATAAGTTATTCATATATATGTCGCATCAAGGCTGGCCGATAGATGCAAACCATCGGGAAGTCAGGATGTATTCCCTTAGGTTAAGACATCGTGTGTGGGCAGGTCGGTGGGTACAATTGTGCAAATGAAATCACAGAAATTATTCGATACACTGGGTTTATTTTAAATAGTCACAGTTACAATTTTGCTTACTAATATTACGGATCGACACTGATTCTACAACGTCTTCGCTCTAAGGCTGTCCGTACTTGACTGCCCTATTCCACTGTCCCCACCGCGCAAGCGATTAGTAAAAGCGCGCCAATGCGTAGTTGTTCTTGCTTTGCCGCCAGATGGCGTGCATAAGATTTGTTTTGACGTCCGTACTATTGACTAAACCCGACATATATGAAACACCAAACAATTACATGATAAAGAATTGCTCTTTATTCAACAAGACTTCCATTTTAGCAAACAGATGTGTCAATTAGTGCTCCTTACATGGAACACTACTCCAAGTAATATTTTGGAATACTAATTACGTAAAGAAATGAGAAAACTTTGATAAGAATTAAGACTGTTAGGATCCTAATTAGCCTCTGAGAATTTTTCCTTGCCAACTCGCCTAGCTTACTTAAAGGTCAAAATTAGTTTCGTAATAAAAATGAACTTTTCCTATAATTAAGCCTTCAGGAGGCTGAACGGAAAATGAAGGTTTTTGTTCGCCATATTGTGTGGGTCCCATTTTTTTTACTTTCTTTGGGGTATCAAAATGTAGGGTTTTAAGAGGTGATTACAAAAATATATAAGACTTATGTTTAAACGTAATCCGAAAAAAATATGTTAAATATAAAAAATAAAAAACCCGAGTGCGTAAGAAGCGAACTAAAACGACATCAAAAGAAGAAATTCATGCTGTACAATCGGAGGATACATTGTGGTCAACAGCTCGCGATTATGTATCTTCCGACTGCACAGCATGATTTTATTCTTGTTTATGCCTTTTTAGTTCGCTTTTTAAGGATATGATATATTTTTATTTCATTCCAAACATCTTTTCTATCGCATTCTGCAATCATTGCAATAGTCACCTTAGGACTAGACGGAGAGCCGCGACGGTTTCGTGGTCAGTGCTAACGCGTGCCAGTGTTCCCGCTATAAGCGGCACAGGAGGACAACGTGGAGTTTTAATGGCTTTGAATCCCACATAACTGCACTATCACCTCGTGTTAGTGCAGTATGCATGAGCATAGGAGATTTTGCATACACGTTTAGTTTGGATCACAATGCATGGTTAGCTAAGTGACGTCATTCTAAATGCAATGAAGCGGACGGTCCAAGATGGCGGACTTTTTGTGCACTGCGAGGTTACGGGAATCAAATGAAATGCTTTGCTGAGAAGAATACGAAAAAAGCTTATTCGATAAAAATATTGTTGACTGAATCATTTTATTTGAATTATTATTGTTAGGCTTGCGCTTGAACTCTATCTCACCTGATGGTAAGCGATGATGTGGTCGAAGCTTGACTTAAAGACCCCTAGATTGTAGCTGTCGGGGAAAAGACTCCGGCAGGGAATTCCACTCCTAAGCTGTATGCATAATAAAAGTATTCCCAAAACGTTTGGTGCGTACGGGTGTGAAATCCACCATATTGTACCGATGGCGCATCGCCGACGTTTTGTAGACCGATGATGGCATGGGCTAGGAGGAGTCAGTTCATGCAATTCCATCGCACGCTGCCCGATATGTAACCGATGAAATACCGACAGGCTGACATCTCAGTGCCGATTTGCAAGGCAGAGCCTTTCTTTTCCCTACTAAAATAGATTAATCACTATTCCCAATATCCTCAATTAACATTTCCTCTTCTGAAAGAAACAAAAAAAAAAACCTTTAAAAGGCGATGCAGCAGAACCATTTCATCGAGGGATTCCTATTTAATAAGCTGACAGGACCGTTTTGTTCAGCGTCCGATAAAAATGGAAGCACCGGGATTATCTTACTTCAGTTCAAATAATTAAGTGCTGGTAGATTATTCAGTTTTTCAAAGATCGGGTAAGTATTTTAGCCAGAGTGTCTGATGTGTTAATGGGGCTTTAGTTTTTAATATCTGCATGAAGTTCTTATCAAGTAATATTTAAAAAATTAGAGACCCCGAAACGAAATCTTGCGCAAATTCCCCAATTGAAACGACTAAACCGACTCATCAAATATAGCAACAAACACTCCCAATGCTGTAACATTTAAAAAATTCAAAATCGTTTCATCCGTTTAGGAGCTATGATGCCACAGATAGATACATAAACACAAAGGTACACACGTCAAACTTCTAACACCATTCTTTTTCCGCCCAAGGTTAAAAAACAAGGTTTATTTGGTGCCAGCAGAGGCAGTAGAAGCATTATCACAACCAATCATTTATTTCAGGTAACTTTCAATAGGTGTTATGGGTTTATGTTAGTATTCTACATCTGAATGGGAATATATACAATCTGTACATCTTATGGCAGTGTATTCTTTGGCAGAATGAACGCAACACTATGTTGAATAATGTACAGGCTGCATCAGGAGCTGTTTGTTATACGGACCTTGTGGAAACTAGAATAAAATGCCGTACGTTCAAGCGTTTTTGCTATACCTATTATTGGAAACAAATATAGCAGCTCACAATGTTAGGACCCATTAATATTAATGCTAATTTTTATCCGTGGTGCTAGGCAACTGGGCTTATCCCAGTTGTAAACGACCCTTTGTGCCTATTGGCCTTGTTTGTTCTGTCTCCTGCTTGATATGGAGGGAAGTGGACATTTAAATTGTTTCCTACTCCTCCGTTATTCTTTTCTGATTAATTTCGTTGCGAGATCCAAGACAGTTAAATTCATTCTCCCGAACTTCATCGAGCTTCATTGCCTCGGCGCTTTTCTGCTGGTCGCCACTGTTGATTCTGGCTTTCAGGAGTTGCAGTGGTTTGGGAATAGTACGGTGGGATTTGCCCAAAATAAAGATCCTGTGGGTAAGACATGAAATTTTCTTTGAGTTAAAACACCTTTTTTTTAAACATGTACCGAATTCGTGATACTAGTGGAATCTTCTGTTGATTCTTTAATTGCTTACAAAACTAACACCCAATAAACTAATCAAACCCAAACCCGCATCATTAAATTCTTTTTTCTATCTATAAATATCATGAATGTTAACCAAACAAACAGACCATGACTGATTCGAGTCGCAATAAAAACGACTGCAAGAGTAGATTACTATTTAAAACACGTGTTTTCAAACACACTTGAACTATAAAGCTTTAATTGCTCCCACGGTAGGATAAGAGAAAGAATACATTTTGCGATATGCAAAGGACTGGTTAGAGTGATGATATTTGGGGTAGGCCTATGTCCAGCAATGGACATCTTTCTGTCGAAATAATGATAATGAGACTAATTGCACTATGAAATTAGTGTCATTATCAACAATCATCCCTAATATGATATCTTCAAAAGAACACGCTCGGAGTTTCCTTGCTGACGCATCAGAAATGAAGACATCCCGCAAGAGAACCAAGGTTACCGATATAGCCCGAAGAATTTCCAAACTTAAGTGGCAGTCGTCAGGGCACATTGCTCGCAGAACAGATGGCCGTTGGGGCCGAAAAGTTCTAGAGTGGTGACCGCGTACCGGAAGACGCAGCGTTGGAAGGCCTCCCTCTAGATGGAGCGACGACCTAGTCAAGGCTGCGGACGTTCGGTGGATGCAAAACGCACAGGACCGATCAGTGTGGCGACACTTGGGATAGGCCTATGTCCAGCAATGGACCTTTTTCTGTCAAAATAATGATAATGAGACTAATTGCGTTATGAAATTAGTGTCATTATCAACAATCGCCCCTAATATGATATCTTCAAAAGAACACGCTGGGAGTTTCCTTGCGTGACCGAATCAGAAATGAAGACATCCGCAAGAGAACCAAGGTTACCGATATAGCCCGAAGAATTTCCAAACTTAAGTGGCAGTGGGCAGGGCACATTGCTCGCAGAACAGATGGCAGTTCGGGCCGAAAAGTTCTAGAGTGGCGACCGCGTACCGGAAGACGCAGCGTTGGAAGGCCTCCCTCTAGATGGAGCGACGACCTAGTCAAGACTGTGGACGTTCGGTTAATGCAAAACGCACAGGACCGATCAGTGTGGCGACACTTGGAGGAGGCCTATGTCCAGCAGTGGACGTCTTTCGGCTGAAATGATGATGATGATGAAGAGAACATGCACGCAAAACGTTAATAGAGTATATTCGAGGGCGTCCCTGGGCAAGTCCTCTGCAAGCCTCAATGACAAACTACATCAGTTGAGGTAAGAGTATCAGCAATATAAGATGATGCAACCATTATAGTTAACGGACATTTTATTTTATGTATTAGGTCAACCAACAATTGTTTACACTAAATCTACAAACTAAAATAAAACATGCGTATATACTCTACACAGTGCAATAATTACTTAAAGGTAAACACCACATTAACAAAAAATAAATAATAATAACTGATTATGTTAGTTGTAGGCTACATATTTTACGTATAAACTTAGTAAAATAATATAACTCTATATTCGTTACATATGCGAAATATTAACAGCATAATTTTCTCAAAAAATACTTAAGTACACACAGTCCAAAAACATTTACAACAAATCTGTTAAACAGGTCCGACATTTTAATTTTTGATTATTGAGAGAATCAAAGTGAAAATCAACCATATCACTAGAACTATTCAAAACCCTACAAAACTTAGCACATGGTGAGTTAGATCAATGCTTCTTTGCCTAAAATTATTGAATTTTTGACATACCTACCTGGCTAAGTGATAATTTAACTATGTTTCTTTAGCAGTATTTACTTTTACAGCTAATTTGCCAAAAGCTTCTCAACAAATAAACAATGTCCATGAACAAATTGTACGAAATAATAAATTTCCTAACACAAAACCTCTTATTTTAAACAGATAAACTTCCAGGCTCACTCTATAATTAAAACAGCGCAATAATTAATAAGAACAAACTAACAAATACTTCACAGGCAATTAAACAAACAAGAAGAAGTATTTCAATCAAAAAGTCAAGTTACCAATTTTTTTGTTTGCTAATTCAGAGAGTTGAACAATTAGTAAACTTGTCATTTTGAGCAACTTGGAAGATTAGAGGCGAGAACTCCTCTAATTATGATAAATATGTCACACAGACTGAAAATTACGGACTGTGTCTTGTGTGGGTCTTCCATCAGTAGCCCGGTTTCGTTTTTACATGGAACTTGTATTAAGTTGCGATATGCGACTGTAATCTTTGCTTAACACTTCAAGAAATAAAAGCGTGTTGTTATAATATGATTTCATAGCCGTCTGTAAATGGTAGATATATCTCCAATTGCTCGAAAGGAGAATGCTCATGGATGTATGGAATCCCGTACCATGATGCATCAAAATTAAACTTTGTTTTTTATAGACTACACTGATCATGTTAACTCTTACAAAAGTTCTTTTTAAAAACAAAATTCGGATTTCGGAGTTATTATAAAAAAACGAAAATAACCTAAAATTTAGTCTATTTTGTACGACGCTACCAACGACGTAATTTATATAGACACGATATACATGGCTGTTATAGTTATTTATTACACAAAAGAAACGATTACTGGTTCGTCTTTTCATCAAAAATCGATTCTATTAGATACATTCTATCTACATCTTTATGACCGGCTGTGAACGGCCAATTAACCATAGATAAAATAATGAAAATCTTTTAAATAAAGATTCGATGAGATTATATTCTAGTTTATTTTTAATTAATGTAGAATCGGCTAAGAATATTTTTTTAAAGTGATCATGACTCTTTCAAAAATCAAGGGTAAGTTAATCATATCATGTGAAACGGAACGTCATTTAAAGGGAGTAGTATAACAATATCCATACTTTTAAACTCAAAATTAAATTCCCTATTCAAAAATCAAATCCCAGACGCGTAATGTCGTGAAAAAATATGAAACTAATTACTATATAATTTTGGTCTTGATGCGTGAGACTTTTTGGTACCACTTTTGGTCATTCTCCTTTAAATCGATCTTCAGTCGACACCAGCTCTCTTGCGCGGATAGTCGCTTCTTCAAGCCTGAGAGCGTCTATCTATGATTGTTTCCAGCTTAAACACAATAAGTAAGTACAAGAACATCAGATACAAACTGCCGCATTTGATAATTGACATAGCATTAAATCCAACAAGAACAGAATCCAATAAAACAACTGCAAACATTTTCTCTCGCCAATCAAACTCAGTTAAGATTTAAACAGTAGCTCCAACATTAAACGGGACTGACCTACATAAAATGCATACAGCAGTAAAAATGTAAGTTTGCACAGAATACATAGAAAAATGAAATATCTTTTTCCATCTCACCCTAGACAGCAATATAAATATTACGTACGTCGACAAAACGGACTCGAGAAATAAGGTAAATTCCGTTTTTAACTCGGTGAAAAGCGCTCTGGTTGAGAAGCCCACTTAAGAAAATCTTTCATCGTGTCTTTAAAATCTTGAAAATACATTTTTCATCGCCACGGTAAAAGGCAAAGAGGTAGATAATCTGAGCTATACGATACGTCTGGGTATTGTTTCTGGGGCGATCTTGATGAACGTGAGAATTTGCTCGTCATGCTTAGTTAAGAAGTGTGTCTAGTGATTCAGATTTTATTTGGCAAATTCCATTAAAACATTACGGAATTGATGATTGAGGCTGATTTAAAATTGTTTAACATGTTTACTCAGAGGAAGACAGGCCAACTGTTTTACGAATATTTTCATTTCTCGATAAGTCAGTGGTGATCGAGATTGACTTATAAATAACGTTATCGGAGCACGAAAGCTTTTGTATTTGCTTCCTCTGAAAGGGTAATAATTTCTTTACATTTATACAATGTGTATAATTTATACAAGGAGAGGTTTTAATATTAGAGTACAGCTGGGCCGAAACCTGCTTTTACTCCCTCAAAACCTGCAAGCCTTGCGCGATCTCGGACCAAGTCCCGTAAACATTTGAGTTTAGAATAGTTTGTCAGCTGGGCCCAAACCCCACTTTTTCTCCTTAAAACCTGTCTGTCTTGCGCGATCTCTGACCAAGCCCCGTAAACATTTGAATTTAGAATAGTTTGTCAGCTGGGCTGAAACCTCCCTTCTCTCTCTCAAAACCTGTCTGTCTTGCGTGATCTCTGACCAAGGCCCGTAAACATTTGAGTTTAGAATAGTTTGTTAATGTTATGTAGGCGTAAAGAACATTTTGTGTTCCTTAAATAGTTCTTTTTCTTCCTATTCTTGTATTTGTTAAATTTGGCGAAACGTTTAACGTAACGTAACATATAACAATGATGACAAAAAGTCGACTCTTCTTGCCAAATTGGCACATTCATTTCGTTGCCTACTTTTTTTGCTGAAGTCTATTTATAGCAAAGACTTCCCCGCTTCAATATATCTATACGTATGTTTCGTCTATATACCGACACGTACTAGCTGTCCTGCGCGGCTTCGCTGCCGTCAACTGGCTACCTACCTACCTTACCCTACCTATCTACAATACCTACTTACCTATACACCTGCCCTAACTATCAACCTACCTACCCTACCCTAAATACCTACCTATCCTACTTACCTACATGCTCTACCCTAACCTAAATACCTACCTGCTCTACCCTACCCTACATACAAACCTACCTAACTACACTAACCTATACTTCTCGCCAAACTTCTGGGCCGCCCTGAAGTTGGCTTTCCGATGCGCAAGACACGGATCGGTACTGATTTTGTATGAGATTTACTACTGCGCAGCCATTGTAGCCAACTTTGGGCGGCCAAGAAGTTTAGCGAGAATTATAACCAACTTTTGTTTCTACCGGCGACCTCATTAAATTTTAGAAACACATAAGTGCTATTGTGACTTAACTATGATAGTGTGAGGGCTCTTTAATCTTTAGATATATTCCCTCATGGATTTTTTTATTGGTAATAATGAGTACTTTAATCATGTAGTACATAATTTATTGAAATATTTTTTATTCTGTTTGTTTTTCATTTTGTATGTTTTTATTTTTACTATGTTTTTAAGTTTAGATTAATATTTCATATTTTGAAATTTTAAATACCTTTATTTTGTCTTTTTTTACTATAAACTGTTTTGTTTGTAATTCAGTTGGTTTACCTTACTCTGCCTTACCTTTCCCAGCGCACGCCAAATAATGAATTTTATAGGCAAACTTTTGCTACTTTGGGTTACATTATTTAAATTATCTTAAGGAACTCTTTTTTTTTTCAAAATAAATTGCTTTCTGCCTGTCTGATTTTTTACGTTGTCACGCTTAAACCGCTAAAACAATTTCTAAAATAGATGAAAAAAGATTATTAAGCAAAAAATCAAATCTATACTAATATTATAAAGCTGAAAAGTTTGTTTGTTTGAACGCACTAATCTCAGGAACTACTGGTTGGAATTGAAAAATTATTTTTGTGTTGGATAGTCCATTTATCGAGGAAAGTTATAGGCTATATAACAACACGCTACGACCAATAGGAGCGGAGTAAGCGGAGTAAATGAAAAATGATGCAAAAACGGGTAAAAAAAACAACCTTTTTAAGAGCTTCCGTTTCGTGCGCTGCGTAAACGGTTTAAGTTACGCAACAATCATGTATGTAGGGTAGGGTAGGTAGGGTAGATGGGTTGGTCTTTCATGGTCCCCGGCGGGCGCCACCGCCCGATGCCCACATCGTCGTCGGGGGGGCTCGAATCGCTGTCGAGTTAACCATGAAGTACCTGGGATTGGTGCTCGACAGCCGGTGGGATTTCGGCCCCCACTTCCAGCGGCTGGCGCCCAAGTTGTTGGGCGCGGCTGGGGCGCTGTCATCGCTGCTTCCCAATCTGGGGGGCCCGAGCGCTGCCTGTAGGCGGCTCTACGTGGGGATCGTGCGATCGATGGCCCTGTATGGGGCCCCGATCTGGGCGACTGACCTGACGGCTGGCAGCATCGCTGTTCTGCGAAAGCCGCAGAGAGCAATGGCCGTCAGAGTCATCAGGGGGTATCGCACGATCTCCTACGAGGCGGCTTGTGCACTGGCCGGATCCCCGCCCTGGGACCTGGAGGCGAAGGTACTCGCGTCACTGTATCGGTGACGCGAGGAAGCGCGGGCGCGGGGCGAAGGGCCGATGCAGCAACATATGGAGTTGCGTCGGTCTCAGCTCCGCGAGGTCCTGGTGGCGGAATGGTGGGACAGGCTTGCACGCCCTACCGCCGGCCTCGTCACCATCGAGGCGGTCCGGCCAGTGCTAGAGAATTGGCTCGGGAGGAGGCACGGCTCCCTGTCGTTTCGGGTGACGCAGGTGCTCTCGGGGCATGGTTGCTTCGGGAAGTACCTGTGTCGCATAAACAGGGAGCCGGACGCCCGGTGTCACCACTGCGTCGACTGCCGGGAGGACACGGCACGGCATACGCTGGCAGAATGTGCCGCTTGGGAGGAGCCGCGCCGTGCCCTCATCTCAGAAGTAGGCAGTGACCTGTCGCTGCCGGCCATAGTCGAGTATATGGTCGGCAGTGAAGAGTCCTGGGACGCGGTGGTATCCTTCTGTGAATCAGTGGTCTCGCAGAAGGAGGCTGCGGAGAGGGAGAGGGAGATTTCATCCACTAACCCGATCTGCAGCAGACGCGCCGGGCGCCGGCGGAGGGCGGATAACGCCCTCTTCCGGCCCCCGTAAATGGGTCCAGGGGCGACGGACTCGGGGACGTCCGTCGCCCCCCAAACATCTGGACCCGAGGTGGCGGCGCGTAGTGTTCCACGCGCGCCCCTCTCAGACGTTGCGGGGGAGTCAAACACCTCACTCCCCCCAACCCGAGGTCGTGGCCCGCAGAGGCGGGCCGGCACTAGCCGGGGGTTGCGGAAGTATCGTTGTTCCCGCGACCCCCGGTGTAGGTGTGAGACGGAACACCGGGGTGGTTTTTAGTCAGTACAAGTCTGACAGACACCTCCGCTCCCCCAGGGCGGAGGACATTCAATGAGGATTTTCCCCCACGGAAAAAAAAAAAAAAGGTACCCTAGATGGGTAGTTAGGTAGCCAGTTGACGGGAGCGAAGCCGCGTGGGACAGCTAGTAATAAAATAAAATTGAATACGGAGAAGAAGGACGTAGGTAATAAGTAATTTTTATCCCGGGAATGTTTTGTGGCTTTACGCGGGAAAAACCCCTAATAGAATCCATAAAAATGTTTCTCCTTATACGTATACGAGTATCACGGGTTTTCTCAAGTGGAGAAGTGTCTTTCCAACTTTACTATTGTTTTCTACCTGCCAAGTAAATCGTGACGTGTATAACCTTGGGTCTATATTCCGCATCCGTCAAATCATTATTGCTATTGCTAGCCAAGATTTCAGCGGTCGATGACTTTTGTTGCGTAAAAGTTCTATTTATACGCCCTGATGCAAAGATATGAAATGAAAAGTGAATGCTTTTCATATTAATAATGATGCGTGCAGGATCGGGGATATAAAACTGAGGCATTTTCTTGAAAAGGTGAGTAGAATTAATGCACCTTCAAACTTAACGTAGCTCAATTAACGATACAGACAGACAACTAAGACTTAGATGTGTGGTGTTCTGATTTACAGATCCACATTTTTTAACTCTATTTACAATTCATAACACTATACAAAACCATACCTTCATATCTTTTGATATTTTATCAACTTTTGTAATTCATTTTTTCTAACCGACTGCCCAAAAAGGAGGAGGTTTCTTAATTCGACCGTATGTATATATATATTTTTTTATGTGTGTTCGCGGATAACTTCGTCGATTATGAAACGATTTTGATGATTATTTTTTGTTTTCTTTCTATTGTTATCATCTGAAAAGCATACTTTTAGTTATATCTGATTGTTTTAATATCTGAAACTTAAATTATATTGATAATTTGTAATTCTTGCAATATTTTTCTACTGTGACATGACATCTGTCTGTCTATTTCATTTTTCTTAAACCATAGACCGTAACATAGGTACCATGGACTAGACCTCCTTTAAGCTAGGTGTACACTATTATAAGGGTAGCGTAGACTGACCCCTTTGTGAACCGTTTTAATTCGTTCTGGTCCTTATTTCCTAATTGAAATTTGAATTTGTAATGTAGATATATGACACAGAACGATGAAAAACGGGCGTCAATTTTTTGTTTGAAATCGGGACGGAACGCCGAAAGACGGTGGCCATCTTAATACTACCAAGTGTACTATTGTATCTGAAAACTCCTTAAACTATAACATATACGGCTGTGAATGTTATCTAATCTTTGAGTGCAATAAATATAATGTATTCAGTGTGGAACTTAAAATATGAGCATTTTTACTGGTTCATTAACCTCGTCGATCACAGCTTCATCTTAAAAGGCTCGTTTGATCGGCGTATGAAGCCACAGCCCGGCCTCCACACCCCTTGCTGCCTGTGCCTTCGACCATCTATCTGCATGTGCCTGCCTATCCGTCCTGTTGCCTACTCTACAGCCTGCCTATCCGATTGCCTGCTTGTCCGTCGTGGTGCCAGCTCATCTGCCTACCCATGGCCTACCACGTCTTCCTGTCTGACCTGCCACCCGGTTAACTGCCCACGTCGTGCGAAGCCGGACCCTAGATTTTATTATCTTTATCCTTTTTCATAGTTTTAATTTATATAACCTTTTATTTTTACTAACGTGGCTAACGTTAGCTCTCCGGAGCTTACGTTACGCTACAGATGGTATGGTCACATTATTTAATAAGACGAGAAGATAGCTATTCCGTGAAAACAATGCTCAAAATCAACACAAACCAACAAACAAGGGGCAAGTCAACAGGCTCTTGGTAGACCACTGTGGTGAGAGACCTGAAAAAGCCACCACCATTGGCAACCCAGGATAGACAATCCTGGCGAATGCACAAGAAGGCCCGACAGCAAGTAAATTGGAAATATTGCAGGAAGAAAAATAAGAATTAAGGATACAGGCAGTATCTGCCAAAGATCTTATGCCAAAGAGGCGTTTATCACAGGAACTGTGGATTTTCCAAGGTACAGCTATCTGTATGTAGGAAGGAGTATGCTTGGCGTTCCCGTTCAATTATGACTTTTTCCAATCGACATGGCGATATGGTTTTTGGGCTTCCAGAGATTATTACTTACGAACACACACAATGCCAATGTTTCTTTATATTAGATAAAACTTAATGGCCCAAGAAAGGATCAGGCATTGACCATAATGCTTTACGCGTGTTAGGGATTGTTAGGGATTACCTACAGATCATTAGGTAATTCAAGGCTTACTCACGATATTTATTAGGTGTATTATGTTTATACTTCGTACATATTTACAAGTTTTCTTCGAGTTCATGGTAATAAATATGGCAATATTACTGAAAAATAAAACTCAGACACAAATGAATAACTAATTCTAAAAGAGGAATAGCATGCTTTAAATATTAAGTTTATTAATTGAACTTGGTATTCTAAAACAAACTAAAGTTATCACAATTCAAAGTGACCAGTTTCCTAACTCGACAATTTCAAAGACCTTAATATTTGTGCTAAAATTTGAACATTGTCTTTTCTATATAAAAAAAACTCAGGGTTATATTATCCTCAATCCTAATCTCGAAAACGTGTAGCCCATAGCTCAATATTACCTCTTTAGCGAATTTAAGCGTAGGCGAGTAATCTTAATTCGAAAAGATATAAATTCAAAGTCTAACAAAGCCTGCTTGAGTCTTTCTCTAAGGCCCTGAACAGGGTGAGGAACGTTCGCGGGTTCTAAGCCTACATTGTACTAGACGTCTTTTTGCTGGAAGCAAACGGCAAAATCCCGATGTTGATACTGTAACAATCGGCAGGGTAAATTCATGAAACGTGTGATCCATTATACTGCAAAAAAACTTGAAGTATCATAGTGTGAGTCAGGACTAAGTTGGACGCAAAGTATCAAATACATTTGTCGTCAGATGACTGAAAATTGTATGTGAGATACATTTTATTTTGAGAATTTGGTATGACTTGCTCGTTGCTAAATAATAATAACCGCACTGGTCGATCAATAAGGTTAAGCAACGCTTGACGAGGTCGGTCCGTGGATGGGTGACCATTTCAACATACCGAGTTTCCTCCGTGCTTCGGAAAGCACGTTAAGCCGTTGGTCCCGAATGTCATTTGAAGATCTTTGACAGTCGTTACGGGTAGTCAGAAGCTTGAGATCTGACACCAGTCTTGCCAAGGGGTACCGCGTGTTACCCAGTTACTGGGTTGTGGAGGTCAGATAGGCAGTCGCACCATGTAAAACACGGGTACTCAGCTCAATCCGGTTAGACTGGAAGCCGACCCCAATATAGTTGGGAAAAAGGCTAGGCAGATTGATTGATTGGTATGACTTGAGAAAGTTTTTCATTTAAATGGGCCGAAGCTGTATTTAAAATATGACCCCACTTTTCCCTTACAGCCTGTATATGATACTGCTGTTTGCGTCCATACTAAAGTGACTATGACGGACGTCTAGCACAACGTGACGGAGATCGTCTATTGCTTTACCCTGAGGCTTTACGGCTATCCTCTACGGCCCGCCACAACATCTCGCGATACACTGTACCCTTAGACTTTAAACGAATGAAATTCTATTAATGATAACGATTGTCAAAAGTCTAATATGTACAGACCGTTCACAATAACTTGTCCCTTGCCGTCATGTTAGCACCATAGCTTTCCAGGCTTAGGCAGAGACAGTTGCTTTTGCAGTTGCCTCTGTCGACAGCAAAGTGCTGCTCGTATGTTTGACGCCTTATAGTTTCAATATTTTACCTACTAATATTAATAGTACCATTGCGACACGGGTTAAGGTTCAAGTTATAATGGACACACTGTATAAAATTGACAAACGCTATCAAAATGTCACGTGAACTATCAAATATTTTGACGATTGCCATCGCTGGTAGATTGAGACTCTGTCTAAAATCATCTTTCGCGCTTGCTACTGTACCCGCTTACGCCTTAGTGACCGCTCACTCACTTAGTTCAAAGCCTAAACGTCGGATAAACTTTTTTATTACGAGAATGGATAAAACATTTTATTTTTAGTTGCTTACCCAGTTTCTTCTGGGTACTGATATTGTCAGTCAACGGCCCAATTTTTAAATGTTCTCAGGGAAGGTTATTAACTAAACTAATAATATATAGGTACTGTTTATGTATGTAACTAATTAAATAAGTATTTTATAGGTATGTAGGTGTTTTGTAGACTTATATAAATGGTTTGCGTCAGGGTTAGTCAAAGGTGTTATAAAAGTGATGTTTTTTGGGAAATTAGACCATTTTTCTTGCTATTTTATGGAAATATATAAACAAGACATTTAAACTAGAGATGTGCCGACTATGACTTTGGCCGACAAGCCGATTAGTTATTTTTAAACAGGCCGACTATTTGGCCAAGCCGATCTTGGTTTGGGGGTATTCGGCCAGTAGACTCTCAAGTCACAGGCAATAAGCCTAGTTTGGGAGCAAGGGAACTTGTTACTGTATATAATGAATGTAATGTATGTTGTGAATAAAAGTTATTACTAAAGCTGTTTCGCGTGTAAGTCGCAATTGCCACCTGCGAGCGTGTCGGAACATGTTTTGTTTTCTGTGTTTCTTAATTTTTGCTTTTGCACGGGTCAGAGCAGTGTTTTTGTGTAAAATAATATTTATCATTAAATTGAAAGTAAAATTTTATTACGTCAAAAAAAATATCTCATGTAAGGTTTTTTTCTTCTATAAACATTTTATTGAGAAATACTTAAAAAGTAAGCCGGATAGTCGGTGCTCTTTGCCGAATAGTCGCCGAATACGACAGTGGCCGGTTAGTCGGCTTTACCGAGTAGTTAGCACATCCCTAAATTTAACCAATACAGTACAGAAGTACGAGCAAGACACTCTACTGAAGAGTGATACAGTTTACTCTTTATCCTGGATAAAAACAAAAAACAGTTCTTGTAGAACAGGTCACGTGAACGAAACTGCGGGATAAAGATAGTGTGAGATACGCCCAAATGATTGAATGATAATTACGTTGAATCGCAAGCTCTTGAAACAAAGAAACATCAAAAGAACGATCATCCAATAAATCGATTATTTATTGATTGGTCATCAAAGACTTCAAAAGGGTTTCTGAATGTAAAGCCAGCAAGTCCATCGAACGCCAGAGCTTTTATAAATATTTTTTTATTAAAATGTTGTTCAAACATAAAGGCTTCCACAGTTAGATGCAACGTGACAATGCGACGACCATTTTTTAAAGAATTTCGGCGAAAACTTTCTAGGAAAAACCTAACCTTGCTTCGGCAGTCGGCCTAAACGTCGTCCCAGCTATGTTGATCTCATTGGTACTGGATGTTCAACCGTCTGTGGCTAAGCATACAGCAGGCGCTTCGCTGACCAAATACTAATTTGTCGCATCACACCTTGCTATGAGAGCCAATCACCACTTCAAGGAAGGAAACAGGAAATAAAGTTACCTATTTTTAGTCCCTATCGTTCAAAATACTTAACTAAGGTTTTCCAAACCCCCCTTGATACGAATCAACAAACTACGTACCTATTTCTGATTCTATATTTAGAAAGGAAAAGATAACAAAGGATATTGATTTCAGACTTCCTGCTTTATAAGAAAGGTCGGCAAAGCTGTTTGTTAGCAGATGAGCTTTCAGATAACCTATTCTTAAGTAATTATTATCTTGATATTACACTATTGTTACACAGTTTGCTGAAGAATTACTCGTAGTTGAACTTTTAAAAATTAACGCACACTGATTGAAAGATCTTTCTAAAACTCATTGACTGTTTTAAAAGTGGATAGTTGAATGATCATCAGCAGCCATATTTCATCCAATGAAGACACAAGCGTCACCACTTTGACCGGTCCAGTGCTTTTCAAATTCAACAGATTCCATGAGGTCATCTGTCCACCTTATTGGAGGCTTTCCAGTATTATGTCTAACGGTACAAAGTGGCTTCTCCAGCACCTCATGCCTCATCGAATTTAAAATCAGCCTGTATGTTGTAGGTACATTATTTTCCATCCCGTGTTCTTTGTTACCTGGGGCCGGTGCAACACGTTTTTCTCTTCCATTCCGTTCTGTCAAACGTCATGCTATCTCTTACTCTCTTTTGTTTTATATCATGCCTCTCAGAATTCATCCATCTTTTCTTTGGACACCCTCTCCATCCATCATTATCATCAGCCTATAGCAGTCCACTGCTGGACATATGCCTCTCCAATCACACGCCATGTGCTTCGATTTTCGGCAACTCTTATCCAGCTGCTACCAGCCACCCTGCGAAGGTCGTCGCGCCAACTAGCCTGATGGCGTCCCAGCTTACGTTTACCAGTTCGCGATCTCCACTAAAGAACACGTCTACCGCAACGGTCATCGGTTCTACAGCTTATATGGCCGGCCCATTGCCACTTCAGCTTGCTTATTCTGAGAGCTATGTCGACAACTTTGGTTCTCTGCTGGATCACCTCGTTTCGATCCCTTGGATCTCTCTCCATCCAACCACATTTATATTCATCATTATTTTATTAGTATCTAAATTTAAACTACTTTGTTAAACGATTACAAAATCAATTATAATTATTTATCCCAGATATTACTTAAACTTAGCACCTAGCCTCAACCCTGCACCAAATACCAGCATCTATCTAGATCTAGATACAGCAGGTGTGAGTCTAGCCTTTTTTCTAGCCCAAATATACAATTTGCCTAGCAATTTACCTAAATATCTCGGTGCGTTCGTGTTTCTGGGCGAGAACTCGTGTGCCAAATAATCGCGCTTTTTTAAATGGTGTGTGTGGAGACGTAGATTTGGGTGTGGGTTCTGTATTTCTGAAATTATTTTTAAAAGGTGGATGGGATGAGTGGGTAGAGACGAAATGTTTGAGAATAAATGAAGTAAGTATTCGATATTATAAAGGATAGTCCAAAACCTTTAAATATTTTTATTAAAAAAACATGTCTAGATGAGAGCTTTGCGGAGATATTTTTTTAAGGGTACACACATTTTAAATATATATTTTTATCTTATCTGAGCCTTATAAAAAAAATAGTTATGTAGATTTTTTTGAAAATTCTCGTACAAAGAAATCTTTTCTAGCTTTCCTACAACCGAACCCCAAAAAGATTTGTTCTTGTAGATACACAATGTTTTTACTCGATTACTCAACTTCCAACTCTATTCAACACACAATAAAGCTTAAAACAAATTGTATACACACGTTACTATGTTTTAAAAGTGCGTTTTTATTTACATCTGAGTCATGGCCAAAATGCGTAGCGATGACCGATGCGAATGTTTTCTTTTATTGCAATAAGAAACATTTTGTGCTAAATATTTAAAATTTACGTTACAATTGTGGAAAATCTGAAGAGTTGCAAGCTTCTTGTTAAAAAGCTCGTCCAGAGAAGAACTTTTTCTGCTGGCAATCAAAATTATAGTGTCCGAAGAATTTTATCACTTTACACTTATGGTGTTTTATATAATATCGAGAGATAAGATTATTTTGTTAATTAAGGTAAGCCTAGCTTTATAAGATGGGATGTATAATTTGTTGTTTTCTATCTAGACGTCCACTGCTGGACATAAGCGTCGCTACGTAGACCAGTCCAGTGCATTTCGCATCCAACGGTTCCTGCGGCCTCACCAGGTTATTGGTCCGGCCCTTAAAAATTTTATCCAGTGATACAACATTTTCAATAACGCATTTGGCACAGCACTCAAACACATCTCAGAAAAGAACTTGTAACATACAATTTTTTAGGGTTCCGTACTCGAAGGGTCCAAACGGAGCCGTATACTCAAGTATCCGTCTGTCTGTCTGTCCATCGTCTTCCACACAAATTTTAAAGGCAAACGGTTGGAGCTACAGTCTTCAAATTTTCATAGTATAAGCATCCAGTTGACCCGAAGCCATAAAAATTATCAAATAATATTTTTAAATGTTTTAAAATGGGGAAATACAGAAAATACACACATACAGAAAAAGGGGGGCGCGAACAAAAAATATATATCGGGTATCGTTGTTTAGAGCTCGGTGAGTAGAAAAATATAGCATTTTTGTTTAAAAAAAAATTGAAATACAAAGGAATGCGAAGAAACTAAAAACAGTTTTTTACAAAATTTTGTTCCGAAGCTATGAACTTGAAATTCGGTGATAATGTTTATTATTACGAATATTTTACTAACAAATACCAATATATTTAAAACATCAGTAATTTTTTTTAATCCACTCATTTTTCTTAATAGAAACTTGATTTTGCGGTCAAAATCGTAGATCAGAAGGGATGCCGGCGATGCATTTACAGATCCATTTATATTTTTGGTGCGGAACCCTATATGTGCGAAGTCCGACACGCACTTGGCCAATTTTTTTGACAACATGAATCAGTTTTCCTTGTAGGTTTGCTAAAGAAAATCTTTTTATCAAAAAAATTAATCGTCGAAATAAGGAGCTGTAAAGCAAAAAATCCATTTTTTCTACCTTCAGAGGTGGATTTTATTTTTAAAATTTAAATGGGACCATCTTTAAGGTATACTCTTAGCGATTTTTGAAATCGGATCACTCTATAAAAAGTTATGCGTCAAATATAAAAAGGTCATAAATAAAAATATTCATGTCGAATTGTGAACCTCCTCCTTTTTTTCGTCGGTTAAAAAGCAAGACAGTACTGGCAATATTCAAGTAAATAATCTAAAAGACATAAATACCTTCTTCGTCGCTCCCAATCATAGCATATCGTTCGTATCCGCTGAGGTTGCGGTTCATGCCGAGTCCGAAGTCGTCCTTGGTCCACTGCAGATGCCCGACCTTGTTCTCCACGCGGCAGGGAAGAGTCACTCGCGAGCCGACTATGGCACTCTGTGGAGGGAGAAGGAGAATTTGAGTAGGAGACATTTGGAGTTCTTTTATAGTCAACAGGCTCGCGCTTGCCCACTATCTCACCTGATGGTAAGCGATTGCCTAGAAAAAACCTATTCACTCTTGACTTAAAGACCCCTAGATTGTTGCTATCGGGAAACACAGACTCCGGCAGGGAATTCCACTCCTTACCTGTACGCATAATAAAATGGTTCCCAAAACATTTTGTGCATATAGGTGGGATGTCTACCATGTACCGATGGCGCATCGCCGTACGTCTGGTAGCCTGATGATGAAATGGGCTGGGAGGAATTAGATCATGCAATTCCATCGCATATTCCCCGAAATAAAACCGATAAATACCGACAAGCTGGAAACTCGGTGACGATGTTCAAGGCTCTGAAGCTTTGAAGTGATGTTCTATCAGAGGAAAGAGTGTCTGTAAGTTCAAAATGCATGCCGTTGACAGGCACTATTAAAATGTCCCGGGTCGATTCCAAAGATTTTAGACTTGTCACAGTTATTTTGTTATCGCTGACAGAATCTCCACAAACCAACCAATCAACCACATTATAATTGTTTCTAGTAAGGAAAAATTACAACCATATTTTAATTTCTAAGAAGCGATTAAAATACAGTTGAGAAACACATGGATGTCAATTTACAGCTGTGAACTTTATGTGAGTGGTCTTAGTTATAATTTCTAAACACATCGCCTTCTTTAATGTGTCTTAATCTTAATTAGTATTTTAAAAGGAACGTCCTCACTGGGAGCATTCTTTCGTGAGCATTTTTAAACAAGCAATCGTAGGCGAGCAACAAATGCTTCCCAGCGAGCCCAGCATTCACTTTCGAGCAAAACTATGAACATTCGAGTCGAACACTCCCTTGCGAGCTTGGAGCATTCGAATACTATCTTAAATGTCATTAATTCGATAATACGGTTGAACAAGAAGGTCACAAACTCTTAAATCAAGGAACTGTTCCTTGCTTACAAGTGGTCAGTAATATTCCTACATATATACTCATTCATTTCATTATCTGAGTACTCGCTTTCGAGCGTTTTATTTCCGCAAAAATCATTGCGGCGTCCACAACGGCCGAAGTTCGCGCTTGCGTGTAAACTTTGTAACGCTCGGCTCAACGTCCACACAACTCGAATGATCGACGTCGAATGCTCATTACACGTGAATGCTTTTAGTGAGGACACTCCTTAAGAAAAATATTAGGTAAAATTCTTCATTTATATGCTTGCAAAAGATAATCTCTCCCAAAACCTCATCTCCCCCTCCAGACGATCTCTCTACAGATATTTAAGTTCTCTTCCGATTCCGAAAATTCTTTCAACAACAGAAAATTACGGTAATGCCAATTGCCATAGGGTTAGTATTTGGCACAAGTTAACCGTAAGATAATGGTCTTGAAATAAGTACGAATATTAATTCGGCAATTTGTTCAATTAACTTTTAAACTTCATCAAATTATGATCGCAAAGTTTCTTATTATAACCTCACATTACGAAAAAGATTATTGGATTCTACGGTACTAAGATTACACATACGTAATCGATTTAAAATCGATACATGCGATACCGAGTTAAAGTTTTAAAAATAACCATCGTTGAATCTCAAAGCCTCATTATCAAACATTGTTATTACGTAAATTTACAAAATTGCATCCATTACTCAATTACTGGATTAAAATTAATAATTGTCGGTTCAAAATTGTGTGTAATAGTAGCATTATTATTGCTAAATCACATGCAATATGTGGGTAATGTTATAATCAAACTGATTAACCTTTGAGGTTTGATATATTATTTTGAATTCTCGATGTATTGCTATCTTTATTCCAATTTTGAAATGGAGAGTGAAAATCGATTACTAATAACATCTGAGATTTAAAAAAAGAATGTTTGCGTTCTTCTTTTGTTTTTTAACAATTCTGGGTGGCCTGTTGTAAAATGAAAAGTTGCAATTTTTACCATCACGTTCATTATAAGGTTGGTACTATGGATGTACCTACTACTGGATGTATCTTTGTCTGAAATGGTTGGCAAAATCGTCGACTATGTCTCTGTCACCTCTGACCTAGACTAGAGTCAAGAGCAAACACAAAAAAGGACCTACTTCTTTTTCAAGGCTCGCCTTCCATTAAATATAAACAAACTTAAACTTTGAATGAAGTTATATTTATCCCTCTTCTATTTTTTTTAGGATTCGTTAGCTCTTGACTCTAGTCTAGGTGACAGAGACAATGATGGAGTGAGCTTACCCAAAAGAAGTCTGTTCATTCTAACTATGAAAAGATTCAGGTTGAATGCGTTCAGAAACACAGACGCAAGCAGTGAGTTCCACTCTTTTGTTGTGCGTATTATGAAGGATGTTTAAAAGCGCTTGGTGCAAATTGATAGAATGGCAACCAGGTAAGGACGGTAATTTGCAGTCAATCTAGACGACCAATGGTAGACGGGGACCGGTAGGATAAGGTCATGGAGTTCTTGAGTTCAATATTATTTATCCCTGATTTCTGATTTAGTATTATACGGTGTTTGTCAAACTTTACTTTAGCCTGAAAACCTCTAAAACTTTGGCATTAAAATAGTACACTTAATTCAAAAACTAGCCCTTTCCTCGGCTAAAACCGTATTTATGAAATGTTCTTCCTTTAAGGTTGCCCTAGGCGATCATTCTTCCATACAAACGTAGTCTGGCGATTACTCCACTGTTTGACGTTGTACGTTCAAAATAAAAAATTATATCAATTTGTCTCATCATTATCTAGACCTATGAGGTAAAAAAAAGTAAAAAAAAATATATTTGTATGTTATGAGCGTCAAACTTTCCATATTTCTTCACGATACAGGTATAGATTAGTAGATCAACAAAGCAAATAATTTTATTTTGAACAGATACGAGTACATTAAGTTATTTTTAACCGACTTCCCAAAAAGGAGGAGGTTCTATGTTCGACTTCAAGTTTGTTTTTTTTTTTTTTTGTGTATGTTCACCGATATCTCCGTCAATTGTGGACCGATTTTGAAAATTCTTTTTTTGTTTGAAAACGTATGTTCTGAAATTGGTCCCATTTTAATTTGGTGGAGATCTGATGAAGAACTTTGGAGATATACAACATAACTCTTCAATAAATAACGGCAAATCTCTCGGGATTGCTGCAATCGCATGTCTGTTTATTGTTTATACCATTTCATAACATAACATCACGCCAGTACGCTCTTAAGGGGTACGCAGATCTCTCATTTCAGCGGTTAAGTTCAAGTTTTATGAAATCTATTTCGGTGTTATAGTTACCTTACTAACTTGCCTATTAGGTAGGTACAACTAAAAAGTGAAAAATAAAAAAAACTTTTTTGCAAAAAAATACTACCGACTTCCAAATACAAAACTACAAAGTGAAAAATAACTTTAATTTTTGAAGTCGGTGTCCATAACGCAAAAAATTGGCACCTACTAATACTACCGACTTCCAAATACAAAACTACAAAGTGAAAAATAACTTTAATTTTTGAAGTCGGTGTCCATAACGCAAAAAATTGGCACCTACTAATGACACCGACTTCAAAAATTAAAGTTATTTTTCACTTTGTAGTTTTGTATTTGGAAGTCGGTAGTATTTTTTTGCAAAAAAGTTTTTTTATTTTTTGCATGATATCTATATTCTCAAAGGTCTGTTTATAAAATTTCGCGCGCTCGTTTTCATCCTAAATCATTATATATTTCGCTACAAATTTGCAAAAGTGTGTCTTCTTATTCGTTGTTTTCATTACTGAAGGTCGTGCCGGTCTTGGAAAGCTTTCACGGAGTCATTGACGAGCTGCTTCCAAGACACTCTGTCTACGGCTCTTCTCAGGGCAGTGTCACCGTGAGGCCCGTAATCGTCCTGATCTGGTCTAACCACTGAGTGGGTGAGCGTCCACGTGGCCTTTTCCCATCCACTTTTCCAACAACAAGATTATCTAGCTGTCGCCGGACGATGTGACCAAAGTAATTTTGGAGATCGTGGAGAGTCTGGTTTTGATGTTTAACTGGTCGAGAATGGACTTATTTGTACGCGCAAAAGTGTGTATTCGTAAACAAACTAGCTTCTTACTGCTCATTACAGCATCAATCTCTTTCGCACGTGTTATTGGATGAGATAGCATGCATTTTAGCCCCCGCGCACAAAATAGTTCGTGTCGTCGACTAGGGCAACCTTAAAATACAATTCCTGAGTGTACAATAGTTTGAATATATCTCTAACAGCAAGGAGAGCGTACTTACTCCAGTCGCACTATGTCATTACTTAACACACAAATGCAGCCTTGTGAAAGCATCTTGTTAAGTGCGGTTTTCTAAAGAGTCTGTAGCGAGCAGAGGTTTTATCTGGAGGCTGCGGGACTTTGAATCTAAGCGTGGTTTTTGGTGCGCCTGGGACGATATTTTTAATTTAAACAGTGAGTTGACAAAGTAGACACCAATATATTTTTTGTTTTAATGCATCGATTTAGTTAAGGATATAATAAATGTTTGCCGGTTACAATTAATTTAATTTGTGATTTTAATCATTGTGATTCCGCTCTTGACCTCGATGTCACTGTATGGCGAGCGATGGAGGAATTCTAAGATGGAACAAAGCGTCCAGAAGATACCAGTTCACTTTAAAGAAAACAAAAATGTTTTTTCTTAATTTGAATTTTCAAATGTAGAATGTTGTGTGTTTGTCGAATTTTGCCACAGAGTAGCACAGATGCAGTTAACTGACAGTTGAATGATGCCATAAATTTGTATAACGTTCTACTCTCACTGGTTAAAATTATTCTACGATAAGGGACACCTACTTAATTAAGCGCCTTGCTAAACCGGCTCGGTATGTTTTCGTTTCTGTATCGAACGACTTGGGCGCTTTCATGACTGAATAGATTCAGTACAAATTCTTTACCAAGCGAATACGCATGCAGCACATCTGTACCTGTAGCCAAGTTGATAATCTACAATCGATAACGCTAGTAGAAAACAAATCAATGTTTGGGAATGACACATCTGAATGTTAAGTCACGTGGTCAGACCATACAAACAGAAGGCGTTAACGATTGTAGAAAGAGATTCAATACGAAACGTTTGTAACTTGGCTAGACGGGCTGTACAGATTCGGCTTAGTTTAGGCGCAGATACCCCTGAGTAGTCGATTATAAAATGAGAATCACGTCTAAACGGTCAAAAAATATATTATTACTACCCTACCCTACCTACCCTACCCTACCTACCATACCCTACCTACCCTACCCTACCTACCCTACCCTACCTACCCTACCCTACCTACCCTACCCTACCTACCCTACCCTACCTACCCTACCCTACCTACCCTACCCTACCTACCCTACCCTACCTACCCTACTCTACCTACCCTACCCTACCTACCCTACCCTACCTACCCTACCCTACGTACTCTACCCTACCTACATACCTACCCCACCTATGTAGGTAAAGTACCATTTTTTTTTTTATCTTAAGAACCTTCTCCTAACTATAACAAATATTTAATTAATTTTATAGCGTCAACAACACGTGGTAATTATGCTGTTAAAATGTAGCTTATATGACACGTTCGTAGATTTACCATAGCAGCGCCATCTATTGATTACTTACTCAACCCAGTCGAAAGGTATCGACATCTGTTAGAATCATTTGGAGTTAACAGATAATTGTGACTGTCAAATAATAACAGACAAATAATTAGCAATAAATTAAAATTGCGACTATAATTTGAGATTTAAACTATCCTATCTCTCAAGTTGGATCGAACTGCACATGGTGTGCGAATTTTATTATAATCGGTTAAGTGGTTTAGGAGTCCATTGAGGACAAACATTGTGACACGAGATTTATAAATATTAAGAAGATGTTACATTAGATAATTTTCTTAATAATTTGATCTAAGAAATTTATGTCTAACATGGACAAAAAAATTATAATCGTACCAAAACCGCCGGGCGTATTTTAATGAAATTGACACAATCTCAAAGACAAATTAATTATCTAAATTTTGATCAAAACCTTTTTTTAAAGTCATAGAATAATAAGGAAAGTGCAAAAAACTACTAAATTGTGGGTCGCGCGAGTTTGCGTTTTGTTCCTTCAAGGTCGTTGGCGACTGTCGTCGTCTTAAAGCAGGTGCCTTTAATAAAAACAACATACATACATAAAACGCCTGAATTATTTTTATCTACATATTTAATATAAAATGTATATAGGACCTTATATTGAATACACGAAACTTGCCGACAAAACACGACGAAAACGCCGAGCATTCAAGGAATTAACAGATAACCAGATGAGAAGATTATGGAATCAATAAAGTTCACTAAACTAGCAATTTGTATTCATTTACCGATTAATATGTATGTCGAACGCACCATAACATGGATATAGATTCCTTAAATACTAAATTCGGCTTCCGATGTTAAGTGAAAGATATGAAGCTCGCACGTCCACAGACTAACAAAATGCCGATGTAAATGAGTTTGACAATTATACATTTAAATTAATTCTGTGGTATAGTTCGAGTTATAAGCGAAAAGTGGGAGAAACAATGCCCCATAAAACCGGTTTTATGGTCTTTGGTTTATAATTTAAGTGTTGCCAGTATTTTATTATATATAGCCTTGTTTATAAAAACTTTTAACCCCACAGTTCTACTAATCTGTTCTTAAACTAATCACTAACCGTGTGGCTAGTTTTTTTAGACGTGACCCTATTACTAAGACTCCGCGATCCGTCTGTATGTCTGTCCGTCTGTCACCAGGCTGTATCTCATAAACCGTGATAGCTAGACAGTTGAAATTTTCACAGATGATGTATTTCTGTAGCCGCTATAACAACAAATATAATAAATATTTAAGTGTGGCTTCCATGCAACAAACGTATTTTTTTTGCAATAATTGTTTGGAACCCTTCTTGTGCGAGTCCGACTCGCACTTGGCCGGTTCTTTTTTATAAATGTGGCCCATCTGCTATTTTAATTTTATTTTTCTTGACTAAATTTTCGACGGTTTTTATTTTTGTCTCGTTGCAGAAAGATAAGGGTCTACACTTAATGTATTTATTTTAAGACGCCACAATACCCCCGTAAAAGTCACCCTAAGTTTTTATGTTACCCTAGTCACGCGTTCTATTCTCGAGGCTATCTATTTTTAAGTACAGCTGTCCCTTCCCGTCTTATTTGGCTTTGATTAATTATTAAGTACATTACCGGAAGACGTTTTTATCACTACCGATTTTTTTGGCACTAGCAACACGCTCCGGCATCGCACGAGTGCAATTTGATTGCCGGTATATTTTCTAAATTTTCAAGACATCTGACAATTCCATATACAACAAAATTTATTTGAGCACATGGCAGCAGTTCTGAAGGGAAGCACTTACTTTCATTCAGCAATAGATTTTTTATATAAATGAGATTTTATTTTATCAACCAAAGACACGATTTTTGCGACAAAACAATTCTTAAAAAAGAAAACTAATTACGTGTTTTCATTACGTCGTGTTATGCCAGCAAAAATGTACCGAATAGCCAGCTTTATCTTTAAGAAAAAAGATTTAACCAGCCGTTCTGAAGTGAAGCACTTACATTCATCCAGCAATAGAATTTTTATATAAATGAGATTTTATTTTATCAACCAAAGACACGATTTATGCAAAAAAAAAAACAACTCTTAAAAAGAAAAAATAATCAGGTTTTTGCATTTCTTCGAACATTTTTTTTTAGCTTTTATGCGAGCAAAAATTAACCGAATAGCTGATATTGCTAACTGTATCATTAAACATATCTAATGCCTAGAAAAAATTGGATGGTGATAAAAAGTCACCTTGTATTTTTATTAAATTACACTCATGATTGGAATAGAGATGGTACTCAAGTAACGCTTATGTATTATTTGCTCACTTTCTCTCGAATCAAGCGAGTAACTACCGTATAATGGTAAAGCTTAGTGATTATGGATATAAATCGTATGAGGAAGTTAGATTTCTATTTTTTAGACGTGAAAGTGTTTCCTCTTATTATGATAATTTGTCATAATACGCAAACAAAAACTGAAAGTTATAGTCGAAGAACTAAAACAATTTTTGGTTGAATTCATACATGACTAGCAGACGCCTCGCGGTTTCACCCGCTTAGTGATCGTTTTCGTGGGAATATAGGGATAAAAAGTAGCCTATGTCACCCGGGTATAGTGTAGCTTCCCAACGGTGAAAGAATTTTTGAAATCGGTCCAGTAGTTTTTAAGTTAATTCGTTACATTTAAAAATTCAAATATAAAAATCTTTCCTCTTTATAATATTAGTATAGAAGTATAGATACACTGTCAAAAAGATAAAATCTTTTTAGATTTTCTTGCTAACCATAGTATTGAATCTATCCAATTATTTTCTTTATTTACTTTAATATCACTATTGTCTTTGTCTTTTTTTCGTTTCTTTGAAAAGTTTGTGTTGGTTTTATTAACTACATTAGCGGAAGACTTTCTTTATCACTACACATTGTTTTAAGCCACTAGCGCACTAATACACCAATGTTTTGCCCATTTGTGTAATATTCTTATTTACATTTATTTTTACTTATAATATTTTTTTATTTCATTTAACTTTTTTTTTAAAGGCTCTAAAGTTTTATTTCATTTACATATGTACAATAATATTTACAAACTAATATTAAAACTTAAAAAAAAAAAAAAATATGTACAATTACGGGGCGTCAAAACATTCGTCTACATCGCTGTCGACAGGAAAAGTGCCCAGAAGGCTGGCAGCATTGCCACGTTGGATGGCAATGCTGATTCTTTGGCCAAAAAAAAGGCCAGCCCTCTGGTCTCGTGAAGAGTCGACCAACCGCTTGGCGATATCCCAAAATATTAGGTGTGCACTCGGACCCCATGGCCCTAGTGTTTCAACCCCAAACGGCTCAAACACATAATAACTAATATTTTTACTTATTTTAATTCAAATAAAACTACAAAAAAATTATATGATATAAAAACAAATTAACATAAGTACATAAACTCCATGCCTTTAACCAAGGGGGTAGTCAGAAACTATAAACATCGAAATCAATATCCTTCTTTTAAATCGCTACCTCTCATACCTTAAACCCCTGACAAAAATACTTTGTTTACACGTTCAAACTATTTAAAAACTGTCGCTTCTCCGTGTTTACAACAGATCCATAATCGTATCTATAGTATGTATGTTAATTTGTGTATCAAGATTCTGCTAACCTGCTGTATCAATATTCATAGACCGTTGATTTAAGGATAGGCGTCTACATAATTATAATAAAATATTTGACAGATTATTATCTGTGTGTAATTTATGCATATTGATTGATTTTAGCTGTGGTCTGATTAAATGGCACGTGATGGCAATTTATTATTATAATATTTCCTAAATTTTTGAATGTCAAATTATGTTTATTGCATTTAAATTTAGCTTTTTAACAAACAGAGACATTAAAAATACACATCATGGCCAATATTTTTTCACGCTAATGATCATTTTGTTTGGTAACTAATATTATAAAGCTGAAGAGTTTGTTTGTTTGTTTGAACGCGCTAATCTCAGGAACTACTGTATGGAATTGGAAAATTATTTTGGTGTTGGATAGTCCATTTATCGAGAAAGGCTATAGGCTACATAACATCACGCTACGACCAATAGAAGCGGAGCATAAATGAAAAATGTTGCAAAAACGGGAAAAAATATACCTTTTTGAGAGCTTCCGTTGCGTACGCTGCGTAAATGGTTGAAGTTACGCACATATCATGATGGAATGGTTCCTATTTAAAAGTTCAAAAAAAAAAGTCCGCGACAGCATATGTCTATCTCTCTTTTTTTTTTTTTATTAGCGTCTTTAATATTGATTCACTATAACCTATATTTAAGGTAATCAAATTTGTTCATTTGCGAAGGAGTTTTATAAACATCTATACTAATTTTATAAAGCTGAAGGTTTTGGTTGGTTTGTAGGGTAGGTAGGGAAGGTAGCGTAGGTAGATAGTGGTAGGTAGATAGATAGCCAGTTGACGGGAGCGAAGCCGCGGGGGTCATCTAGTTAATTTATACATTCCTGATATTTCTACGTATTTTTCCTAATTTACGTAAAATGTAAATTAAAAAAAAATACTTTCGTCAAATGCCATTTAGGTCAATAACCCTATGAACATCAAAAAAGCAGAATTGATAAATGAAAAGTCGTTAAACTGCCGTAAAATTCTCGTTAATGTGTCGCTCTGTTGTTTTAACTATTAATTAAATAAAAGTTATCTTTACTCACTGTTTAATGGAATCAGCAGAGCTTTTTAGCAGGGACCGAAACCGGTATGAATAATACCGGTATGTTTCGGTTAGTTACAGGTATTTTAAAAGGTTACCTTTATTTTTAAATATTAAAAACAACCCTTATTAATACCGGTTACCGAAATAAAAATTACCTCTATTTTACACGTGCCGTCCGTCGGCATTAGTCAAACTGGCAAAGAGCGCGCATCGTCTGTGTGTGTGTGAATGGGTCGAGACAAAACGCGCGCGCCGGCGAACGCTGACCAATCACGGTTCTGGCTGGCACAGCGACGTGTCTCTCAGTTTACTAGCGAGGCGTGTGTTGGTCGTGTTAAATAGTTTTGTTGGCTTGGTAAATTATAGATAAAATATATTATTAATATACTTATAAATGGGACGAAAGCAAAAAAAATATGTTTATGGATATTTTACCTACCAAAGAGAAACATACGTACCTCTAAAACTTTTTGCAAAAAAATACTACCGACTTCCAAATACAAAACTACAAAGTGAAAAACAACAAAATTTTTTGAAGTCGGTGTCTTTCGTAGGTACCATTTTTTTGCGTTATGGACACCGACTTCAAAAAATTAAGTTATTTTACACTTTGTAGTTTTGTATTTGGAAGTCGGTTGTATTTTTTTGCAAAAAGTTTTTTTATTTTTCACTTTTTCGTTGTACGTATCTAATAGGCAAGTTAGTAAGGGAACTATTTCGCCAGAATAGATTTCATGAAACTTGAACATAACCGGTGAAATGAGAGGTCTGCTTACCCCTTAAGAGCAAACTGGCGTGATGTTATGTTATGAAATGTTATAAACAACAAACAGACATGCGATTGCAGCAATCCCGAGAGATTTGCCGTTATTTATTGAAGAGTTCTGTTGTATATCTCCGAAGTTCTTCATCAGATCTTCATCAAATTAAAATGGGACCAATTTCGGAACATACTTTTTCAAACAAAAAAAGAATTTTCAAAATCGGTCAACAATTGACGGAGTAATCGGTGAACATACAAAAAAAACAAACTTGAAGTCGAACATAGAACCTCCTCCTTTTTGGGAAGTCGGTTAAAAAGCCGATATCACCATTGTAACTAATCGCGATTATTTCAACTAAACTCAGTTTATACAACAGTTTGCGCACCAGGCAATTATTCGCTACTAACTCTTGCAAATTTAATGCTGGTGTGCGCTCACCCGTACGCCGTTAAGTCGATACATACAATAAGCAATTTTGTGCAATTGTCATATTATTTGTAAGCAGATATACTTTTAGAACTAACAATCAAAATGTTTAAGGATCAACAGTAGCTTCTTATGTTTTTACATGCCCTGACTACAATAACGTTTGCTAATCAGTTTGTCTTACTTTTGTAAGTAGTAATCTGTGGAAAATGTAGTGGGTGGTATATTTGTTAAGTTATATGTTTAAGACACTTTGATAATTTTTTTATTAAACTACTGTTTGTTTTCCCTACAAAAATAAATAAATATATACAAATTTCGCGTTTAGCGTTCTGATTGGTTGGTACCGCGGAGAAGCTACCAATCAGAAGGCTGAATTTGCATAAACTGAGTTTAATTGAACGAATACTGCGCGTAGATTTGGCTTTCTTCACTGTATCGTTCGCAGCGCTGTGTCTTGTTTTTTTTTATTTAGTCTGAGGCTGTGGCTAACGTTTGTTATTGTAATGTTTTTTTAAAATTTATTAATTCGGACAAGTGAAGGTAGTCAAACAGAACACAGAGCGTGGCTAACAATTGTGCATCGGTCATGGCCAGATCTTAGAATTGATAATTTTATGAAGGTGTTCGACCATTTCATGAAATAGAAGATCGAACGCTCATGATGCACGACTACTTCATGATGTGGCTAAATATTCGTGATCATAAATAATTTTCCGAACTTGATAGGAGTGGGTGTAACATGGGCATTCAACTTCACCTTGGTTTTGTCCATGTCCATCCTAAAACCCACTCTTTCGGAAGCTCTACTGAGGTCATCGAGCATTGTACTGAGGTCCTCCATGGTCTCAGTCATGACCACTAAATCGTCGGCAAACCGAAGGTGAGTGATGTATTCGCCATTGTCGTTGATGCCTTGCCCTCTCCAGTCCAGAAACTTGAACACATTCTCCAGTGCAGCGGTGAATAGTTTCAGAGATATTTCGTCTCCCTGTCTCACACCTAGCTGCAGAAAGACGGGTTTCGAGGTCTGATCCTGAAGTCGAACTGACATGGTGGCGTTTTTGTACAAACACTTCAACACTTCAATGTACCGGTAGTCAATTTGGCACCGTTGGAGAGACTGCAGTACAGCCCAAGTCTCGATCGAATCGAAGGCTTTCTCGTAGTCCACAAACGCTAAACAGAGAGGCAGGTTGTACTCTTCGGTCTTCTGTATTACCTGCTGCAGCGTATGTATGTGGTCTAAGGTGCTGAAACCTTTACGGAATCCCGCATGTTCGGAAGGCTGGAAATCGTCAAACTTGCGCGCGAGACGATTCTTGATGACTCTTGAAAACAATTTGTAGACATGACTAAGAAGTGAGATGGGCCTATAGTTCTTCAGTAGGGCATTGTCACCCTTCTTGAAGAAGAGTACCATACCTGTGGCATTTTCCCCTCAAGCATGACGGAATCAAACAGCTTCTGAAGGGCCTTTAGTAAAGTCAAAACGTTTATACTGTTGTTGTTTTTACGCTTTTTTTTTTAGTACTGGTTTTCTACTCGCCTTCAGGAGTTCGGCCGTAATTCCGTCGTCATCCTGATCGCATATAGGCTGACGTCCGGAATGTCTTCGGTATAGTATCGGGTAAATTTAGCACTATGGTCATTTGCTTGATTCGCGACAGATTTACTGGTTGACGTGTACAACTGACCATAGAATCTCTCGATCTCCCTCAGAAGCTACGGTTCGGCGGATACTGCAATCATCAGTCTTCAGATCTCTTGCAAAGGCCTTGGAGCCCTTATTCCGGTTATTCGCGTCTTTAATACTTTCGTTATTAAAGCGATGGAGGACGTTTGTCAAGGACTTTGAGATCCGTCTATTTAGCTGCCGGTATTTCAACGCATCGTCTGAAAACTGCAGGATCATCTCAAGCCTCTCTTTCATGAGCTTAAGAGAAGGATCAGAGAGCTATTTGTTCTTATCGGTACGGCGGGCCTTGAAAAACTTAAACCCGACCGCATGGACAGCTTCCACAAACCCATTCGTCTACGGAGCTCCCTAGGGACTTGAAACGATTCTGGAGTTCGAGCGGAAAGGTGTCGGGGTTTTGGATCTGGATCTGTGCTGGACGGAGCGTAGACTTCATCAGTCGAGACCTTTCAAGCTTGATATTAATGTTCAATATGCCTCTTACCATGCGGTGATCTCACCCGGTTTTCACCGAATTGATCACAGAGACATTATTGAACATTTGCTTCCTGGTTGACATGATAAAATCCATCAGAAATGATATAGTACTTTTTTATTTAGCTTTGTCAAGCTTTGGCACCTAATGCCCAAATATTAAAAAGCTACTCAATTTTAAGTTAAGTCTCTTGCTGTCTCTATCACTTTAAGTCAAAGTGACTATATCACCACGAGACTTAAGCCCTATTTATACGATGCAAGTTTATTGCCTGTAGCAATAAACTTCGTGTAAATAGCGGTTCAACGGCATCTCAACATAAAGTAGTGTTTGAATATGTGGCCACAAGTCCTGCAATAATAAACATATTATGACTAATTTGCACAAAGGTTTTGCCATCTTGTCATCTTCCATACTTTGTACTGAGTTTGGCAGGTTTCCGTTGTCTTTCATTTTTTTTGATGAATTATCAGATGATAAATCTGGAGCAGAGGCATTTGAATCTAATTGGGGTAGATGCATCTGGATCCACCGTAGTAGATACCTGTATCAGTGGTTTATTTGAAGTTTCCATATTCTTTACTACATCAGCAGAATGGTTAACAAAATAACATCAGTTTTCGTATAACCGGGGTCACACTTAATTTTATATTTATACCTTTTTAGTTGGCGTTTTTTCGTTCGTTCTCTATAACTTGTCCCTTGCCGTCATGTTGGCACCATGGCTTGCCAAGCTTAGACAGAGTACAGCAGGTGCTTTTGTCAACAGTAGCAGTTGCTTCTGTCGACAGCTGCAGTTGCTTTTATCGACAGCTGCGTTTGCCTCTGTCAACAGTTGAAGTTCGCTCCGTCGACTACAGAGTGCTGCTCGTCTATTTGACGCCTTAGTTTCAATATTGAAACTAATAATATGAATAGTAACAGTGCTACCGATCGCTTCACGCGACAAGTTATAATGGACGCACTGTATTCACAAAAAACCGTAACCTAACTAATTTGGTTGGAGTGCCATAAACTCCGTAAAATGCAACATAACACTTAAAATAAGTTTTAAAAATTCACTTCACTTGTGGCACCCCGACCAAATAAGTTAGGTAAGAAGTGTGACCACCCGCGGGCGCGCCGAGCGTGTGCTACTTCCAAATTGGTCGCTTTCCATAACAATTATCATATTTGGAAATCCAATAAAAGTACATCGACTTTTTAGCGTGGTCACCCTACTTTGTTTGATTTGTTTTATACCGCCGCCATGATGCACAACAAAAACAAAGTGACATCAACTCTTCTACCGGCGGATAATCTTAATTATTTTATTCTACGATATGATCACTAAAGTTTGGCCACATTATAAATTAGTCGTACGTTTACAACTGTCCATATCGTCCAACGTTGAGTATTCAATAATCTGGCAAGCACCCTAATTGCGTAACACACGATCAATCAAAACAATTCTGAATCATTATATTGCTTCATAAGTTCGAAAAAAATTGTCTTCTCAACAACTTAAATAACGCAATGAAAGTTGTTGAACTGTAGAAATGTGATTGTGATTGATCGTGTATTACGCAATTAGGGTGCCTATGCTGACTGCTGACCACAACATAATACAACCATTTCATGAAATGGTCGAACACTTCATGACAGTGTTTTAATATAAAAACTGTAGGTGCTATGCTAGCGCGCTAAACAAATTTCAAGCAAAAAAGATAAGCGCTTTGCTTTCGAGGAAGTGCTGCCCTCTATTAGAAAAACGGGCGTATACGTTTCTCCGCAAGTTAAATAAACAAATTACCGAGTTGATTGATTTCTATGATGAGAGAAAAAGATAACCAAATGGTATTTTACCTATTTACAATGTAATAATGTAATATTATCTTACTTACCTTTGTTAATTTCCTTTTTTTTTACTTTAACTCAAATACGCCGCAAAAAGGCAAACTAAATAAACGTAAACAGTAATTGCGTGCAGACGCACACACACGTACGCACGACGATCTCCCTGTTATTGTATTTTCTAATGCCAACAAATTGTCGGCATTGCGATATTCTGTTTCTTTCTAATAAAAGTTTTTTTTTAGGTAACCGGTATTAAAACGGTAACCTAAATAAAGGTAACCTGTATCTTCTTCTTGGGTTACCCATATAGCGGTTACCTAAATCGTAGAGGTTACCAAAATTCTTCAATACCGGTACCGTAATTTATAACGGTTTTCGGTCCCTGCTTTTTAGAAATGCCGCTTTATAAGTAATTTGGAGCAATGGTAGTTTTATTCTGTTTTAGCATTCTAACCATAAACATAAAAAAAACAAAATAATTAAAATTTAAAAAGTTAAAGAAAAAAGAGACTAACTGAAGAGTTTAAGTTTTATATTGTTTTTTTTGTAATAAAATATTATTTTATTTTGAATAATAATAATTCTGGTCCAAATATATTTTTAATTTTGGAATCACCGATACGACGCAGAAGACAATGTTACTTAAATGCTATTCTACACAAGTATTTATGACAATTTGCAGGCAATTCAGATCTCTGAAATTCTCTTATAAACTAGGTGCCTGAACCAAGAGTTTTAAAAGTATTTATTGTAATACCTCGTTTTGTACGTCATTGGAGGCTCGTGGCTAAATCATAACAGAGGCAAGGATCAATCTTAAAAGTTATAGTGCCCGGCACCTAAGTTGGCAAGGTTTTGGCGTAGTGGGGTTAAGTTCGCGCATATTCCGCTAACTGACCAGCTACCATATAGAGCGAACGGAACGTGGACGCGTCACGATTGGTCAGTCAATCCATGTGTCAACTGACCAACCAATCGCGCGCTCTGAACGGTTCTAAACGTCCCCCGCGCCCCGCTGCACTACCAAAGATACCTAAAAAACGATTTCTGCGCATCTAACTACTCCTGCCAACTTACGTGCCGGGGATTATATAGGCAACGATCTAAGTGCCGATGATGGGTAACTATTTGTGAGACTTTTGTGCCTCAGAAAGCATTGGTAGCAATAGTTAGTCCTGGCTGTCATTTGAAGATCTTTGACAATAATGAGTTGTTAGAAACCCAAAAGTATATATAACTACTAGTGACACGACACGACACTACGATACACCTGTGATACCCACTATCTATTTGCTTCCTTTCTTTCCTTTCTTTCCTTTCTTTCCTTTCTTTCCTTTCTTTCCTTTCTTACCATTCTTTCATTTCTTTCCTTTCTTTCCTTTCTTTCCTTTCTTTCCTTTCTTTCCTTTCTTTCCTTTCTTTCCTTTCTTTCCTTTCTTTCCTTTCTTTCCTTTCTTTCCTTTCTTTCCTTTCTTTCCTTTCTTTCCTTTCTTTCCTTTCTTTCCTTTCTTTCCTTTCTTTCCTTTCTTTCCTTTCTTTCCTTTCTTTCCTTTCTTTCCTTTCTTTCCTTTCTTTCCTTTCTTTCCTTTCTTTCCTTTCTTTCCTTTCTTTCCTTTCTTTCCTTTCTTTCCTTTCTTTCCTTTCTTTCCTTCCTTTCCTTTCTTTCCTTTCTTTCCTTTCTTTCCTTTCTTTCCTTTCTTTCCTTTCTTTCCTTTCTTTCCTTTCTTTCCTTTATTTCCTTTCTTTCCTTTCTTTCCTTTCTTTCCTTTCTTTCCTTTCTTTCCTTTCCTTTCTTTTCTTTCTTTCTTTTCTTCCTTCCTTTTCTTTCATACTTTTCTTTCTTAACTGAGTTGTGGAGGTGAAATAGTCAGTCGCTCCGTGTCTTCATCATCATCATCATATCAGCCGAAAAAAGTTCACTGCTGAACATAGGCCTCCCCCATGTGCCACCACATTGACCGGCCCCGTGCGTCTCGCATCCAGCGGACTCCCGCCACCATCACCAGGTCATCTGTCCATCTAGTGGGAGGCCTCCCAACGCAGCGTTTTCCAGTTTGCAGTCAACATTCCTGAATGTTCGGCCCCATTGGCCATCCGTTCTGCGAGCAATGTGCCCTGCCCACTGTCACTTAAGTTTGGAAATTCTTCTGGCTATATCAGTAAACCTGGTTCAATTGCGGATCTCTACATTTCTGATTCAATGTAATATACGATGTAAAGAATAGTATTCAACTGGATCAGATTTAGGCGGGATGTTCACCCCGAAAAAGTTTTGAAAAGGCAGTGAAGTAGTGATACAAAAAATCTTGGAACGCTCTCATAAAAAAATGCGGTACCTACCTTGAAACATCAGTTTCTATTTTTTAATCATCCACTTCGAGATTAGCACGGTAAGTAATAAAGTTAATTAACCTAAGATATCTGTCAGCAAAGTAAACTATTAATTAGCTTTTAATGGCGTTATATATTTAGCTTAAAAGAGGTTTAATGTTTTTTTATGATTATTGATTAAATAAACTGGATACATTTTACAGCTCTAATGTGCCTTTTTAATGTGTGTAGAGATTTGTAAATTGAAACTGTTTAGAGAGTTGACTAGAAAATATACCGAAAAACACAAAAACTATACTGATCTCAAAAAAAACTGAAATTTTATCAGAAATTACGATTTTCAAAAAATTCAATGCATTTTAAATTACCTACGTGATTTCAGAAGCGCATGTCAATGAACCGATGAAACGGATGAACCGATTATGATTTCATTATTATTTTGTTTGAAGGAGTAGTAGACAAGCTTTAATTGAAAATCTTTCGAAACACGAAAGATTTCGTGTCGCGGGTTCGATTCCCGCACGGAACAAATATTTGTATGACCTACAGATAGTTGTTCCGGCTCTGGGTGTTGTGTATATGAGTTTATATGTTTGTAAACGCACCCACGATACAGGAAGAAATTTCTAGTGTGGGGCAACGTTTTTAAGAAAAACAAAATAATAAACAAACAAATAATAATAATGGCACGATATCTTGCGAAAAAACCAGATTCAAAGAGTAAAATGCGGATAACGTTTGAACGGCTAAATCGATTTTATTCAAACCTAGCTAAGAACACTCTTTACAAAGTCACCTATCAAACGAAAAAGCTAAATTAAAATTAGTTCATCCGTTTAGGAGCTATGCCAGAAACACAGATACATAGGCATACAACAACACTCGTCAAACTTGTAACACCCCTCTTTTTCCGTCGGGAGTTAATAAAAAAGGTTTATGTAGAAAACCTAAAAAGTCAATATGAATGCAAGCTGCATGATTTTTTGCAAAACTCGGAATTCGTCCTTCACCGAAACCGTAAAAAATCTTTGCTTACAGTAGCACCCAAAACCCTTCGAAGAAACATTTGTTTATAACAAAATATTTATTTGTAAAGTTAAAAACATACCTGATCCTGTGGTTCCATGGCAAACCTCTGTTCTTGGTAACCATGACAACCGACAACCAAGACGAGGAACGAGAGGAAGCGAACGCCGACATCCGGCCGAGCCCATTTCCGGCGCCTTTCCGTTCTAAATTTGAATTCGGAATCAGCCCTGCGCCAGCGCAGCCCTATAAATGGCGTTCCATTTTCAAATGTCTCTTTGTATTGTGCCGCCATAGTTTATATGTGTGAAGCATATTGGTAACTGATGATAGATTTTTTGTACATTTGTGTTGATTTTTCAGGAATTCTTTGTGAACATTTTATCTGTAACAAAGGAAAGAAGAAGGTTATTACAAAAAATTAAATGATCTACCTTGACTTTGAACTTCACGAAGATAATTTTAATGCTACGATCGTGACAATCTAAGAAGTCCGTTGACATTTCTCATTTTACATGCCGCGATAACTTTGTACGTAAGAAATCTCAAAATCAAATTCATAATCCTAACTAATAACTATGTTACCCATACAATATAACAACGAGTATCATTCGTGCTTAAAAATAATAAAACTTAATAATAAAAAATAAAATAATACTTTATAATAATACACGTTGATGCTTATCAACGCGTATTATTATTAAGTATTTTTATAGCTGTCAAATCCGACTTCTTAGATTGTCAAGACTATAATAATACAATCACTTTGAATAGTAGTTTATGCAATGATCATATAATAGGGGTTATTAATGTTTTAATACCTAATTATATGCCGTTGCATACACTACTTTATCTTGACTCACACAGTTGAAATAAAACAAACGGGGCAACGGAAAAAATATGTGGTATGGCGCGCAATTTAGATTCACATAGCACATGACAGCAAAGCGCGCGCATCCATAGACAGTGACACTACTTTTCTACAAAGCCCATACGCGCCAGTAAATTAAAAAGTAAAAATGTGCTATAATTTTTTTTTTTTTTTTTGATGATGCAGTTGTCGATCGAAGGAAAATGTTGCACTGTAATGGTTTCTTTTTTCAAAATTTTACTTATCCACGAATATAAATTACGTGTTTATACAATATTTTTTGAATTCATATTTGGAACATTACGTTGTGAGAGTAGATTTTAGGGCCTTGTTGTTTTTAAGGGTTTAGGGCTTACGCAGAATTCTGTGTCCTTTTGAAGGAAACTTCCTCCACTCCACTCAGTCGCCATTTTAACGGGTAAAACTCGATTACTGTCTTAAAGTAGCCAAATTATTAAATAATGTCATTGTCTCACCTTGTTTTTTACCTAAGGCCGTTTGTTCACGACTTATCACGACGCGACACACGATGACACGACACGACAAATATGGAGCTCCGCGGAGCTCTGAATCGTGACCATATTTTGTTCCACCGTTTGTTCATTGCACGACACCGCACCACACGCGACACGATTAACAAACAGATTTTAAGTCTATGTCTTCGATGCCTCTATATGGTCGCGACTTTTTTTGCGGTGACAATTCAGCGGCTGTACAAAACAAGTATGAGCTTGTTGACGATACGACACACCGGACCGCACGGCTCTCGCGTGGTTCGTCACTCACGCGGTTATAAAACAATACAATTGCACTGAAGTGTCGTTGCAGAATCGTGTCTAGTAAACAGACGAATGGACGACAGACCGTCTGCAGTGTGTCGTGTGTTAAAAATATTGACCGCAAATCGTGTCGTGCGGTGCCTCGTGAACAAACGACCTAAATCGTTCACAGACCTCCGGGTGGTTGACATCGTTAAACTACGAATAATTTAACGTATATAATCTACTAATTATTTTTACATTCGTTTATAATTATGCCCATCTTGGAGCTGATTTGCATAAGTCTCTCGTAAATTAACATGATCTTCCATGTTCGTAGTATAGCTCTCCTTGTTGAGGCAATGTGGTTTATCAATGTTTTTATTTATTTAGCTTATGTCTGTATATCAGCGCTTTAATATTCACTAGATTTTGCCGCAGTTTCTCTCGTGGCTTATCCCTCACATTGCGTTTGAAGGGATAAAAAGTCGCCTATCTACTAGGACAGGGATGGCGAACCTAAGGCACGCGTGCCTGTGGTGGTACATGACAAAATATTTTGGGCACGCTAGGTTAGGTTAAAACGGGCGGATATCCGCTACTCCACGACCAAGCGCGTATTTTGCGTAAGGAAAAATAAATAATAACATTTTTTTCTTATATTTTGGGCACGCGAAGATGCGGTTATTTAGAATCTAGGTAATTTGCAAAAGCAGAAATGACACCACCTCCTACTTTTATTTAAATACAACACAAAAATGTAAATAAATATTAGGATTGCTGTAAGAATTTCTGGGTGCAAATAAAGAATTGATTAATTCATAGCATTTAGAGTTTTATTTTTTGTCAATTAAGACAAAGTAAAATTTTTTTGGTGGCACTTCATTGCCTCATAAAAAATATATATAATTTAAATGGCACGTTTTCTAACAAAGGTTCGCTATCCCTGTACTAAGACATAAATTCAGCCTGTTTTAAGCAGTCCTACTAGCAAATTTCTAACTATCTGATATTTTTACCACAGTATGTTTTGTTCACGTACCTTTGCCATGCTGAGATGGGAGCCTTTTTACCCCACTGCCGAAGGAGGGTAATGTGTTTATCAGTCTATGTATGTATGTACGTACCTATATATGTATGTTTGTTGCTATGTGGCGTTCTAGAGACCAAACGCGTTGGCCGATTTTGATGATTCTTACGTCAATCGATTTGTCTTAACCCTGCGAGTGTCATAGGCTACATAAAAATTGGAAAAGAAAAAAATGGCGGCTTTTTGGCGCCATTTTGTGGGGGGTAATTTTTTTTATTCTTCCAAACCCATCAAAGTGTGGGGTATCAAAATAAAGGGTTTTAAGAGGTAATTTGAAAAATATATAACTAAGTATTATATATTTTTCAAATCACCTCTTAAAACCTCTATGTCAAAATGTACCTAATTAAAAAAAAATAACTCAAAAGTTGTAAATAAAAAAAGTTAATTAAAAAGTGCAGTCGGAGGATACATCTGGTTTTGGTCAACCAGCTCAAGAATATGTATATAATCCTCCGATTGCACAGCATGATTTTCTTCTTGTTTACGTCTTTTTAGTTCGCTTTTTAAGCAGTCGAGTTTTTTGAATTTTTTAATTTACTTTTTTACTGTGCGGGTCACAAGTAAATATTATTTCTTTCTCTCTTTCTAAACATTTTCTATACGAGACAAAACGTACTTTACGAAAGTTCACAAGTTCACGTCACATTATGACACAATATTCTGTAGGTACTATATCAAATTGTCAACCCAGTTTCGCCTTGCTACGTCAAACCAATAATACGATTTAAGTAGTACTTCAATGACGTAGTACTGTTAAACAAAATGTTGAAATTCGGTGAAATTCCAGAAACTTTTTTGAATGTAAAGAATAAACGGCAGTAACCTATGCAACAAACGGCGCCATCATTGTCATTAGAAGCTGGCCTCTCTTCATGTCATGTATGTCAAGCTAACCGTCGTTTAGTGTTGCCCCCTGTAGTGTTTTATTACATTTTAAGACTATTTCTAATAAATTATGGATATTTAATCGACTATTTTGTACGGATTTTATTATTACTGTCAATTTTTTTTTTGTTTTCCAAAGACATACTTTGACATTGGTAAATATTTATCGTTATTTTTGCGTCAGAATTGACATACAACTTTTTTTACAACATAAAGTTGGTACCTTATGACCAAAGAACGGTACGAAACAACATTCCGATCAAGTCTATAATTAAAGCCTGTTCAATAATAAATCACTTTTATTTATGTTGTCCTTACGGTTATTTTAATATAGTTATAAATTATATAATCCTTTGAACATAACTGCTAATCTTTGGACATGATTTCGTAAACAGTCGAAACAGTTCTTTTTTTAATATATTTAAAAAAAAACATTTTTACTGTCTTTAGGCTAGCGCTTGACCACTACCTCACCTGATGGTAAGCGATGATTTGGTCGACGGTGAAGCACGCTTGCCTAGAAAAAACCCATTCACTCTTGACTTAAAGACCCTTAGATTGTAGCTATCGGGAAACACAGACTCCGGCAGGGAATTCCACTCCTTAGCTGTACGCATAATAAAAGTATCCCCAAAACGTTTTGTGCGTATGGGTGGGATGTCCACCATGTACAATCGGCCAAAGCTATATCTGATCACTGTAAGGACTATTCGTGTAATAAAAAAACGGCAAAAAAACAAAGAAGTCATTTGGCTATGGTCGACGCAAAAAGGGCAGTCGCAGCTGTGGTCAACTTGTGCACGGGATTTTGTTTTCAAAGTGATCAGATATAGCTTTGGTCCATAGTACCGATGACGCATCGCCGAACGTCTGGTAGTCCGATGATGGAACGGGCTGGGCGGAATTAAATCATGCAATTCCGTCGCACATTCCCCGAAATGTAACCGATAAAAACCGACAAGCTGACAACTCGGTGTCGATGTTCAAGGCTAGTCCTTGAGTATACCGGCGCTTCATATTTATACAAGGGTTTTTTTCTGTGGTTTGGTCCCGTGTTCTATTTTACAGAAACCGTGACTTTTTACAAGCTTTTATTTAAATTGCAGTGTATGTATGTGTGTTCGGGTTAAATCTTGCAACTGAATTTTAAAGCAGTTAAGCTTCACCGATTAAGATGAAATTTTGCATACACGTTTAGTTTGGATGACAATGCATGGTTAGCTAAGTGACGTCATTCCAAATCCAATATGGCGGACGGCCCAAGATGGCGGATTAGTTATTTTTTGTGCACTGCCGTTTGTTTTAAAAAAATATTTTAATGGATAATTTTATTGAGATAAAATAAACAAGCATACAGTCGAACATAGAACGTTCTCCTTTTTGGCATCTCTGATAAAAAGCCAGTGACACTCAGCTATAGAGAACTTTCAGACAGCAAAAATATTTTGTAATCAAAAAAGTTATTTTTGGGATTTCCTTTTATAAAAGTTCCTACGCAATTTATAATTATTTGAGACAGGTTTTTATTTTACTTTTATCTGTTGTTATTTCATTTATCGAAACTAATTAGCCCAGATATAACATAACAGGTAGATATAATAAGGAAAATAATTAACATATTATTTCTTTATACTTATTTATTGATAATACTGTTCCATTTCTAGGATTTTTTTACGATGCTCGTTGTTAAAAAAATTACAAAAGCAAACCAAAAATAAAACCTATCAGTTTTTCTTAGTTACCTAGTCAGTAGTATCCTATGTGGTTTTCCTGACTATAAATTATTTATTTATTTAATACTTTAAGCACAAAAATGTACAGAGGCGGACTTAATGCCTTAGGCATTTTCTGCCAGTCAACCTTTGGTTGATGCAGAGATAAATAGTGGTAGGTGCAATCACGATAATGAATGGATTTAAATATATATACAATACATAAATATAAGCTAGAAGTAATTAATAAATACAATACAATTTACACAATAAATAATAAATGAAATATAGGAATACACCTATACAATTAGTAGAAATAGATAATTGGAAAAATTTAGCGCTGTGACGACACTGCAGCCAACTTCTTGCGAATGTGCACGCGAACTTTGACTTTGAAGATTAGTCGGTTGGTTGCCATCCTGATTTCCTGGGGGAGCGCATTCCACAGAGAAATAGACTGAACGAAGAAATAACGGTGAATGAAGTCAGTGCGGTGAGTAGGACATTGAAGAAGACGGTTATTGGAAGATCGTAGTTTTTTATTGTGGTTGTCGCAGATGTATTGAATAATCTATAATCTATCTAGTCTAGTTGTATAATCTATCTCTGTGCCAAATTTTATCCAGATCCCTCCAGCCGTTTGAGCGTGAAGAAGTAACAATAACAAACCTACAAACACACACACACTCACATACTTTCGCCTTAAATAGAGTGAAAGTGTGATAGAAAATATAACATTATTTTTTTAACACCCTTCTTCTATAAAATCTATGTGCATAATTTAGGATTACATTAATCCTTATAAATATTTGGACGAAGCTACTTAACATAAATTATGTTTTGAAATCATATTTTTGATTCATGATAATCTTGTTTAAACATTCATAGTTGCCTTCAAAGTGCGTTTATGTTTTTAAAATAAAAAATAATAATTAGGTAGGTTGATCTGGGTGTTAGATTATGATATTACCATTTATTTGACAAGAATCTACACAGTAAAAATCTTCAATTAATTTATTTATCTACTTCGGTTTCGTTATATTCGAATTACAAAATTGACAGCGGTTTCATTATGATACCCTTCAGATGATACCCATAATGACACCGGGTTGCATTATGCGAATCGTCATAAATACTAAAACACAAGCAAAGACATTCTGAACATACAGCCAGGTACCTATAATATTACTTCGAAATCGAGACAATGTAAATGATGTTTTTAATAAAAAAACTTTTTGCAAAAAAATACTACCGACTTCCAAATACTAAACTACAAAGTTAAAAATAACTTAATTTTTTGAAGTCGGTGTCTTTCGTAGGTACCATTTTTTTGCGTTATGGACACCGACTTCAAAAAATTAAGTTATTTTTCACTTTGTAGTATTGTATTTGGAAGTCGGTAGTATTTTTTTGCAAAAAGTTTTTTTATTTTTCACTTTTTAGTTGTACTTACCTAATAGGTAAGTTAGTAAGGGAACTATTTCGCCAGAATAGATTTCATGAAACTTGAACATAACCGGTGAAATGAGAGATCTGCTTACCCCTTAAGAGCGAACTGGCGTGATGTTATGTTATGAAATGTTATAAACAACAAACACACATGCGATTGCAGCAATCCCGAGAGATTTGCCGTTATTTATTGAAGAGTTATGTTGTATATCTCCGAAGTTCTTCATCAGCTCTTCACCAAATTAAAATGGGACCAATTTCGGAACGTACTTTTTCAAACAAAAAAAGAATTTTCAAAATCGGTCTACAATTGACGGAGATATCGGTGAACATAAACAAAAAAAAAAACAAACTTGAAGTCGAACATAGAACCTCCTCTTTTTTGGAAGTCGGTTAAAAATGGAACAAGTTTAGAACAAAAGTATCGTATACTATTTGGCTGTTGCGGCTACAATCTCTTTCTTCTTTGCCTTATACCTAATAGAGACGAAATAAAAAAAAACAAAAAAAGTGGACGCAGGAAAAAAAATCCGAGTGAAATTTTATTCCAATTTTATTAAAAATGTCTTCAACATCAAGTAATATTGAAAATACTCGACCAGATATAACAAATAGAGAGAGAGATAAGTTGCGGCTACAAATAATTTACTACCAGAAAAATCAAGACATGTATATGAGAAATTTTATGAAGATTTCGTGATATGGCGGGTACGTAACAATATTCCAAGCACATAATTAGTAGTGTGTAGTTAAGTTTCTATTAAAAATACTTATTTGTCTATATCTGTGTTTTATTCCTACTTTCGTAGATAAAATCTTGTATGCAACTGTACGTTATTGGTCTTTTAATAACTCGTGCCCACCTATTTCGAAAAATGGCACTCGTATTAAAAAACCGCCCATAACGTAACAGTTGCATAAATAGCTATAAAACAATTGTTAATTGACAGACAACGCACCGCACCGTCTTAACGCTGGTTTTAAAACAATTCAATTAATCAACAATAAAGCACTAAAGAAGAATTTAGCTTTTGGAAATACATTCCTAAAAACAGCCAAATAAGTAAGTAAACATTATAATTATATAATGTGACTTGTAAATTTTGATATTTACCAAAAAAATACGTATCTCTGGAAATATGGGATCTCAATATAATGATATAATCTTTATTTTGATGCCCACTAAGTTTTGCTCATATGCTGACTCATTCACCCCGATTACGCCCTAAAAAAATACCAAGGCATCGTTTTTTTTTAAATCTACACCTTACTTTTAAACTCATTATTACCAACAGTTCATTAACCTATCTTTAAGTACACTCTTCATTCATCAAACAAGTACATTCACATACAAAAATACTTTACATTAGAGCTAGCGACAGTATCGAGACACATGGTTTGCTCCGGCCATCTGTGTAAGTGTCAATTACATAGATATGACGCTATCTGGATGTGACAGTTTTGAGCGTGAGTGTACGATGTACGATCAGGTGACGATTTGGTAATACGTTGTGGTTGATTGTGGGTTTTGGGATTGATTCATTGGTTTGGAATTTGATTTAATGGGTTGCAATGGCAGATATATTTTGTATGTACCAAATTGTAAATAGTTTCACGATTAACATAATTTTATTTTTATATTGGTATGCTCGCATTTGACCACTGAGTGCTCAAAGAATACGAAGTTATAGCCTAAGGTCAAAAGTGAATAGGTTACTTCTAAGCATGCGTGCTACACCGTCAAAAAATCATCGCTTACCATCAGTTGAGATAGTGGCAACGCCATCAATAATACAATAAAACATTAGCTGCGATACATTTATGATAAAAAAAGTGTTTCGGGCTGAAAAATATACTTTAAGGTGTAGTTGGACTTTATGAACACTCACTGAACGTATAATAATTATGACGGTGATTTAAACATATTATTTCTCACGAAAATATTCAGTTTCTGTTTCCCTTTCATCATCCCAAAAACCCCAACTTAACACCACCATTTAATTCAAAACCTTAAGCTTTTAAAACAAATAACTCAGAGCACGCACCCTTTGATCATAACACTTTTACGGCCATCAAACTACGCTCAACTCCCCTCGAAATTAACACCCTTGTCTCTTCCATTTGCCTGACATCTTCCAACCACATGGTACTAACAAATATTATTTCAACGCCTGCTTTTTATAATTTAGTGTACTTTACTTAATTATCTTCTCCCACGGGATCTTCTTATGAATTTTTGACGTTCTTTATGGCAGCCATCTTTTATTTCTTTCATTTGTTTTAGTTTTATTTGATGGAGTTGTGTTAGTGTTGTTGTACGTAAAAGGATGATGTTGAATGTTTATATGCGAGTAAGGAATTATTGCTTACTTGTGTTCGTTTGTTAAGTAATTGGGAATAGTAGAAACTATTCTACACTATCAAATCTTCTAAAGTGACCTCAATCATTATCATCAACATTTCAGCCGAAAGACGGTCCACTGCTGGACGGGAATCCCGCTCTCGGCATATTTTATTAGGCATAATGTTTGGTATAATGTTTCCGCATAACTTTTATAGGCATAATAATACTGCGGCACAATAATAATTTGGCATAATGCAAAGGTTAGCATTTGGTCTAATTTGTTTTGCCATAATTTGGAGTTGCATAAATATTTAAGGCATTATATTTATTCGTCATAATAATTTTATGGCAATGTTCAAAATATCGAAAAAAAAAAACAATTTGAATGGATTGAAAATTGTTTTACCTAAGCTTAAAATGTATAATTAAATATGTCTGATGTAAGGACTCAAATTAATTAGGTTAAGGTGCGGCTGGGTGGCGGTTGGGCCACCCTTGAGCCGCGAACATGTTTGTTTTATTCCAAAGAACATTATGAGTAAATATCATTATGCGTTTATAAAATTATGCATTATTGTTATTATGCCAACATTATTTATGGCAATATACGTTATGGCAAAGCATTTATGCCTAATAACATTATGCGTAATGATCATTATGCTGAATTTCGTTATGCCAATTTAAATTATGTGAACATATTTTATGCTTATCATTAGTAAACCCTGCTGGGCATAGGCCTCCTCCAAGAGTCGCTACATTGACCGATCATGTGCATCTCGCATCCAGCGCATTCCCGCAATCTTAACCAGGTCATCGGTCCACCTAGAGGGAGGTGTCCAACGTCTCACCATTCCAGAACTTTTTGGACACATCGGCCATCCGTTCTGCGAGCAATGTGCCCTGCCCACTGTCACTTTAAATTTCGCAATTTTTCGGGCTATTTCGGTAACTTTGGTTCTCCTGCGGATATCCTCATTTCTGATGCGATCATGCAGGAAAACTCCGAGCATAGCCCTCTCCATTGCCTTTGTCACAACCTCAATCATTAACGATATCGCAAAAGCCCAAAATATAAAGGATTGACTATGCGGTAGCTCATGTCACTTGAATTCCTACAATAAATAATAATACCTACAATAGTTTTGTACTTATTGACAACGGACATTGCTGACAGCATGTCACTATATCTAACTTTTGAATAATTAATAGGGTAGTTGAGAAAAAATATCTATATTGTCCGTCAGTTAGATAATCTAAAAATATTGGACACGTAAACAAAACATTACGACGATATATTTAAACTGACAAAGTGACGACACAAGCCTGAACTTTGATAATCTTTGTAAATTTACGGGTCCAATATTATTTGATAATCTCACTGACGGACAATACAGATATATAATAGTACATTATGGTACAAGTGTGTAATGTTGGTGATTACCGCTGAGGCGCCATTGAGACCCGAGCCGTTAGGTGAGGGTCTTAAGAGAGCCGAGGACGGTAATCATCAATACACACGTGTATCATACGACGTTTTTCAACACACTTGTGAAGAAAATGATACTAAAAAATCATTTCCAACTGAGAAAACGAGTTGTGAATTTTTTTTCGGAATGGCGGGCAAAATTAATCAGTTTTCCTATGCGCGCGCATCTACAATGGCGATCGGCCATAGACTAAAAATAATTAGATATCTTTTTTTGGCTTTTCGCGGATAGCGTTTTAGCCACGTACAAAATGGGGAATTTCAAGTTTTCTTTAATACAGAAAAAAAACAAAAGTTATATTTAAGTGAAAGTTTTATTTATTAAACACGTACAAGTTGAAATTATCTATTTAATTACGAAGTTGCATGAAATGTGTTGCATTTGTACTATTGAGCACGATCTTTTTTGAATGGAAACTTTTTTAAGAAGAAAGTTTTTGAGTTGCTCAGCCAATAAATTAAAAATAAACTCTTTATCTCACTTGTGAATAATAGTAATGAAAAAGTCACAGTTTCATAACAGGTGTCATTATGTGCCTAATTGCGGTGAAATTAGAGCCACTTTATGAGCAAGTGTGTTGAAAAAAATATTAAGTAGTTCTACTAGGTTTCTTTTTGCAATATCATCAATAGTGATTATCTGTCAAAAGATAAAAAAAATATCTGATTACCTATATTCAGATCTACATCCGCAAATTGACTGAGTCTCGAACATAATGATTCATCCTATCATCTTTTACGTGTGTGGGCACCATGTGTGGTCTGCTGATCCTCTAAACAGATAGCGGAATGAGTATACAAATTGATTTACGAAATGGATGCGTTTCTGTTGTATTGTAAACGTGAGTAAAGGAATTCCAGTGCCCAAGCACTGAAATTATTGGCTTACTGATGCCTATGAATATCTGCAATACCAGATGCATTGGAAATACGCGACAAATGAAGGGGGTAAATGTGTAACACACACTCAAACTACCATAATACATTGAGTTCTTTACCTTGTCGAGTAGACAATTTTTCACACATAATTATTTTGAGGCTGGATGGTAGATGCAAGAAGATATGGTGATAGAAAGCATGTACTACGTTGGAAAACCAATTATTTACTTTTTAATAATAAAAATAACAAAACTAAACGAAAAGTTACACAGTATGTATTGAATTGCCTGTACCTAGAACCGAATTATTTGGGCGTAGTTGTGTTTACATGGTCCCTCTTATTTATATTTCTATACCCTCCTTTATAACCGATCTCCCTTACAGAAAATACTGTATAGTTTTCAAAAAGTGGCTCATTTCTCACAGCTTTTATTCTATAAATGAATTTCTAAAAAAATCTCTATGTCAAACTTATCATTACAGGAACGAATATGATTATTTTGATTTATATTTTATGTGTTGTTAACCATATAATTTCATAGTCTACTTTAGTAAGTAAATTAAGTGTTTTGAATAGTTTATTACACTTAACAGGTTAAATACCTAATACAAATAAAGCGTTATTAGATTATTAGAGATCTGCTTATTGGAAGCACCTTAACTCGTATCTTAATATTTGCATGCCAACTTATGGTGAAATGTGTCATTGTGCTAATAACTTATTTTCAACACACTTGCTCATAAAGTGGCTCTAATTTCACCGCAATTAGGCACATAATGATACCTGTTATCAAACTGTGACTTTTTCATTGCTATTATTCACAAGTGAGTTATAGAGTTTTTGATTTTATTTATTGGTTGAGTTGCTTTGTTCTTAAAAATGTTTCGATACAAAAAAGATCGTGCTCAATAGTACAAATGCAACATATTTCATGCAACTTCGTATTTAAATAGATAATTTCAACTTGTTCGTGTTTAATAAATAAAACTTTCACTTAAATATAACTTTTGTTTTTGTCTGTAATAAATAAAACTTGAAATTCCCCATTTTGTAGGTGGCTAAAACGCTATTCGCGAAAAGCCAATAAAATGAAAACTCTTTCTTTTTAGTCTATGGCCGATCGCCATTGTTAGATGCGCGCATAGGAAAACTGATTAATTTTGCCCGCCATTTCGAAAAAAAAATCATATCTCGTTTTCACTGTTGGAAATGATTTTTTAGTATTATTTTCTTCACAAGTGTGTTGAAAACCGTCGTATGATACACGAGTGTATTGATGATTACCCTCCTCGGCTCTCTTAAGACCCTCACCTAACGGCGCGGGTCCAATGGCGCCTCAGCGGTAATCACCAACGTTACACACTTGTACCATAATGTACTATTATATCATATTTTGTACCGCATTTAATGCAAATAAATGGCTTTGACTTTGACTTTGATACCTTTCAAAATGGAAACATACGAGTACATTGGAGCAGCACAATGCTGCTTAATGGCAGAAATTGTTCATCATCCTCCTGCTCTTATCCAAATGCATTATGGGGTCAATGTTTTCTTCTTCCGTACATCTCTTTTCGTACAGCTAAGGAGTAGAATTCCCTGCCGGAGTCTGTGTTTCCAGATAGCTACAACCTTGGGGTCTTTAAGTCAAGAGTGAATAGGTTATTTCTAGGCAAGCATGTTACACCGTCGACCACATCATCGCTTACCATCAGGTGAGATAGTGGTCAAGCGCGAGCCTATCTATGATTAAAAACAATCCATCATCTCAAAAGTACCCTCTTTCTAGTAATATAACACAAGCTCTTCATTGTTTTATACATCTTCACCTACAGACAACAATCTTACAATATAAGTTTTTAAACTGTCATGGTCACTAACACTAATATTAACATTATAAGCGGGATATTTACCATGTTTACTGTTTGTAGCGAGTTTCCGATTTTTCGGTGCTGTTGCAAGCACCATGATCACGGATAAAACAGCACTGTAATATCGGAAACTCGCAACAAACAGTAAACATGGTAAATATCCCGCTTCTAATGTTAATTTTACTGTTTGTTGCGAGTTGCCGATATTTCGGTGCTGTTGCAAGCACCATGATCACGGATAAAACAGCACTGTAATATCGGAAACTCGCAACAAACAGTAAACATGGTAAATATCCCGCTTCTAATGTTAATTTTAATCTTTCAAAAGTTTCTTGTTCTGCCTCTATCCCTATAGCCATAAAAAAAGAAGTTATGATGTTAAATACTCCCCCGGATGAATGTCTCCACAAACAGCTCTATAACGACCAATATAAAAGTACATAGTTACAAAACAAATATACTATGATACACCGGAAAAACGCGCGACTGACGAAGACGTATTCATAGTTCATTTAAAAATAAATAAAACCGTAATGCTAAGATAAAAGTCATTGTTACGTACGTACGTGGCGCCACGGATAACGCTGGATTTAGAACGTCTGACATATGGGCACCACTGCTAAATAAACAGAGAGTTATGATTACCCCGCTGAGGAAATAGCGAGATAATATACAAAAATATATTTGTAAGGTTGAAATTTATATTCAGGGTCAAATTAGATAGGAAAATACTGCAGATCAGATTGGTATCGATAAAAATGATAAAAAAATAGAAAATTTTCTTCATTTCAAGTGTCTAAATAAAATTTGCTGATTTCGGGGTCTACTAACCCCTAGTAGTGAGGCTATAATAGGTACTTGAAATTAAGAATTTTGTATTTTTTGTTATTGGATATTGATAACATTCATGAGATAACTAGACTTGTCAGATGACTGCAAGAGGTCTGTAATCCAGTCGGTTGATCTTGTGAACCAAAATTATCGCCAGCCTAAGGCATAGTGTTAAAATCTATTAGCATATTAGTAGTCCACTGCAGTACATAGATTTTAACTCGACTCTCGACAACTCTCAGCCATCTCCTTTCAGCTATAAATGCCACTTAAATAACAAGCCAACTGTTAGAAGACACAGCCACAAATTACAAAGTAATTAACATGTTCATACACTAGCAAATCCTTGTTAAGATCCAGGAAACCAGGAAGCACTAACAATAGTAACGAACCTATTTCGGTTGCAAAGCGTCGCGGTGTTCCTGTTTGGAGGGTAAGCGTGCCAGTTCAAATTGATCTTGAGACGGTTTGACGGGTGTGATGCAATGATGCATAAGAGACATCTTATGTTGAGGGTTTTCAGCTGTTGCTCTATGCAGGAGGGAGCTTAATAGCAGCTTAGCAAAGATCAAGAACATTTTCTGCCCTTTTGATGACAAAAGGCTCGCCCCTATAACGTGATACGTTAACAAGACCAGCAATATATGGATGTGCTTCATGTGCACCCATGCCTAACCCTGAGGAAGCCTAAGGAATACAGGGGTCATCTTTTGTTATTATATATAAACTTCTGCCAACAGCTTTGCCCGCGTGAAAAGTGTTTTCTTATCCCAAGGGAGCATTATACCGGGATGAAAAGTAGCCTCTGTGCTAGTCTAGACTATAATCTATATCTGTGCCCAATTTCATCAAGATCCGTTCAGCCGTTTTAGCGTGATTCAAAAAATCAAATCAAATATTTTATTGACAATAAGTATTTACAGGAGAGCATTGGTGGCCCAGTGGTAACGGCCGCGACTTGCAAGTTCTAGGTCTTTGGTTCGAGCCCAGACAGGCCCTTTACTTTGTGTAAATTTTTTCATCATCACTGCTCTCAAAACGGTGAAGAAAAACATAGTGAGGAAACCGGCATGTCCTAGAACCTAAAATTCGAAGACATGTGCCATCTACCAATCCGCACTGGGACCGCTTGGTGGATTGCAGTCCATTCCCTCTCCATGAGAGAAGGCCTGCCTCCCAGCAGTGGGAACATTAAAAGGCTCATGATGATGATGATGAAGTATTTACAACAATACAATTGAAGTAACAAATATACACATATCTATCCAAACTTTTGCATTTATAATATTAGTAAGAAGTAAGATAAGTTTTGTTAAATTAATCAAATTGTATGATTATAATATAGCATATCTCTCTGGTCTATTCCCTTAACAGATCATGCAACACATTAACGGCAAAACTTCCATACATCACACAAGTTTGAGTGCACAAAGCTCGCTTAGAACATCATTAGAGGCTGTTACGTCCGTCCGTCTGTCTGTCTGCTTTTGTTTTAACATTCCTATCTATATCGGGGCGATCGTTGAACTTTAGGTCCCCTTGGTGTCTTGGCTTATAAATAATTATCTGCTGGATCGTCGCTGATTTTGCTAGACGATTTTGATGCGGTTGTGGTGTTTCACAGGGTACAGTTGTTGGACGAAGGCTAGTAGAATTGTCAAGGAATCAGTTAGTAAAGCTGAAATACGACGGTCCAATCTCTATGGAGACTAGCCCGTTTCATCGTCGGACTACAAGACGTACGGCAATGCGCCATCAGTTCATGGTGGACATTCCACCTACACGCCCAAAACGTTTTGGCAACTCTTTTATTATGCGTACAGCTAAGGAGTGGATTTCCCTGCCGGAGTCTGTGTTTCCCAATAGCTACAATCTAGGGGTCTTTAAGTCAAGAGTGAATAGGTTATTTCTAGGCAAGCGTGTTTCACCGTTGACCACATCTTCGCTTACCATCAGGTTAGATAGTGGTCAAGCACGAACCTTTAGACAATAAAAAAAAGACGAACATGCAATAAACTAACCAAACTCCATGAAAACCCTTTTAAATCAAATTATTACCAAAATCCTTGTAAGTACATTGAGTATTGTGTACCTACAGTTCCAAACCCCGGCTTAACACACCGGGTTTGACAACTTTTTGTTAACAAAATCTATTTATTCCGAAGCAAAAAAAAGCGTAAATGAAGCGAACCAACTTAGCCATTAAGCCATACAGCCCTCATTAGCATCACCTAAAAGTTGGGAAGGTAAACAAATGCCCAACTTTCAGGTTTCAGCTGGAACAATGTTACGCAAACTTCGCTCCGCAGCTTTTTGATGGAACCTATCTTTTCAATTTAATTTAATAAATTATTTTGGGTTTTAACACGAGTTTCGGAACTTTTGGACACGTTTTGTGATTTTCGGATGGTCTTGATTTAGAGCGTGTATTTTACATTTAATCTGCGGAGACTCTGTCCTTAAAGCGATAATGATAATTCTTATATCAGCTTTGATTGTTGATCAAAATTCAGCGGCAGTATTCACGATTAAGTTTAGCAAGACACGTATGAAATGTAGATTACTAGAAAAATACGACATCAACGTAAAACATTATTGCCGAGTGTAGCGCCATCTCTTGTAAATGTCATAAATCATTGACCGAAATACATAGACAAACGCATTTGAGATATTGCGGGCGATCGATATCCTAATTATCTCGTTCCTTCCTCATTCCTTTTCCCTTTATGAACGCCTTGATGACAGGTCGCCAGAACGAACCGAAACTTCAACGTGAACGGGCCTCGTGTCTCAACCGCCTGGATACTGATGCATCTAATTAGTTAGATTGCAGAGAACCTTGTGAACCGTGTCTATTAACCCGCCTCGCGGATATAAAAACAATTGTGTGAAGTGTGTGGATCCTGAATGTAGTCGTCGTCGCCATTTTGGAGTTGAAGAACGCCACTCGCAGCTCAAGTTCTTTGAGGAATAATATTCGAATTGTAACAATCCGGAAAAGAACTGGAGTTACCGAAATAGCTTGCAGAGTTAGCAACCTGAAGTGGCAGTGGGCTGTCCTTTGTCGGACATGTCTCGTTTGTTCCAACGGCCATTGTTATTACCGGTGGCAAAAACGAGTTCTGTTGTGGATACAGCGGGAAAGTAACGTACGCACGTCCCCCATCTAGATGGACTGACGACCTTATAGACGTAGTTGCGATAGACTGCATATGGAAAGCAGAGGACTGGGTGTTGTGACGGCGCATAGGAGAGGTCTGCAACTCTGTGGACTGCGATAAGCTTAATTTTTTCATAGAAGTACAACGTTATTTTAGCGCAATTACTCGTAAACAGTAGTAGTAGTAGGGACTCCCGTTTCCTCACTGAGACTCCCATTCGGTATTGCGTAGGGCTAGGTACTGGCTCACATAGCCAGCCTCGCTTCGTCCAAAAGCACAGAAGCTTCCTGGGGACTCCACAGGCTTCACGGAGCGACCTCACTGTTCCGAGGATTCCTCAACGTTGACATGCCACGGCCTCGCATTCCAGGATTACGTGGGCGGTTGGTTCTTCGGCGTTAAAACTTCCCCTGAAGTTTGTGAAGTCTGTCTGAAGTGAAGTATCTGAAGGCTGTCTTTGGCGCCTATGTTAAAAAGATTTTTGTTAAGGAAGGTGTGGCCCGTTATTGTCTCTATGATTATGTTTAGATTATTTCTGCTTAGGCGGAGCAGTTTTTTAGTTAGACTGATGGCCGTGACCATCTGTTATTATCTAGTTCTGTAGATCTCTGGCGAATCCACGCAAGAAATTGTAAGAATGGCGTATACAATTTATAAAACAGTGCAAGTGTAACAACAACACCTCGTTAATTCGACACGGAGTATCCTCACACTTAAAAGCTTCACAGAAACTGTCTCAAAACACTTAACATGAGAACTACAAAGCCCTTATATACAAGCTTTTACATTTAAATGAGCACATAACTCGCTAGAACGTGCCACCCCATGTAATTAATTTAAGTCTCTGATAGTAACATGTCCTACTATGTCCAGTCAGACAGGGTTATTCTGTAAGACAGTTGATTTTAGAATGTCGCTTCGCTTATCTGAAGGAGAGTTGATTCTGTTCAAAAGAGAGGAACAATATTGTGTAACACTTGGAATGAAAATCCCTTTCATTTTATAAACATCGTACAGGGTATTAATTGGAATATATAGAAAAGAAAGCAAGAAAAAGTAAATTATTCATTAAAAAAAATTGTTTAGAACAAGCTTTTTTCGTATTCTTCTTAGCAAACCCTTTCATTTGATACCCATATCATGGCAGTGCGCAAAAAATAACTAGTCCGCCATCTTGGGCCGTCCGCCTTTGGATTTAGAATAAAATCACTTAGCTAACCATGCATTGCCATCCAAATTAAACGAAAATGCAAAATTTCATCTTAATCGGTGGAGGATAACTGCTTTAAAATTTTGTTGCAAGATTTGACTCGAAGACACATACATACATACGTTGCAAGTTAAATAAAAGCTTGTAAATAGACATAACATGTCATGTCATCTCATGTATAATATATCAATTGCAATTTGTGACTCTGTATAAGGTATTAATTGAAATTTATGACATTGTATAATTTTAATGCTAATTGTTCATGCCTGAATTGGTGCAACACAGTGGACTGCGCATTCACTTGAATCTGGCGATGTATGATGACTAAAAAAATATGTTAAAAAAAATAATCTGCTCAACTGCAACAATAACGCAAATAAAGTTGCTAGCATTATTTTCTAGTTAAAGAAAAAGAGAAAAGAATAATTACTAAGAATTTTTGAGTATGTTTAACGTTTGATGTTTTTCTTGTGTCATTCCTAATTGTATTATTATTATGAGCCTGTTATGTCCCACTGTAGTGCAAATGCCTCCCTTCCGTCTTTCCATTTTTTCCTGTCTCTTACTACATCTGGCCGATCCTTTAGATAGACGTTTCATTCCTAACACCATCTCTTTCTGGGCCTACCGCGTCGCCGGTTCCTGTTATTCAGAATCCAGTCAGTGGTTGGTGGCGACATGCGACAGATATGGCCTGCCCAATTCCAGTTTAAATTGCCGGCTGTTTCAGCCTACGTCTGCGATTTGTGTTTTGGAACGAAGTATACTGTTCCGAATGCGATCTATGATTTTGAATAGTGTGAAGAGAAATCAATATTTAGCGTTTAAAGATAATTCAAACAAAAAATTACTCGCGTTGACAATCTAATCGTAAACGCGAGCCAATTGCCATGCAATTCTGAAAGCAACATATGTTCCAGAATAAGCCTGAATTTTATCTAACAAGACAGTGAAGTAAACAGTGAATTCTTTACTACGGTATCTAAGGTTTATGTGCTAGAATTATTTAGCTGAAGTTTTTGTATGTAGGTTAAGTATGGACCTTCGTATGGTCAGTAAAAGTGGAATGCGTGTAGGATAGTAACTACAAGTACTTTTAAAAACTATTCTGTGCGTTTTGTTTCATCTTGTGTCTTATGTGGCCTTATTTGTCTCTAAACAAAAGTAGTCACAACTACAAGACAGTACCTATGTAAGTATGAAGTGATTTTTATCACAAGTCGTTTTTTTGGTTTCTTAGGAAAAGTAGTTCAATACGATGGATTGATTCAACCCCTTGATGCTATGTTAACTAAATCAACATCATCATCATCATCATATCAGCCGAAAGACGTCCACTGCTGGACATAGGCCTCCCCCAAGCGTCGCCACACAGATCGGTCCTTCACCAAGTCATAGGCCCACCTGGTGGGAGGCCTTCCAACGCAACGTCTTCCGGTTCGCGGTCGCCACTCCAGAACCTTTCTGCGCCATCGGCCATCTGTTCTGTGAACAATGTGCCCTGCCCACTGCCACTTAAATTTGGCAATTCTTCGGGCAATGTCGGCAACCCTGGTTCTCTTGCGGATCTCTACATTTCTGATACGATCACGCATGGAAACTCCGAGCACAGCCGTCTCCATTGCCCTTTGAGTGACTGTAAGCTTTCTGATGAGGCCCATTGTGAGCGATCACGTCTCAGAGCCATGACATCACAGGCACACACACTGGTCATAGACTTTCGTCTTGAGACACTGTGATAAGTTGGACGAGAAGATACCGCGCAACTGCCCAAACGCCGCCGCCGCCCAGTCGAGTCGGATGACTTCGAGATAGAGGTCAACCGTCGCCGACGTGACCTCTCGAAGCCAAACTTATTAAACCTCGTAAATGCTATTATGCAACAGAAGTTAATACTGGTGTAATTTATTCTGGATTTCCTAATAAAGGGGAAATATATTGACCAACTAACGTAAGATCTTAATCACAAAATCAGTTAGCAGAGGAAATACAGCTCTTAAATATGATCAAATGCCACGATATCTCGAACTGAACTAGTTTCAGATAATCTACGAACTTTTATTTGAAAACGTCCATCGTTTTATGTATATACATAAAAGTCGCAATTATTTTGAATGAATTTGCCTATATAGGCAAATTCATTCAAAATAATTGCGACTTTTGCATGTATTTAAGTTTTTGTTTCAAGATTTGATGTTTAAAAATAAATATATTGTTCCATTTTCGGAGCCTAGACTAAAAATATGTTATTGTGCTGTTTTTCTATACGATATACGATTCAGGATAAATCATTTTTGAGTTTTATGGAGTAGTAGCAACATACCGCAAAAAATATTCTACTTAAGGTAGCCTCAGATCAGTGTGACACCTCACCCGACAAACGACAAACCATTTTATAGAAAACTAGCTGTTGCCTGAATTCGTCTGCGTAGCATTAGTACCTACATCGAATAGCCAATTTTTTTTATATCACGTAATAATATTGTAAGTTTTGCATACAAACTTCCACTATACCCCTTTCCAACCCCTTAAGCATGTTTTCCGGGATAATAACTATCCTATATCCTTCCTTGAGTCTCAAACTGTCTTCATACCAAATTTCATCAAAATCGTTTCAGCGGTTTAAGCGTGAAAAGGTAACAGACAGACAGAGCTACTTTCGCATTTATAATATTAGTATGGATGTTATAAAGATAATAATAAAAAAATATCAAACATTGCCGCGACGCGTCTGTCAATGATATGAATGCATTTACTTATGATTAGAACTGTACCCGTACCCAATTTGACAATCTACAATCGATAACGCCAGTAGAAAACGAATCAATGTATGGGAATGACACATCTGAACGTTAAGTCACGTGGTCAGACCATACAAACAGAAGGCGTTAAGGATTGCAGAAAGAGATTCGATACGAAGCGTTTGCAAATTGGCTAGAATGGCTGAAACATTCGTACAGACAAAAATATTTAGACATGTGTGTCGCATTAAAACAGTAGCAAATTACAAACATAACAGTCATGCATTTTGCTAACAGCATAGGTGCTGATATACACTCGTAGAATGCAAATCACGCTTTTACCCATTCAATAAAATATGCACAGAGCAAAATAACAAAAAATAATATTCTGCACCTAAAGCCGCTTATACGCTAGGAAACATTTGACGAGCGACATGATGCACATACTACATATTGCTCATCATGTTGAACGGTCCATGCAAAGTCGCCAAATATGTTTAGCGTCACGTGTTGCACGTCAAATGTTGTCTAGTGGACACGAGGCTAAAACCAGGTTCAGGAATATAACTATAAAAACGTCAACTATTTTTAATTGAACATTTGCTAGCGGAAACGCCCATTCGTTTTTATATATTTTTACGTATTGTCAAATAAAATATTATTTTATTGTTGGACGAGTTACGGTTTTTATTATTTTTGCAGTGGTTTTGCCGACAAATAACAAATTTGTTATTATTATTTTTATGTTATATTTTTGCTTCTATGCTTATTTTTCGTTAGTACTAACTTTAATTAATGCAGTGATATTAAATTCATAATACCTCTGAATCCTACTGGTAGATTATATATAGCTTGCCTTGGAAGTCTTTCAGTCAAGAATGATATCAATCCAATTACGAGTACAATAATAAAAACAAAATGAACATACGTATTACAATTTTCTTGAAACGTGGAACTATACCTAATCTATATTGCTCCTAATCAAATACAAAATATATCGGTACGATAATGTGTTGAAAACGAGACCGTATCAGCACTAGTGTGAATTGATATAAACCCGTTTTCCCAGATATGTAGTTGTGAGAATTAAAACAAAGGGCAATACGGGTATAGTCGTTGCTACTTTCATGCATTCTAAGGCTGGTCTTACTAGCGTTGAGATTCAAGATATATTAACTATTTTTACTTCTAAACAACTTTTGACTGTACCAGAACCAGGATAATATTCAAAAAAATAATCCAGATAGTAAAAAAGTGAACTCTTCTTCTTCAAAATTAGTACAGTACAAAAATTTCAAAAAAAAACAAGTGTGCAATATCTTACAGACAATATCTTTCTTCATCTTATAAATAAGGGCAGTAAATTCTTCTTTTCATGATATGTTGTTATTTAGAAATTCTATTCCAAGGAATCACCTCGATAAAGTTTTAACAATTATTCATAGTTTTGCGTCCTATGGACAACATATCAAAACAACACTGTGCTGTTTGTTTGTACCCACAATTAAATAGTAAAAAGATGGCTACCTAGATAATAAGGATGGTGTAATTATTTCATAACACTGTGTATATATGACGTAATAATTGTGAAACTAGCAATGGTCATGTTCATTCTGAAATAAACAGATCTCCCAATGGAAAGATAATTTGGTAACGAAATACAAATGCCTAATTGATGTATTAAATAAGCAACTTGGTACAACGTTTGTAAAGGGTAGACACCAAACATTTGCGGTACACGGTATTCCCATCAATCTGGGCTAAACTGGATACACGTGGTGAACTATTAGTACCAACCATCTCCTTCCACAGAGAGAAGGCCTATATGTTGAAGTAGGAATTTAATAGGCTGCTTATGTATAGTAAAAAGTCGAAGTCATCATTATCCTTATCGAATCATAAGATTCTCTGTTTATTGGTTGAACGTCGACCCCAACAAGGTATTTGTCCTCCTAACCTTACAAATATTTGTCCAACGTTCAGTGAGCGAGGCTCTGGGTTGTCTTAGGATAAATAGTATTGTTAGTATACGTAACTATATATACCTAATGAAAATTTAATTTATTACCACATTACCGTTTACGTGAGTCTGAAAACGGTTTACTTTACTTACTTACATTGTGATTTTTATATTTTATTTACGACTAAACTACTAGAGTATCGTATCGTCACCCAAAGGGCATTGTAGAGGGCTATGCGCGGCGTTAACCAAAGTTACCAACATAGCCCGAAGAATTGCTAAACTTAAGTGGCAGTGAGCAGGGCATATTGCTCGCAGAACGGATGGCCGATGGGACTGAAAAGTACTGGAGTGGCGACCGCGAACTTTAAGACGATGCGCTGGACGGCCTCCTACAAGGTGGACCGATGACCTGATTAATGTTCTGGGAATGCGCTGAATGCAAGACGCACGGAATCGGTAAATGTGGCGACCGCGACGCCAGGGGGAAGCCTATGCCCAGCAGTGGACGTCTTTCAGCTGAAATGATGATGATGTTGAGATTATTGTATTACCCAGTTACTGGGTTGTGGAGGTCAGATATGTAGTCGCTCCGCGTAAAGTACTGGTACTTAGCTGTATCTGGTTAGACTAGAAGCGGACGCCAAAATAGTTGGGAATAGGCTAGGTAGACTGATTGTTTACTATTTAAAATATAAGAACCCAATGTTCAACATAGAGGAAGAGAGGCAGGTAAAAAAAAATACAGTTGGATTGTGTGACGAATAATTATTTGAAATAAAAGTGAAAAATGAAATCGTGACTATTGAAGAAGAAAACGTGACAAGTACACAGAACAAGGGCAGTAATATAATGTTGGGGACCTTACTAAAACAAAGATACAGACCAAAATCAAATAACAGTACACAAAAAATCTTCAGTAGAAACATCAACAGACTAAATAAATAAAACAGTGTTAGCAGAGATCATGAAATCATCCCATATTCTTAGTATGAGCACACAGGAAAACCTGTATCCGCTAACATCTAATTTTATACTTGAAAATGAAAATCATAAGCAAAAATCTATTGAACAATCATTGTTATGAAATCTGTCTTTCTCAAACTAGCAGGTATGAAAATGGAAACAATGGGTTTGATGGCAATATTCTGGAACGATACTCCAATAATATTCTCTATTTGAATATCTCAGATTTCAAACAGTCTAATCAGCACAAGATTATTCTTTTAAAATGTTTCGTAACAGCAAATCGCCGAGAACAAAATGTAATGCGGGATGAAATAGAGTGAACGACAAGAAAAGCTTAATATACAATAATTACAATCATCATGATTATAATCAGCTGATGGATTTTAACATGGGACGCCAAGCGGTCAACACTACTGTAAAATATATATTAAAGAAGTCTATTTGATTGTGGCAACATTCCTTTCGATAGTGCCACAATCACCAGTCTTTGTTTGGATTGGTGATTGCAGTGTGATCTTGCAGAATAGTGAGCTACTAGTTAACCTATCCTTAATTGTCTTTAAGACACCAAAGGGTATCTTGGCTCCAGAAATTCGAATATTTGCTTTAAGAAATTTTTCATACACGTGCAAAAATATATCTTAGAAAACTTTACTTATATCAAAAACACATAGTAACATGCAAGTTCATATTATCCAGCCTTTCTTTGTACAAAGTAACTTACAGTTTTTTATTACCAGAGTTTTTCATGAAAACCTGCGTTCCGTAGACGCTAAAACGACGCCAAATAAGCATTAAGTTTCCGAGATTCATATTTTATAGACGAGCATAAAAGCGAAAAATTCCATTGAAATGAGAAAAAATCTAGTATTTTGCTAGAAAAATATTAAAGTCAGACTGAAAACGTGAAAGTATATTTACAGAGAATGTTACACATAACTCTGGAAATAGTTTATTATTGTGCGTATTTAGAAATTAAAGAGGTCGGAGCCCGGTTTTTTCAACATAAATAACATCAGTACGCGTGTAGAAAAAAATAGGTTTGTTTATATTTTTACACACAATTCACTTAAAAAAAATATTGTGAATAATAATTTTCACACACACAAACCTCAACAAATAAAAAAAATTAAATAAAATATAAAAATCTTCACCTTAATTCAACCCGGAAAAAAAATCCACACAAGCACTGGCAACTCAGAATCGATTATCGAAATTCAAACACTTAAGACCATGGTCGACGAACAAAAGGATCGGGCGTTTTCGGAACTCGGAACACGGAATTCGGGACCGCGTATCGTGGTGAACGCGAAGTGACTAACCGAGAACGAATTGCGTTTATAATTCTGTGTGTATATTTTTAGAAAACGCCCCCTTGTTAGAAATGTGCGTGTGCGCAGGGTAACACGTGGTCGGTATCCGGTCGAAGGGTTTCCAGATATTTTGTTTGTTCTAGAGTATTGACATGCCGTAAAATTTTACGGCTTTTTCAACTAAAAAGGGTATTTTTTTTTTTGTGGCAACGAAAAGGGATGGTATTATTTTTATGAAAGTCTCTAAAAACATATTGATGATGTGGAGCAAGATGAGAAAGAGATTGAGGGCTCATCTGAAAAGAGCAGGGATATAATGCAAAACATCCACAATATTTTCGCCTGAAAGTTGTTCAAGAGAAAAGTAATGCCAACGTAACGATAAAAACTAAACATAGCTTTTCCTACACCGTCCTACGTAACTCGTAAAAGTCGATTAGGAAAATAGGTTACACTTATTTACATTTAGACTAGCGAATTGACATGAATTGTGAAATACAATGAACAAGAAAGTCATACAGACAAAAAATATCGTTAAAGATAAAATGCTGTAAACTTTAAGTTCTGCTACTATTATTAATACATTTATTTAAGGCATTAGGGCCCATATAAAAACATACATAATCATGGTGTTAATAACAATACAAACTTATACCCATGTAAGTAGCACAATAACAATAGATACGATTAGAACAACATTTAAAATTCACATAGATACAATCATCACTGCTTCAGCATTCTAGCTGAAATACTGGAGAAACGATTCATATGAACACAGTCCAGCCTGACAGCAATCATGAACAAGATGCCGCTGGAGCTGGCTCGCACCCTGTGCACCAAGGATGCACATATTTTACGCATCAATGCATAAAAGCAATCGACGCGTATTTCAGCAAACATCCCTGATGCGTTACAGAATCGAGGCAGCCCCATCAACACCCTGAAGGCATTATTATTCTGAACGCCAAGGAAGCTAAACGAGGTACAGAAGACCTAAACAGAGTCTTCTTAACCCCCGCAGAAGCACGTGAAAACCTGCGGGCAATCATATTCGCTCTGACCGAAGCATCTGTGAAAATACTGATTATTACTGCAAAGACAACTAAAGATTAAAATATCTTTTCAATCAAATCGTGTTATTCTAACGCAAGACCTAACAAAAAACGAATTAATGGACAATCTAAAAACTGAATTCTTAAAACGATTTTTGAGAAAAGTAATTTTACCTAATGTTTTTTTGCATTTCGATGACCTTTTCGCATTGGGCTTTTCAAAAATCAATGCCTTATCAAAAAAAATCAGTAGGATTTATTTCGTAGACAAAGTCTTATTTTTTTAGCTATTTTGCATTGCACAACACTTAATTTTATTTTCATTCAGTCCAACTGAAACAAGCACAAACCTGAAACGACTGATGAAAAACGTCTAGCGTCATAGACATAATTTATTTCGCAATGTCTGTCAAAACAGTCCATATGGCTGATAATATTCAGTTCCCATTGAGTCACGATAGGAATAACCACAGATCATGGAACGACTAAAGACGCGATTATTAATAATTCATTAGTTTTGCCCCGCGGTTTCACCGGTTCGCGCTTTTACTGTTCTTTTTAGCGCTTTGCACAAGTATCATCTGTGATAACCAATTGCTTTGAGTCATCATCATCATTCCAGCTTAAAAACGTCCAATACTTTACGAGATCGGTCGCCAAGTGTCGCCATAAAGTCCGATCCTAGTCCTTCCAACGCTGAATACGCTGGTGCCAATGACCATCCGTTCTATGAGTGATGTGCTTCCTGCCACAAGGTATGTCGGTAACTTAGGTTCTCCTGCAGTGTCTTCATTTTTGATTTGATCACGCAAGAAATGTCCGAGCATAGCCCTATACTTTGCTTTTTCGGTGACGGTAAGCCTACTGATGAAATCTACGAGTAAGCAGTAACACTCTCTGACACGCATTCTTTTTATAATGAAAAAAATTGCCAATGCTATCTCTAGCAGTGGCCACCAAGGCGTCGTATAACTCTGTGGTTAAATTATAACATTTATAACCCCCGTGGTGATCTTAACCAATTGTTAGCTCATTCAATTATTCACGGATATAATTAGATTTATTTTGGTGTCGTGGACATTGGCTTTTACCAGATGGTATGCAAATGTTTGGTTTATTGTGAATCTATTAATAGATGTAGTAAAAGTTCTTGAAGGGTTAATGATCTTACTAATTAAATCTACTAAATTAAGGAATATAATAGTCGTTGTTCTATATATTTCTTTTTCTGTGTACCTATAATAGGTATACCCACATTTCGTCAGTTAAATTTTAGAGCAATAGGGGATTAACCTACAGCCATGCACTAATCTAGACTGCGGGTTGCCTCCGAAAAATTCTAGGTGAAAAACCGAACAGCACTTTGCCCGGCTCGGCAATCGAAACCAAGACCATATCTTGCACTTGCGACAACAAAACCCAGACCATAACTTGCACTTGCGACAACAAAACCAAGACCATAACTTGCACTTGCGACAACAAAATCAAGACCACATCTTGCACTGGCGACAACAAAACCAAGACCATATCTTGCACTTGCGACAACAAAACCAAGACCCTAACTTGCACTTGCGACAACAAAACCAAGACCATAACTTGCACTTGCGACAACAAAATCAAGACCATATCTTGCACTGGCGACAACAAAACCAAGACCATATCTTGCACTTGCGACAACAAAACCAAGACCCTAACTTGCACTAACGACAACAAAACCAAGACCATAACTTGCACTTGCGGCAAAAAAACCAATGAGGCAATATTAAAAACTAATTTAGGGAAGTTATTGATTAGAAATTATTTATTTATTAGCAGCTATTACGCATTCAAAGCTTGATGTCACATATTTTTCACATGTGGTTTTCGCTTCCGTTCGCATCCGGACGGCCACAGGCATGGTGAGATAAAATCGGCCACAGGAAGCTGAATCAAGACATGTGAAGACATTGAAAAAGGGTATTGGGGTTCATCATGACATGTGTTGATAAAGGCCATGATCTTTTCATGTGAATGTTGTATGGAGGTCAAAGAAATAAATAAAGGAGAGTGGTACAAACAGAACATGGTAAACTCAATGTCACCTGAAGTGCTTTTACAAGAGCCAATATAAGTTAGAGCGTATTCGATACAAAGTAAGAAACATCATAAGATTGTTGGCCTGAAATCGCTCGACTTTTGTCGATCTAAATCAACAAAACAAAATAATTGTCTGTTTTGACAAACAAAATAACTATTACTAGCCTGCTTTCCAGGCAATGAGTTGACAGATAACTTACATTAATACCAGCTTGTACTAATAATGTACTAATAACCGTCCAAATTCAATTACTATCTCATTACAACGACAATCACACGTTGCTGAATTAGCGTTTTTTTTACAGAATGATAATGTAATTAAAATGCAAACATTCTTAAAATACGGAAAACCCATACAAGCCATATTCCTCCTTTTGAAGAAACAGACACCAGTACTCCACAATCTAAATAGTTTCACAATCTTACCTGGCGTTCTTACGTAATTCTCACAGTTTACATTTCGCACTATTTCTCACATATTAATCATCGAGTCTAAGATGCGCGTGGGCAGCTATAGCGCACACGGAGGTAATGGCGAACAGCGTGTTTGATATCAGTAAAGTGGAACACGAAATGTATTGATTTTCGGGGCAAAGAAGAGCTATAACATGCACTACAAGATAGATAAGACTTTGAAATCCATTGAACCTAATTTCAGGAGGAAAATATTATTGAAACGGGCAATTAAATAAATAACCTACACGGCAGTCATACGCTCATCTCACAATATGTACTGCAGACATACAGACAAGAACTTCTTCCATTACTCCGCGAACATCACAAAAAGGTTTAGCATCAAACGTTTTGGGAATTCTTTTATTATGCGTACAGCAAAGGAGTGGAATTCCCTGCCGGAGTCTGTATTTCCTGATAGCTACAATCTGGGAGTCTTTAAGTCAAGAGTGAATAGGTTTCTTCTAGGCAAGCGTGCTTCATCGTCGACCACATCATCGCTTACCATCAGGTGAGATAGTGGTCAAACGCAAGCCTATCAATAATAAAAAAAAAAAAAAAAAGCATCAATCAAATCAAATCAAAAAAGTTTATTTCAACTATTGAATTGTCAAACAAAAAAAAATATGAATCTTGTTGCACATTCGCAAGCGTCAGTATGTCTCTATGGAAAAGAATGTGCAAGAAACTAAACGGACACTTTTCATCAGTTTTAATTACAAGAATTTTGTTGCATCATTCTTATTGGAAAAATACATATATGTAAGTGCGATGTAAAAAGACGTACTTAAAAGCGTCCAGAGTAAAACAAACAATTCAAAAGTACAAAAAGTATCAAATTAAATACAGGCCGAGGCAGCCAAATTATGACCAAACCCAACTGATGGCGCCCGTTCACGAACAAGACGCATGGATTGGCACCACTCAGCTCAACCATCATGAAGGGAACCCAATGATCCAACCATGAAACATCAGAGAGACATTAGAGAGCGCATGACACACTCAACTGCCAGGGCACACGCAAGTCAACGAATAACATAATATAGGTACAGTAAATGGTAGATTTACAGTTTGTAAATATTACTCACACATGTGCTGTGTAGTTATACAATAATAAAAGAAATTAAGTTTATACAATACATAACAATATAGAGTTTATATCAATACTTCAAAACTTTTCTGCGTATCACTTGTTCTTGCACCCAATAGAGCAATAATTAACCAGAGAATTGATTCATCATCATTGCTGGCGAAAGACGTCCACTGCTGGACAAGATCAAGCGTAACTACATCGACCAGTTCCGTGCTATTGTTTATACAAAAATATGTATCTTGCAATAATACCACGGGGTTTTCCAATGTATAACAAACCGCATGGACGTTTTGGAATTTTATAAATAGCCATATACAAAGAACTTGACGATTGTTCTGAAAATTGACGACAAATCACGACAAGGTGCCAGATTTCTGTTGATGATTTCCCTAATTATAACATTTTGGCCGACTTTCTTAGTAACTATTGTCTGAGGGCTTTAATGGGCTAGCCGTTGTTTAGAATTAGCTATGCGATTACGAATAGGTATCTTTTTACAGTAATAAAGAGAGATTGCGAAGTCTGTGAATTTGTTTCGTTAAATGTGGAGGGAAACCTCCGCGAAGACCACAAATATTTGCAAACTTCTTGCACCATTTGAAAGAGGAGCTCGTGGCTACATAATAACAGCCGCACTGGTCGATTATCAAGGTTAAGCAACGCTTGACGAGGTCGGTCCGTGGATGGGTGACCATTTCAACATACCGAGTTTCTTCCGTGCCTCCGCAAGCACGTTAAGCCGTTGGTCTCGGCTGTCATTTGATGATCTTTGACAGTCGTTATGGGTAGTCAGAAGCTTAACATCTGACACGTCTTGCCAAGGGGTACCGTGTTACCTAGTAACTGGGTTGTGGAGGTCAGATAGGCAGTCGATCCATGTAAAACACTGGTACTCAGCTGAATCCGGTAAGACTGGAAGCCGACCCCAATATAGTTGGGAAAAGGCTAGCCAGATGGATATTACACCTTTTGAAAGGTACACTGTTCTAGATTTCACAAACAAATATTATAACTGTCCAATCCGGGTAAAGCCGGGCCGTACCGTTTTGTTTAAAAAGAACCATTTAACGAAGTATTACAAACAGCCAAAACATGGTTTTAAATGGACTTTAGTCGGTCTAAACTTCGACTAAAATCAGTTAATTCATTTTTCCTTAAACCAAAAACAAAAACGATTCAAGAAACGTTTACCTATTTCTGTCTCGTTCTAACCTATAAATCTTTTAATACAAGCGAACGAGACCACTTCTATTCTATTCTATTTTAAAATTAGAAACACGACATTCAATTGTTTCAACATTTCTTCTAATCTACTTTTCTGCTACTGTTCCTAATTAGCTAAGAATATAATAATGGCACAAAGGAATTTAGCTTTTAACTGCCTAGAACTAAAGCTTATAGTAGCGTGCAGAGTTATTTAAATAATCTGCTTCGTCTGAAAAACACAATCCACTTGAAATAATGATTAGCGATTATAAATTCCGTTTTAGTTATTTTTGATACATCAAAAGTTAGGAGACTGGTAATTGGAAAAGATTGTTTTGAATATTACAATTTGGAAAATATAATAAATATATTATCAGGTAAAAGAGAAACACTCTTCTATAACTATTCATATGCTTACAAAATATGCATGTAACTACCCAAATACAATTAAGAAGCATCTACTTAAGGTTCGGGCCCAGCATCTTTAACACAAGTTATCTTGTCAACTTAGTAAGGGTGCTGGTGTCGCCACACTATTGTGCAATTTCCCTGATGTTAAGTATCCATGTGTTTAATATGAAATGTAAAACTTGTTATGCAAATAAACTATTATTATTACTCATATTTATTTATTTATTAAAACATTATGCACAAGTACAAAGGCGAACTTAATGCCTTAGGCATTTTCTACCAGTCGACCTTAGGGTGGTGCAGAGATAAAATAAGGCAGGTACAACTAAATAATAATAATTTATACAAATATACATACATACAAAAACAATGTTATAGAGAAACCGAAACCAACAAATCAATTCTATGATGATTCTGCAAACTTCTTCCGAATGTGCTCACGTGCCTTAAATTTGAAAGAGACTGGTTGCCATCCTGATATTCTGAGGGAGCGCATTCCAAAGAGAGATAGCCTGGACAAAGAAGGACGAGTGGATAAACCCAGAGCGGTGAGAAGGACATTGTAGAAGATGATTATTGGTGGAATGAAGATTTTTAATGTGAGCAGAGCAAAGGAATAGAACATGAGAAGCCAGATAAGAAGGAGAAGTGGGTTTATCAATAAAAGAAAACAGGGCAGTCAAGGCCCTCAGCGCTCTACGCTGACGAGTGGGTACCCACTTTAAAAGTGATCGATGTGTGGATACATGATCATACTTACGGAGGTTGAAGACAAATCGTATGCCGTTGTTTAGAAGGCGGTCAAGTTTATTGAGTAGATCTGCATTCAGTTCATCTGCATCACGCACACGACTAAGACCAACCACCGTCGTGAGATATCACAACTTGTACCTATATTCTAAAGAATATTAATACTGGATCTCAATTTTTTTCCACAAAATGCCTAACATAACATAAGCTAAGAGTTATCGCCGAAATCCTTTGTTCAGAAGAAATAAATCACGTCGGATGACCGCTGGCCTACAAACACATTATTTTAGGAATCTGATTTCATATATTTTAGAAATATTTATTTGTTTTAAGCCATATCTAACTCTATAGGAATCGGTAAGTAATCCCCTTGTACAATAATTTTCGTGATTTAGGAGTCAGCGATATTGTTGTACTAAGAAGAGAGTTGTTCTGTGTATTTGTCTCAAAAGAGAAGTGTAACAGTTTGTATGAAGTAATTTTAGAAGTTTCTCAATTACTTAATGTATTTTCTTTGGTAATCTTAGACAAATTGACTTAAGATGAAGAAAAGGTCATGAAAGTGGACTTCATCATCATCTATACTAATATTATAAAGAGTTTGTTTGTTTGAACGCGCTAATCTCAGGATCTACTGGTTGGAATTGAAAAAATATTTTTGAGTTGGATAGTCTATTTATCGAGGAAGGTTATAGGCTATATAACATCACGCTACGACCAATAGGAGCGGAGCATAAATGAAAAATGTTGCAAAAACGGGCAGAATTATTCCTTTTTGAGAGCTTCCGTAGCGTACGCTGCATAAACGGCAAATACCATGTATGATGGAATTGTTCCTCTTTCTATCTTTTAAGTTTGACTCACTATATTTTTTTGTATGGTAATCAAATTTGTTAATTTACGAAGGAGTTTTATCAACATCTATACTCATATTATAAAGCTGAAGAGTTTGTTTGTTAGAGGTAGAGGTAGACAGATAGCCAGTTGACGGGAGCGAAGCCGCGGGGGTCAGCTAGTTAATAATAAAATTTCTTTATTCACGTAACTTTGAAAACCCATTAACATATGGTATTGTTTAGTAGGTTATCGATGCTCGTTCTTTCTTTTAACCGACTTACCAAAAAGGAGGAGGTTCTATGTTCGACATCACGTATGTTTTTTTTATTTTATTTTTAATATTCACCGATAACTCCGTTAATTATAAACCGATTTCAAAAATTCTTTAATTCTTTTTATTTCCAAGAGTATGTTCTGAAATTGGTTCCATTTTAATTTGATGAAGATCTGATGATGAACTTCAGAGATATACAACAGAACTCTTCAATAAATAACGGCAAATCTCTCGGGATTGCTGCCACCGCATGTCTGTTTATTGTTTATATCATTTCATAACATAACATCACGCCAGCACGCACTAAAGGCGTTCGCAGATGTGTACAGTTCGTTTGGTACACTCTCATTTCACCGGTTATGTTCAGTTTCATGATATTCAGGTAATCTATTCTGGCATTATAGGTACCTTACCTAACTACTTGCCTATTAGGGAGGTACAACTAAAAAGTGAAAAATAAATAATACTTTTACAAAAAAATATTACCGACTTTCAAATAAGAAAACTACATACCTATGCAAAAAAATCGGTACCTACCAAAGACACCGACTTCCAAAAATAAACTTATTTTTCACTTTGAAGTTTTCTTATTTGGAAGTCGGAAGTACTTTTTTTGTAAAAAGTTTTTTTTTATCGAGAGGTTTTCTTGCATTATTTACTAGGATAATGTTTATATTATACCTATATTTAAGCGCAGTAGCAGTAACTACAAAATATGACTTTCAGACTTTAAAACTAAAACCTCATTTTTCCCTAAAAACTCTATTTATTATTCTTGGTTACAAATATTCACACTAACACAAAAAAATATTCTCAAAATGCCGCAAGCAGACCCGAGCGCACAGCCATTACAGATGTTTTGTTTATTTATTTTCCCAAAAAGCATCCTGCACCAATGGAGATGGATAAACAAACGTATAAAATTAGCAAGTTCACTAACAAAAACAATCGCATGACGAATCAATATGGCGGAATGGTGGACTGAAGTCCGTGTGCAATGGGAAAATGATTTATTATAAGTTAGTGTTATTTTGTTTTTGACTGGCACTGATATTGTTTCGTTGAAATCGTACTCATATTTTACATATTAGTTATAGGCACTTGCAAGCCGACTCTGTTTTATTTATAAATACGTTTTTACGACTTCGTTTTTTAATTAAAAGTTTATGCAAATCTATACCAATATTTTAAAGTTGAAGAGTTTGTTTGAAAGCGCTAATCTCAGGAAGTACTGGTTGGAATTGAAATATTATTTTTGGTTTGGATAATCCATTTATCGAGGAAGGGAATAGGCGTTATAATATCACGCTAAGACCAATAGGAGCGGAGTATAAATGAAAAATGTTGCAAAAACGGGCAAAATTATTCCTTTGAGCTTCCGTTGCGTGCGCTGCGTAAACGGTTTAAGTTTCACAAATATCATGTATGATAAAATTGTTTCTCTTTAAAAATTAAAAAAAAAAGTCCGTGACAGCATAAGTCTAGGGGTTCCCAAACTTATTTTGTCTACTGCCCACTTTGAGAATAAATTATTTTTCAGCGCCCCCATTTTTTCACCTACTTAAAAACCACTATAACTTCAAATTAAATTAATCAATTATTGTGAGCTATATTAGCGGAGATTAAACATTAATTCTAAACGAGACTATTACTAGAACTCGCAAGTGTTAATTTGAAACCTGAGTGCAGTAGGTAATACACAACGGCGCTCAGGTCTCAAGTCAACTCTTACGGGCTACACCTGTTAATAAGAATGATTATTGAAAAGCACTTTTATAGTATTCAAACAGAGTATCTTTTATTCAAAACAAAAACTTGATTGCCCGCGGTCTACTATCTACGAAAATTACCTATCTAGGAGTACTAATAACTATTAAAATGCGAAAGTATATCTATTGCCTTTTTATTTGATTGTTTGTGTCTACTTTAATTTCGAAACGGAGCGACCGATTGACATGATTTTTATTTACCCTACCCTACCTACCCTACCCTACTTACCCTACTCTACCTACCCTATCTACCCTACCCTACCTACCCTACACTACCTACCCTACCCTATACCTACCCTACCCTACCTACCCTACCTACCCTACCTACCCTACCTACCCTACCTACCCTACCTACCCTACCTACCCTACCTACCCTACCTACCCTACCCTACCTACCCTACCCTAACTACATACCAACCCTACCTAAGTAGGTAAGGTACTTTTTTTTTCTTTTTTTTTTCATTAGCTCATTCTCCTAACAATAACAAACAGAATAAAAAAGAGTTAGTGAAATCGGTCCAGCCGTTCACGCCTGATGCTGTGACCAAGACAAATAGGCATTCATTTTTATATATATAGATTTTATATATATATAGATGTCGTATGGCCTAGATTGACATAAAACTGGCAAGAATGGCATAAAAGGGGATGGCGGCATGTAGAATAAACACCAGCATTTTTCAAACTATGTTGCAGTCGGCATCCGACCTAATTAGATGCAGCTTTATTATTCTGTATTTAATTTAAAAATTTAGCAACTGCCTGCGGATTTATTATTAAAATTACGGTAGAGAGAGATTATTGTAAAAATATATCAGTGACATTAACAAAGGGGCCTGCCTACCTTTGTTTATGTCACTGATATATTATTCACAATATTTATAGCGATCTTTTTTTTTTATTGACAGCCTGAACTACTCGTCTGTTGAATTCTTATTAACGCTTTTTCTTCCTCGTATCGAAGTTTCCATAATTAAATACATTTTGACCAGAAGTCAGCCACGCCAACAGCGTTGTCATTTGCCTGACAAATTTATTTTAAGGTGCAGGTGTTGATGCACAGAGAGCACGACAAATGTGAGGCATTGTTTGGGACGTGGCTCTGCAATCGCACTGTGGGTCATTGGAGTACCCCCATCTGACTAGGTTGTGCCTGCAACGACCCACCTGGCTTCGTAGTCGGTTTAGAGATTTCCAGGTGGGCCAAGGCAGTTCACGCTAATTCGAAGAGAAAGCTATTCAAGCAATCGTATGTTCATCAAAATAATTTTAACTATACCGTTTTTAGTCATCCGTTGTCATCCCGAACAATTTGACAGTTTAGATATATCCGCATTCGTTTGTAATAAATCAATAAACTACAAACATACCTTACTTTACTTAACAGTTTTTTTTCCAGCACAACAATCAGCAAACACACAGTACTGCTCTACTCCCATATCCCGTAAAAAAATACATTGCCGAAAAAATACTCGTGAATAAATGCCATCGTAACTATTTTAATTCCTGACGTGCTGGGAAATTTACCTTGAAAAAGGGGTGCAAACATCTGAGCCGTACTTTTTGCGCGCTTTTCGTCGTCTCACGCTAAATTTATCCGCAGTGCACGCTTCTTTTTTTTCCACGAGTCTCGACAGAATGCACCACAGTGTGATGCAAACGAAAACTTACTCTATAATTTCGGGCATATGTTCTAAATTTGAATTAGTAAGAAAGTTTTAAGACATTCTGATTCGTATTTGCATGGTGTAAAGTCGTGTTTATTTCTAAGTCTAAATTAAGGATAACTGAATATCTGAAGCGTTTACTTTTTGGTGTATCTCTTTGGATAGGATTCTGTTAAACATTTCATTCTGAGTGAAACTTTATGAGGTATGTTTCATAGCATTTGTAATGTTCTCTTTTATAGCATTTTCTGACACTGATAGTTGACCGGCGTAATAATAAAGTTTATTTTTATTTTTGGCTACTAATTGCCCGTATTTGTAGCAGTGTGCGTTCTATTAATAAACGAGACGAGTCCTTTGATTTAGTTCATTCAGCTGCTTCCATATGTCTGTTGAAAATGCAAGCACAGAAATAAATTTAGCGCCGTTTGAAAGAATGAAATTTATGCACCGATTAACAGAAGACCTAAGATTAAGTAGTACTGGGTTCTTGACACTTTGACTGTAGAGACAGCTGAATTCTCTGCGCACGATTCGATTTGTACTAACATTATAAAAGAAAATTTCAGGCCTAAACCATTAAATAAATGTTTATGTTTTTTTAGGGTTCCGTACCCAAAGGGTAAAAACGAGACCCTATTACTAAGACTCCGCGGACCGTCTGTCTGTCTATCACCAAGCTGTATCTCATGAACTGTGATACCTAGACAGTTGAAATTGTCACAGATGATGTATTTCTGTTGCCGCTGAAACAACAAATACTAAAAACAGATTTAAGTGGGCCTCCCATAAAACAAACGTGATTTTTGCCGTTTTTAGGGTTCCGTACCCAAAGGGTAAAAACGGGACCCTATTACTAAGACTCCGCGGTCCGTCTGTCTGTCTGTCACCAAGCTTTATCTCATGAACTGTGATACCTAGACAGTTGAAATTTTCACAGATAGTGTATTTCTGTTGCCACTATAACAATAAATACTAAAAATAGAATAAACTAAATATTTAAGTGGGGCTCCCATACAATAAACGTGACTTTTTTGCCGTTTTTTGCGATACTGGTATGGAACCCTTCGTGAAAGAGTCCGACTCGCACTTGGCCGGTTTTTTGCGATAATGGTACGGAACCCTTTGTGCGTGGGTCCGACTCGCACTTGGCCGGTTTTTTTTTATATAGAAATTGATTTATCCCTGACAAATACTTAGGATATCCGATAAGATCCAATCGCTCACTTGGTATAATATTCGAATATCACGCGGACGAAACCGCTGTCAGAAGCTAGTTGTAAATAAAGATAAAGAAATATGTAATTTCTGTAGAGAAAACATTATACTCTGACATCAAAAAGAGTTAATATTATGGCTTAATGTGTGTGCTAGTTTTTTGTGTGTTAACTAGTGATGTTTTATGGAGAATTTTATTCGTATGTATGACTATGGTTATGACTGCTTGTATGAAGATTGTAAATATGTAATGTTGTTTAGTAATGTCGGTACTTTCTTCTTAAAACGACAAATTGTTGTATGTTTTGTCTGTCACTAGAACAATTTGAATGATTAAATACTGTTTTTCAAACAGACCTTCGTTTTACTGTTTACCTGAACATATAATTTCTAACTTACCTACCTATCAAGAGAGATATTTACATGCTTAATCAAACATTGACCAAGATTTTGTTTACTTGTTTATACGACAAACCTCTCGTATCTATTTTGTAGGAACAACATAACACAGAGAGCAGTGGCGGCCCAGTGGTAACGGCGTTTTACTTTGTGTAAATTATTTTATCACTATTGCCCTCAAAACGGTGAAGGAAAACATAGTGAGAAAACCGGACATGTCCTAGAACCAAAAATTCGAAGGCATGTGTCATCCACCAACCCGCACTGGGCCTGCGTGGTGGATTATAGCTCATTTCCTCACGCAGAGAAGAGGCTTGTGTCCCAACAGTGGGAACATTAAAAGGATGATGAACATAACACAATATCACGCCTGGTTTCCCCGCAGAGTTAGCAGAGGTGGCTTGTTTTTATACGACTGCGTGACGCAAAGGAGAGTAATGTGTTTATCTGTTTATCTATGTATGTTTGTTTTTATGTGGTATTCTAGAGAAAAAACGCGTGGGCCGACATGATAGTAATCAAAATTCACCATAGCGACAACCAGACGCCATATTATCAAAATTAAATGTCAAAAAAAATACAACGGACTATGTCAAGTGGGGTATCGTTGAATAGGTATTTAAACATCATCTTTAGGTTTTATTTATTTTGCTGGTGCAACTAAAGAAAATAATGTTCTTCAAAGCTGTTTAATTAATAAAGAGTTTGTCCAACCAACAAACCTGCTGTTCTAAGTAAGTAATAACCTAAATTACCTCCCGTTACTAACAAAACTAAAAAGATAAGACAAAACACAGTAACTTCATTTGCATACGTATCAATCGACAATTAGAACTACCAAGAAAATGTATTTTAAATACAGATGACGATATTTTGTCCAAAAAGATTCAATCTCCAACCACTGTGCATTGAATAATTTTACTATATCCAGAATCTTTGGTCTAATGTGTTCGAATAAATTTGAATTTCGACCTGATTATATCTTTTTTTCTCGAGATTTTCGTCCCGATTTTTTTCCACTGTGCGTTGTAAATTTGAATGGTAACCTGATACTATGATTGTGACGTATTGATAAGGCTACAACACTCTTTGGTTATTAAAACTAATTGGTGAGCTAACCGGTTAGAATTTAAGTACAATTTTTACGAGCTTCGAGATTTTTGGGTCTGGTTATGTTGATAGGTGCAGCGGTAAGCGGGTACTAGTTCTGTGAAGGAATGGAAATTGACAAGGAAAGGTCCTCATTTTGTACTGCAATATTCTTTGGCACTGGTATCTGATCAATTGCTTTTAGGGTTCCGTACCTGAAGGAAACAAACGGAGCCCTAGTGCTGTTACTCACGTGTCTGTCCGTCTGTCTGTCTGTCCGTCGTCTTTCACACAGGTTTTTCGCACGCTAAATTTATCCGCAGTGCATGCTTCTTTTTTTTCCACGAGTCTCGACAGAATGCACCACAGTGTGATGCAAACGAAAACTTACTCTACAATTTCGGGAATACGTTCTAAATTTGAATTAATAAGAAAGTTTTAAGACATTCTGATTCGTATTTGCATGGTGTAAAGTCGTGTTTATTTCTAAGTCTAAATTAAGGATAACTGAATATCTGAAGCGTTTACTTTTTGGTGTATCTCTTTGGATAGGATTCTGTTAAACATTTCATTCTGAGTGAAACTTTATGAGGTATGTTTCATAGCATTTGTAATGTTCTCTTTCATAGCATTTTCTGACACTGATAGTTGACCGGCGTTATAATAAAGTTTATTTTTATTTTTGGCTACTAATTGCCCGTATTTGTAGCAGTGTGCGTTCTATTAATAAACGAGACGACTCCTTTGATTTAGTTCATTCAGCTGCTTCCATATGTCTGTTGAAAATGCAAGCACAGAAATAAAATTAGCGCCGTTTGAAAGAATATAATTTATGCACCGATTAACAGAAGACCTAAGATTAAGGAGTACTGAGTTCTTGACACTTTGACTGTAGAGACAGCTGAATTCTCTGCGCAAGATTCGATTTGTACTAACATTATAAAAGAAAATTTCAGGCCTAAACCATTAAATAAATGTTTATGTTTTTTTAGGGTTCCGTACCCAAAGGGTAAAAACGAGACCCTATTACTAAGACTCCGCGGACCGTCTGTCTGTCTATCACCAAGCTGTATCTCATGAACTGTGATACCTAGACAGTTGAAATTTTCACAGATGATGTATTTCTGTTGCCGCTATAACAACAAATACTAAAAACAGATTAAAATAAATATTTAAGTGGGCCTCCCATAAAACAAACGTGATTTTTGCCGTTTTTAGGGTTCCGTACCCAAAGGGTAAAAACGGGACCCTATTACTAAGACTCCGCGGTCCGTCTGCCTGTCTGTCACCAAGCTTTATCTCATGAACTGTGATACCTAGACTGTTGAAATTTTCACAGATGGTGTATTTCTGTTGCCGCTATAACAACAAATACTAAAAACAGAATAAAATAAATATTTAAGTGGGGCTCCCATACAACAAACGTGACTTTTTTGCGATAATGGTACGGAACCCTTCGTGCAAGAATCCGACTCGCACTTGGCCGGTTTTTCGCGATAATGGTACGGAACCCTTCGTGCGTGGGTCCGACTCGCACTTGGCCGGTTTTTTTTTATATAGAAATTGATTTATCCCTGACAAATACTTAGGATATCCGATAAGATCCAATCGCTCACTTGGTATAATATTCGAATATCACGCGGACGAAACCGCTGTCAGAAGCTAGTTGTAAATAAAGATAAAGAAATATGTAATTTCTGTAGAGAAAACATTATACTCTGACATCAAAAAGAGTTAATATTATGGCTTAATGTGTGTGCTAGTTTTTTGTGTGTTAACTAGTGATGTTTTATGGAGAATTTTATTCGTATGTATGACTATGGTTATGACTGCTTGTATGAAGATTGTAAATATGTAATGTTGTTTAGTAATGTCGGTACTTTCTTCTTAAAACGACAAATTGTTGTATGTTTTGTCTGTCACTAGAACAATTTGAATGATTAAATACTGTTTTTCAAACAGACCTTCGTTTTACTGTTTACCTGAACATATAATTTCTAACTTACCTACCTATCAAGAGAGATATTTACATGCTTAATCAAACATTGACCAAGATTTTGTTTACTTGTTTATACGACAAACCTCTCGTATCTATTTTGTAGGAACAACATAACACAGAGAGCAGTGGCGGCCCAGTGGTAACGGCGTTTTACTTTGTGTAAATTATTTTATCACTATTGCCCTCAAAACGGTGAAGGAAAACATAGTGAGAAAACCGGACATGTCCTAGAACCAAAAATTCGAAGGCATGTGTCATCCACCAACCCGCACTGGGCCTGCGTGGTGGATTATAGCTCATTTCCTCACGCAGAGAAGAGGCTTGTGTCCCAACAGTGGGAACATTAAAAGGATGATGAACATAACACAATATCACGCCTGGTTTCCCCGCAGAGTTAGCAGAGGTGGCTTGTTTTTATACGACTGCGTGACGCAAAGGAGAGTAATGTGTTTATCTGTTTATCTATGTATGTTTGTTTTTATGTGGTATTCTAGAGAAAAAACGCGTGGGCCGACATGATAGTAATCAAAATTCACCATAGCGACAACCAGACGCCATATTATCAAAATTAAATGTCAAAAAAAATACAACGGACTATGTCAAGTGGGGTATCGTTGAATAGGTATTTAAACATCATCTTTAGGTTTTATTTATTTTGCTGGTGCAACTAAAGAAAATAATGTTCTTCAAAGCTGTTTAATTAATAAAGAGTTTGTCCAACCAACAAACCTGCTGTTCTAAGTAAGTAATAACCTAAATTACCTCCCGTTACTAACAAAACTAAAAAGATAAGACAAAACACAGTAACTTCATTTGCATACGTATCAATCGACAATTAGAACTACCAAGAAAATGTATTTTAAATACAGATGACGATATTTTGTCCAAAAAGATTCAATCTCCAACCACTGTGCATTGAATAATTTTACTATATCCAGAATCTTTGGTCTAATGTGTTCGAATAAATTTGAATTTCGACCTGATTATATCTTTTTTTCTCGAGATTTTCGTCCCGATTTTTTTCCACTGTGCGTTGTAAATTTGAATGGTAACCTGATACTATGATTGTGACGTATTGATAAGGCTACAACACTCTTTGGTTATTAAAACTAATTGGTGAGCTAACCGGTTAGAATTTAAGTACAATTTTTACGAGCTTCGAGATTTTTGGGTCTGGTTATGTTGATAGGTGCAGCGGTAAGCGGGTACTAGTTCTGTGAAGGAATGGAAATTGACAAGGAAAGGTCCTCATTTTGTACTGCAATATTCTTTGGCACTGGTATCTGATCAATTGCTTTTAGGGTTCCGTACCTGAAGGAAACAAACGGAGCCCTAGTGCTGTTACTCACGTGTCTGTCCGTCTGTCTGTCTGTCCGTCGTCTTTCACACAGGTTTTTCGCACGCTAAATTTATCCGCAGTGCATGCTTCTTTTTTTTCCACGAGTCTCGACAGAATGCACCACAGTGTGATGCAAACGAAAACTTACTCTACAATTTCGGGAATACGTTCTAAATTTGAATTAATAAGAAAGTTTTAAGACATTCTGATTCGTATTTGCATGGTGTAAAGTCGTGTTTATTTCTAAGTCTAAATTAAGGATAACTGAATATCTGAAGCGTTTACTTTTTGGTGTATCTCTTTGGATAGGATTCTGTTAAACATTTCATTCTGAGTGAAACTTTATGAGGTATGTTTCATAGCATTTGTAATGTTCTCTTTCATAGCATTTTCTGACACTGATAGTTGACCGGCGTTATAATAAAGTTTATTTTTATTTTTGGCTACTAATTGCCCGTATTTGTAGCAGTGTGCGTTCTATTAATAAACGAGACGACTCCTTTGATTTAGTTCATTCAGCTGCTTCCATATGTCTGTTGAAAATGCAAGCACAGAAATAAAATTAGCGCCGTTTGAAAGAATATAATTTATGCACCGATTAACAGAAGACCTAAGATTAAGGAGTACTGAGTTCTTGACACTTTGACTGTAGAGACAGCTGAATTCTCTGCGCAAGATTCGATTTGTACTAACATTATAAAAGAAAATTTCAGGCCTAAACCATTAAATAAATGTTTATGTTTTTTTAGGGTTCCGTACCCAAAGGGTAAAAACGAGACCCTATTACTAAGACTCCGCGGACCGTCTGTCTGTCTATCACCAAGCTGTATCTCATGAACTGTGATACCTAGACAGTTGAAATTTTCACAGATGATGTATTTCTGTTGCCGCTATAACAACAAATACTAAAAACAGATTAAAATAAATATTTAAGTGGGCCTCCCATAAAACAAACGTGATTTTTGCCGTTTTTAGGGTTCCGTACCCAAAGGGTAAAAACGGGACCCTATTACTAAGACTCCGCGGTCCGTCTGCCTGTCTGTCACCAAGCTTTATCTCATGAACTGTGATACCTAGACTGTTGAAATTTTCACAGATGGTGTATTTCTGTTGCCGCTATAACAACAAATACTAAAAACAGAATAAAATAAATATTTAAGTGGGGCTCCCATACAACAAACGTGACTTTTTTGCGATAATGGTACGGAACCCTTCGTGCAAGAATCCGACTCGCACTTGGCCGGTTTTTCGCGATAATGGTACGGAACCCTTCGTGCGTGGGTCCGACTCGCACTTGGCCGGTTTTTTTTTATATAGAAATTGATTTATCCCTGACAAATACTTAGGATATCCGATAAGATCCAATCGCTCACTTGGTATAATATTCGAATATCACGCGGACGAAACCGCTGTCAGAAGCTAGTTGTAAATAAAGATAAAGAAATATGTAATTTCTGTAGAGAAAACATTATACTCTGACATCAAAAAGAGTTAATATTATGGCTTAATGTGTGTGCTAGTTTTTTGTGTGTTAACTAGTGATGTTTTATGGAGAATTTTATTCGTATGTATGACTATGGTTATGACTGCTTGTATGAAGATTGTAAATATGTAATGTTGTTTAGTAATGTCGGTACTTTCTTCTTAAAACGACAAATTGTTGTATGTTTTGTCTGTCACTAGAACAATTTGAATGATTAAATACTGTTTTTCAAACAGACCTTCGTTTTACTGTTTACCTGAACATATAATTTCTAACTTACCTACCTATCAAGAGAGATATTTACATGCTTAATCAAACATTGACCAAGATTTTGTTTACTTGTTTATACGACAAACCTCTCGTATCTATTTTGTAGGAACAACATAACACAGAGAGCAGTGGCGGCCCAGTGGTAACGGCGTTTTACTTTGTGTAAATTATTTTATCACTATTGCCCTCAAAACGGTGAAGGAAAACATAGTGAGAAAACCGGACATGTCCTAGAACCAAAAATTCGAAGGCATGTGTCATCCACCAACCCGCACTGGGCCTGCGTGGTGGATTATAGCTCATTTCCTCACGCAGAGAAGAGGCTTGTGTCCCAACAGTGGGAACATTAAAAGGATGATGAACATAACACAATATCACGCCTGGTTTCCCCGCAGAGTTAGCAGAGGTGGCTTGTTTTTATACGACTGCGTGACGCAAAGGAGAGTAATGTGTTTATCTGTTTATCTATGTATGTTTGTTTTTATGTGGTATTCTAGAGAAAAAACGCGTGGGCCGACATGATAGTAATCAAAATTCACCATAGCGACAACCAGACGCCATATTATCAAAATTAAATGTCAAAAAAAATACAACGGACTATGTCAAGTGGGGTATCGTTGAATAGGTATTTAAACATCATCTTTAGGTTTTATTTATTTTGCTGGTGCAACTAAAGAAAATAATGTTCTTCAAAGCTGTTTAATTAATAAAGAGTTTGTCCAACCAACAAACCTGCTGTTCTAAGTAAGTAATAACCTAAATTACCTCCCGTTACTAACAAAACTAAAAAGATAAGACAAAACACAGTAACTTCATTTGCATACGTATCAATCGACAATTAGAACTACCAAGAAAATGTATTTTAAATACAGATGACGATATTTTGTCCAAAAAGATTCAATCTCCAACCACTGTGCATTGAATAATTTTACTATATCCAGAATCTTTGGTCTAATGTGTTCGAATAAATTTGAATTTCGACCTGATTATATCTTTTTTTCTCGAGATTTTCGTCCCGATTTTTTTCCACTGTGCGTTGTAAATTTGAATGGTAACCTGATACTATGATTGTGACGTATTGATAAGGCTACAACACTCTTTGGTTATTAAAACTAATTGGTGAGCTAACCGGTTAGAATTTAAGTACAATTTTTACGAGCTTCGAGATTTTTGGGTCTGGTTATGTTGATAGGTGCAGCGGTAAGCGGGTACTAGTTCTGTGAAGGAATGGAAATTGACAAGGAAAGGTCCTCATTTTGTACTGCAATATTCTTTGGCACTGGTATCTGATCAATTGCTTTTAGGGTTCCGTACCTGAAGGAAACAAACGGAGCCCTAGTGCTGTTACTCACGTGTCTGTCCGTCTGTCTGTCTGTCCGTCGTCTTTCACACAGGTTTTACAGCTAAACGGTTAGAGATACAGTCTTCAAATTTTCACAGCATCTTGTTGACCCAAAGCCTTAAATTGCCAAAAACAATTTTAAATGTTTTTAAGGGGGGGCACGAATACAGCTAAATGGGAAACGATTTTTTTTTTTGATAAGCCCTATCGAGTGTTGAGAACCCATTTAGTAGATAAAAATTGTATTTTTTATTTTAAAAAATATTGGAAAGGAAAGGAATGAGAAGCCCCCAAAGTCAGCAATTTTTAACAAAAAGTTGTTCCGAAGAATCTTTTGACTTCCCATTGGCTTAGGAACTAGAAATTTGGTGAAAATATTTATAATTACGTATATTTTTTTCTCTGAAATTCTCTCATTTTTCCTATTACAACCAGCTTGTTTTTGCGGTTTGGTACGGAACCCTGAATGTGCGAAGTCCAACACGCACTTGGCCTTTTTTTATTTCCTACTTTTATTTTACAGAAGTCTTACTAATATCTCTATAGATATTGTGTCTAAGAATAAAGCTATTTATTTCATTATTATGAAGAAAAAGGCTTTTAGAAGCATTTTTGTCAGTTTTATTTTATCACCCGTGCCAACATCTTTCAAATTACACGTTTTATTTCACAGAGAACACGACAAAGTGTAAGGCATTATGTTTGAGTTGGGCAGCAAAATTGGTGCAAGAATTAAATCTGTACTCACAAAACTACATTTCAAGTGACAGAGAAAAATGAGACGCAGCAGCAATTTTCAAAACCTGATTGGTTGTATAAATCGCTGCTGCGTGTCATTTTGCTGAAAATCGCTGCCTAGCCTTTTCCCAAGTATATTGAGATCGGCTTCCAGTCTTACCGGATTTTAGCTGAGTACTAGTGTTTAACATGGAGCGACTGCCTATCTGACCTCCACAACCCAGTGACTGGGTAACACGGTACCCCTTGGCAAGACTGGTGTCAGATCTCAAGCTCCTGACTACTCGTAACGACTGTCAAAGCTCTTCAAATGACAGCAGACCAACGGCTTAACGTGCTTGCCGAGGCACGGAGGACACTCGGTATGTTGAAATGCCCTTCCACGGACCGACCTCGGTCTCGGTCGGACCGACACATTGATTCGTTTTCTACTAGCGTTATCGATTGTAGATTATCAACTCGGCTACAGGAGCTTGGCGCTTCACATACCTAAATGCTTGATCGAACTTTGGTTTTTCTATGAATCTCCCCATTCAATCGCACAGGGAAACAATAAGGGTATACATAAAAATAAAAAGACAATGCCAAACTATTCCCAACCATTGCGATTCCAGAAATCTAGAAACAACAGTGTCGACCATCAGAAAAGCGCCGATGCAGTGAATCTCGACGAGCTCCGACCGAGACCGAGGTCGGTCGGATTAACCTTAATGATCGACCAGTGTGGCTGTTATCATTTAGCCACGATCTCCGCGAGTTTCACAACCGCTATCGCTTATCCACTAAGCCTATATCCTGCTCCGATTAATTAATATACAAATCAAACATGAGACATTACAACTTCTGGATTACATGCCGGTTTGTTTGAGAATTTAATTATTATTGGGAAGCCATCTTCTTGTAACGAGAATGTCATAAAATAAAATCGATTGAGCACTCAAATGCACGTAATGGATAACGTTTTCCGATGAGTCTGCTTCGAGAGTATCTTAACTTTGACTTTGCCTGATTATTTCGACGTTATTATTTTGTCGGAAAACGTCCATTGCTGCATGATATATCTGTGTTACGGGGCTATGTTCGTATGTGTATCATCATCTTCCTAGCCTTTTCCCAACTATATTGGGGTCGGCTTCCAGTCTAACCGGATTCAGCTGAGTACCAGTGTTTTACATGGAGCGACTGCCTATCTGACCTCCACAACCCAGTAACTGGGTAACAGCGGCACCCCTTGGCTAGACTGGTGTCAGATCTCAAGCTTCTGACTACTCGTAACGACTGTCAGAGATCCTCAAATGACAGCCGGGACCAACGGCTTAACGTGCTTTCCGAGGCACGGAGGAAACTCGGTATGTTGAAATGGTCACCCATCTACGGCCCGACCTCGTCAACCGTTGCTTAACCTTGAAGATCGACCCGTGCGGCCGTTATTATTTAGCCACGAGCTCCTCGTTCGTATGTGTATATGTATGTGTAAAGTTCTACTTAAAATATCGCCACAAAAACTGCCAAGTTACAAACGTTACATATCGAATCTCTTTCTACAATCGTTAACGCCTTCTTTTTGTATGGTTTGACCATGTGACTTAACGTTCAGATGTGTCATTTACATACATTGATTCGTTTACAACTAGTGTTATCGATTATAGATTATCAATTTAGCTACAGGAAAGTGAGGTGGAAAGGAAAGCAGGGCGGTCCACTATAGAAAGAGCCCAATTGCCCGAAAAGACAAACCAAGACAAACTTGGCGCAGGAAAGTGAGGAGACCCGACCCCAAATAATGGGACAAGGGAAGGAAGAAGAATTTAGCTACAGGAGCTGGGCCACCTAAATGCTTGATCCAACTTTGGTTTTTATATGAACCTTCCCATTCAATCGCACAGAGAAACTGTAAGGGTATACATCATCATAATCATCATCAGCCTAATAGTGTTCCCACTGCTGGGACACAGGCCCCTTCTCTGTGAGAGGGAATGGGCCGTTATCCACTACGCGGGCCCCGTGCGGGTTGGTGGATGTCACATGTCTTAGAATTGTTGGTTCTAAGACATGCCGGTTTCCTCACGATGTTTTCCTTCACCGTTTTGAGAGCAGTGGTGATGAAATAATTCAAACAAAGTAAAGCGCCTAGCTGGGTTCAAACCCACAACCCAAAATTTGTAAGTCGCGGCCGATACCACTGGGCCACATCTTCTTCTTCCTCCTTCCTAGCACTATCCCACTTTAGGTGGGGTCGGCTCTCCTAATTGTCTGGCGCCAGGACAATCTGTCCTGGGTTGTCGGGTCGGGCAATTTTTCCTCCGATAGGAGTTTTGTCATGCTAGTCCACCACGTAGCCGGAGGTCGTCCTCTACCTCTCTTATGTTCAGGTAGTTGCAATGCTTTCTTTACTACGTGTTCCTCGTCTCTTCGCATCACGTGACCATACCATCTTAGACGGCTCTCGGTTAGTTTCTCCGATATAGGGGCGACCTTAAAGCTACCGCGGATATGCTCGTTTCTTACTTTATCCAGTCTCGTCACACCCCCAGACCACCTTAGCATCTTCATCTCGGCAGTGTGAAGCTTTTGTACGTGCGTCGTTTTCACTGGCCAACATTCTGCTCCGTACATCATTGCCGGCTTCACCATTGTGGGCCACATGGTATACATAAATAATAAAAAGACCAGCAGTTTAATTGCATCATATATTCGGTAAGACAAAGAAGGGTATGGAAAAACGACCAATCACGCGAGACGGCAATCCACATGGCGTCTTTCATCTCGCATGTGATTTGTCGATTTTTCATACTCTTTGCCTTACCGAATTGATTACGCAATAAGGCTGCATGCCGCCACACAATTCCCAACCATTGCGATTCCAGAAATAACGGTGTCGACCATCAGAAAAGCGCCTATGCAGTGAAGCTCGACGAGCCCCGGACAAACAATCAAACTGTTTAGGATTTCATAATGAAATTAATCAGAATTAAACAACAATCAATCCGCCTAGCCTTTTCCCAACTATGTTGGGGTCGGCTTCCAGTCTAACTGGATTCAGCTGAGTACCAGTGTTTTACATGGAGCGACTGCCTATCTGACCTCCACAACCCAGTAACTGGGTAACACGGTACCCCTTGGCTAGACTGGTGTCAGATCTCAAGCTTCTGACTTCTCGTAACGACTTTCAAAGATCTTCAAATGACAGCCGGGACCAACGACTTAACATGTTTCCGAGGCACGGAGGACACTCGGTATGAAATGGTCACCCATCCACGCACCGGTCTCGTCAAGCGTTGCTTAACCTTGAAGATCGGCAGCCGCACGCTGTTATTATTTAGCCACGAGCTCCTCTTAATCAGAATTAAATAATAGTGGTCAACAATAATAACCGGTAACTATTTCAAAAATTCAAGACACAATCATTCTTTCGTCTCCCATCATAATCCAAAAACGCATTTCTTAAAAATCTCCATACTTTCCCTCCCATTTCAGCCAACCCATTACTCCTTCCCATAAGGCCCAGCACACACCGTACAAATACAATTAAATACGTGTATAAATAACGCCGGTGTAATATACAAAGCAAGCAATTTGGTTAAACGCAACGACGGAGTCGCCGAGTAATGTACGGTAGGTGTAAACGCATGGTTGCAGGGTTGTCACTCATTTAAAAGAGAGAGAGAGAAATACTAGCAAGCAAACTAAACACTTCGAGGATGTATGAAACGTAGTAAGACAAACACAGACTTAAACTTGTAACAACACACGACTTAAACTTGTAGAAAATAGCTTAAGCCATTAAATCTGCATCTAAACATTTGTGTGCATAAAGTACATTTTAAATAAACAAAAATATCTAAATTATACCTAATGGAAAAGGTAAAAAAAAACACGGATTGATAATATCGGAATTATTAAAAAATCAGGCATTTTTCAAGGATCGAGGAGAACGCGGTTGAACTTTAGTCGAAGCGTTTCATCCTTTCGGGGAAAGTGCTGGACAGAAGTCACTGCTGGACATAGGTCTCCCCCAAGCGTCGCCACTCTGACCGGTCCTATGCACCTCTCATCCAACGGACGCCCGCAGCCTTGACCACGTTGCTCCACCTAGAGGGAGGCGTTCCAAAGCTGCGTCTTCCGGTACGTGGTCGGCACAGACACGCGTACATTGCACGCAGAACGGATGGCCGTGCCACTTAAGTTTGGCAATTCTTCGGACTATGTTGGTAACCTTGGTACTCTTGCGGATGTCTTTATTTTTGAAAACGACTTGTAGACGCTGATCGAAGCGTAGGTATATCTATATCTATACTAATATTATAAAGAGGAAAGATTACTACGTATTTTTGTATGTAACGAATAAACTTAAAAACTACTGGACCGATATCAAAAAATCTTTTACCGTTGGGAAGCTACACTATCTCCGGGGGACATAGGCTACTATTTTTCCCTGTATTCCCACGGGAACAGGCACTACGCGGGTGAAACCGCGAGGCGTCCGCTAGTGAAATATATAAATGGAATCTTCGACTCGAAGAACAAGAAGTTGTACCATCAAACATTACAAAATTTAACCTGCAAAGGAGACTAAAAGCTGAGCATAGGTATCCACACAGTATGCATCAGTTATTAAAAACAAACTGCTAAACCATAAATTCTTGAAAAGTGGTCTCTACCCTAATCACACAGAACATTCGCATCATTTGCGATAAGGACAGACACCAACCAACACCAAGGACTACAGACTAGACTACTACATTTCGTGTACTAAGTGCCAACCCTATTCACATTCGTGTTAAAAGCATTTGCCTAATTGCTGAGATTCGTCTGAGGTATGCCTACAATGCATCTTGAGGACCGTTTGAACTGACACCTTACTTGCTCTCAGAAGAAATTAATTACAAGCGAGTGGCGAGTTTCATTAATTTTTATTATTATTTATGTTTGGTTATTACGTTTTATGTTTTGGATAATTAGTTTTCTTGAAATAGTGTTGAATATTAATTTAGATTTATGTTCTATTAAAATTAAATATTGATATAAATTATAAATACAACCACATCTATATCAATACTATATTTTTGTTTGTTTGTTTGTACCGAATAGGCTCCGAAACTACTGGACCGATTAAAAGATTCTACATTATTCCCGAATAACATAGGCTATAATTTTGACGGGAGCTAAACCGCGGAGGTCACATATATTTATATTAAATTTCCTTACCAGCGTGACTTATTTTACCGTAGATAAACTTTAATAACCTAAGTAAATCGTCTAAATAATAATATATAAATTATTTAATCTATATAAATAAAAGGAAACCAGTTCGTCACTGTATAATCTCAATAATATTTATCCTATCACTGCATTACTTATCTCTTAAACCGACCGATGATATGGCGAAGACTTAAGTTGTCAAGCTTGATAAAATAATACGTTCCAACTGGAATTCTCATTTGACATAAATAGAAACGCCAACTTAGCGCCATCTAGCTCAAACACGCCGAAACAACCGGCGTAACACGTTTCTAAATTATATTTAAGCCAGTGAAGTAAGTAATAAAGAAGCAAAAACACATTTTTATTACCCGTATATTGTCAAAACTTAATGACGGACACATATTTTATAAATTCAAGATCTTTAAATCAAATCTCCTTTTATGCTTTGTACATCCATAATAATAAAACTCTTTTATTAAAACTAGATTTCGCTGATATTTTAGCGCTAATAATACAGGTTTTATGATTAGTGGTGTTTTTTTCAAATAACTTTTTTGTGTTGTTGTAATTTTTTTGCATAATTGACATAAATACTAAATAGATTCTAGACTATAAAAAGGTGTCTTTAAACAAGTTACAAGCAATATCCTTATTTATTACAATCAATTCAGAATTAATATAGGCATATTTAAATGAGAAGTCAACAGAACGAATGGTAATCTTTTTGCCACTGACTTGTATCTTTTATTAATGGCGCAAATTTATTGTACATTTATAACACTTCTGAGAAAATAAATATTGACAAGACTGGATTGAAACCCCGTGAAGTCGTTCAAGTGAATGACAACTATTAAAATATCTCTTGCACGCCTTTATAGCGTTTTAATAATAGGTTTATGTCGAGTGAAATGATATCTAGACGCTTTCGTGCGTTCTTTATTGCGTTCCTAGAAATATTTTTTAGTCTATTGTATATTTTTAGTTCAACAATAAAGCTTTTATGCAAAAAAAATGTTTTCGTTGTAATCTTTTGAAAACTTGACTTTAATTTTAAAATTTCTAAGCTAATCAGAACTAATGCTATATATATAATATATTATTTATTCAATGAATAATTGAAACAAACGCCGAATGATAAAATTTTAAAAGAGATAAATTTACTGAGTATTTAATTAAAAAAAACAGATCATAACAAAAGTAAGTATATACTTAATAAGCTAAATACATAATAGGAAACTATACTTCGAACTGGCCACTATACAAATAGTAATCAAGCCAGTCTAAACGCACCACGGAATTCGCAACAAGACGCAATGTATCGTTTTAGTACATTACGTGCTACACAAGAAGGATCAGACAGTAGCAGGGAGCGAAAGAGATAGAGACTGAAAGAAAGAGATGGAGAGATTTAGAGTGTTGCCATCAATTATATTAATTAATATCATAAGAGGGGGAGTAAGGTGGGTAATTATAGTATTAGAATAATTGGAATCGGTGAGTTTAATTATCTCATCCTACCCTCTAGGTAGGATGAGATAATATTGATTATGGAGTCCATGATTAAGTAGGCTTTGCTATCTTGTGGCTAGCTTTGAGTGACATACCAGATAATTATTATTAGTGGTCAAGCAGCTTATACATGAGACTCAGATAAAGTTGTCATTCAGAAACCGCCATCCATATAAATATCCAGTGCAATATTATAGTATTTTTCATTACTCACAGTTCAGCAAATATTGTAACAAATTGAAAATATTGATAATGAAGTTGCTTTGAGGATTACAATTAATTGTATTTTAAGTTTCCGACATATGTATGAATATATACTTGGAATAAATGATTATTTTAATGAGATCACTGTTTGCACATCCGTCACAAATGATTTTCTCCAGATCTATGCAAAATATAATTTTAAAGTTTGCCAATAATGTAAAGTATCTTAAAAACGCGCACACAGATCATCAGTTAGGCACATTTCTTTTCTTTTTTAGGGTTCCGTACCTCAAAAGGTAAAAAAGGAACCCTTATAAGATCACTCTCTTGACCGTCTGTCCGTGTGTCACCGCCGATTTTCTCAGGAACGGGTGGACCTAGCAAGTTGAAATTTATACGCGATACTGAGGTCTATAGTCTCTATAAGGAATGTAAAAATAAAGGCCCTGACTCAACACGATAGAAAGACATGGGCAAATTTAGATTTTCGCGAAACTTGTAAGCACCAAAATTTACCTTAATTTTCAACTTTTTTATTTTTTGAATTTTCCCTTTACTTGTGCTGTAAGACTTTGCTTTTAACCAAAATTCACAATTCTAGGTCAACCGGAAGTACCCAATAGGTTTTGGGTCGAAAACCTATATGGTGGCAGCACAAATAAAGGAAAAATTCCAATAAAGTTAAAAAAATTAGGAAAATTTTGGTACTTACAACTTTTCGCGCAAAATCTAAATTTTCCCTTATCTTTTAAATTGAATTTTATTATGGCGGTATAATGGGTAGGTACGTAACTTGGCCGGTTTTTTAGGGTTCCGTACCCAAAGGGTAAAAACGGGACCCTATTACTGAGACTCCGCGGTCCGTCTGTCTGTGTGTCACCAGGCTGTATCTCAAGAACCGTGATAGCTAGAGAGTTGAAATTTTCACAGATGATGTATTTCTGTTGCCGCTATTACAACAAATACTAAAAACAGAATAAAATAAATATTTAAGGGGGGCTCCCATACAAAAACGTGCTTTTTATGCCGTTTTTTGCTATAATGGTACAGAATCCTTCGTGTGCGAGTCTGACTCGTACTTGGCCGGTTTTTTTTCCTCATTTTGAAATTGTAGTCTGTTGTGGAAGCCCAGATTTTCGCACCTTTCATTTCATCCACGAAACTTTAACCAGATTATCTGCATATACACCACAGTCACCCATCATTGCCTATACCTCTACAATAACAGCAATCCTAATAATCTATCAATTAACTGACTCGACTGTGAGCATCCAGATCGTAATCCAGATTAATATAATTGATCGCTAGCTGAGTATAGCATTGATGTTAATGAGGGCCTGTGTGTTTACTGTTGAAGTCTATAAGGCTCTGACAGACATGCGTTGAAAATGCATCACAGACAAAAAATTACAGATCTTTTGGTGTCGCAGAGTCACATCGCGGCTGACTTTTGTAGCCTTAAATTACCAATATTCTGTTTGTGTTTGAGAGCTATATTATTTCGATCGTCAGTGTGTGTGATGCTACATTTCCGCAACTGCATCTGTACTCAAGTTAACAATCTACAATCGATAACGCTAGTAGAAAACGAATCAATGTATGGGAATGACACATCTGAACGTTAAGTCACCTGCACCTGTAGCCAAGTTGACAATCTACGTATACAATCGATAACGCTAGTAGAAAACGAATCAATGTATGGGAATGACACATCTGAACGATAAGTCACGTGGTCAGACCAGACAATAGACTATAAATTACAGATCTTTTCACACCAAAAGATCTGTAATTTTTAGTCTGTGATGCATTGTCGTACCGAATGTCTGTCAGAGCCTTATAGACTTCAACACCGCAGATTCACATCGCGGCTGTCTTTTGTAGCCTTAAATTACCAATATTCTGTTTGTGTTTGAGAGCTATATTATTTCGATCGTCAGTGTGTGTGATGCTACATTTCCGCAACTACACCTGTACTCAAGTTAACAATCTACAATCGATAACGCTAATACAAAACGAATCAATGTATGGGAATGACACATCTGAACGTTAAGTCACCTGCACCTGTAGCCAAGTTGACAAACAAAGAAGTATTCTCAGATGCTGGAAAAGATGCAGAACAAATTTATCCGATACCTTTATATGAAGCAATTTGGTGTCTACCCCTTCTACCCTCTTATGTATCCAACTGTTTTTGTTATAGGGATGGTTGGGTACTATAAGTTGGAGGTAAGGCGCAACCTAGCTCTTGCAAAATATGTTTTTATGGTTTTTCGTGGCATGCTAAATAATCCACAAATATTGGTATCGTTGGGATTGCTCGTTCCAAACAGGAGGCTACGGTTAGGACCTAGGGAGGGGCTTTTTAATGTACCGGCAACCCGTACAAATTTATTAAAATTTGCACCAGTGATTCGTGCAGTTAGAATACTTAATAGCATCTCTCTGCGTTTGGACATATTTTCTTGCTCTTTGGTGGAATTCCAGAGTGTGTTGTCCACTGTGTAACTTGTGCTTCAACCCAGATCCGTTACTTGGGACTGTACTATTAGTAAAGTATGACTGCTTTTGTTAGCTTGGGTCTTACCTGTTAAAACAAATGTATGTGTTAACAAATAAATAAATAAATCTACGTATACAATCGATAACGCTAGTAGAAAACGAATCAATGTATAGGAATGACACATCTGAACGTTAAGTCACGTGGTCAGACAATACAAATAGAAGGCGTTAACGATTGAAGAAACAGATTCGATACGAAACGGTTGTAACTTGGCTAGGGGGGCTGGAGTGCAACAACGAGAATGAAAAACTTTTCGCAACTGAAGGTACTTTAATCCTACTACCTTGATCTTCCTGAAAGGCTTTTCACCTCAATCTCACAAGCCATCATGAGAAGTTTTCAGCAGATCCCATTTAATTTGGGGTAACATTTCTTCTTTCATACTTCTCCAATAATCGTCATCTATACTCCATTTGAAATAACATTAGAAATTTTTACAACCCCTTTTTACAGTCCGTTCAACCGATTTTGAGTTCTATCCCGTAAATATAAGGATGGCATAAAAAGCATAAACCTGTTACCAAAACTAACTGTTTATTACAGCCTCACTTTTTTTTTTATTATCCATAGGCTCGCGCTTGACCACTATCTCACCTGATGGAAAGCGATGATGTGGTCGACGGTGATGCACGCTTGCCTAGAAAAAACCTATTCACTCTTGACTTAAAGACCCCTAGATTGTAGCTATCGGGAAACAGACTCCGGCAGGGAATTCCACTCCTTAGCTGTACGCATAATAAAAGTGACCCCAAAACGTCCTATCACCAACGCAATAGAAGTCAAAATCGGTTGAACGGGCTGTAAAATGGAATTACTTAAATGTCTAATATTATCTCAAATGGAGTATAAGTAGTCAACCCTATTCTAGCCATTTCAGTTTATTTAAATTTCCCTTCCTTACGCTTTCCTTCTTTGTATGAGAAGACGTCAGCTGATGTATTTTATCAGACCGTTTAGTAGTTCGAGAGCTTGGTACACTGTTTAATGTTTGTACATATGAATATAATAATATATAATATAATAATAATAATATAATAAAATCGTTTATTCAGGAAAAACACATGTACAGGTTCAAAGAATTAATACAAACATTTTTAACAGTGAACACGGGAAAAGAGAATCGTTGGTACCTGTACTAATGAAAAACATTGTATCACAGGCACCAAAATCACAGGCACTAAATGCAGGTCACCAAATACATCTCATTGGGATAATGGCTTGTCTCATTGGAAATGTGACAAGGCCGGCTTTTATAGACCTAGATTTGAAATGCAGGTAGGCTAAAGAGTGATTGGATTTGTCTGACAGAAACACAAAAAGGTACTGGTAAAGTAAGTAGAGACAGGGCCCGGTCTAGCAAATTCGTCCGGCATAGACTATATTTGCCGCCCTTGACGCCTTAAAATGAGATAAATGTTTCAGGTTATTATCTATTCAAAAAAGTTGCAGTTTTTAACAGTTGGATCGGCAAAGCCGCCTTTTTGACAACTTCGAGCGAAATGAAAACGAATCTCGAAAATTTCACCTAAGAATGTTGGCAACATTATGAATGTTAAGTTATTTAACGGTGGGTTAACTACAAGAACCAATAAGCTCCTAACGAGCTTAAAAATTTGGGCACCACAACACGAATATTTTCGGTTTTCTGATGAAATGAAAAGAACTATTAGTGCAGTTTGACCGCCACTCATTTATGCCGCTCTGGACATTGGCCCGACAAGCAAGCAAGATTTGACCAGCACACACACATTCATACTTAACATACATACATTGCAAGTTAAATAAAACCTTGTAAAAACAGCTTATATTTTATAAATCAACTAATGAAAAAAACGACATGGCAAAGATTCATTTATCCTACTTGTCATAATTTTTTTTTTTACTTTGAAAAAAAAACGATATTTCTGTCACTTAAAAGTGTCATCCCCGTTACGGAAATGACTTGGCTATTAAAAACATGAACTTCAAAGAAATGATTACTTCCTATCAAATAACCGTGATCCGGTGACGTCACCAACAAAGATGGATTCCTCGAACTGAAGCATAATTCCTTGAATTGGGTGGTCCTTGGGATAGGTTCGTTTGAAAATATTATAATATATTTTTATAGACATAAAACTGTTTTGTTGTTCTAGTGGTGACAAATGTGATTTTGAAGCATAAGATACTGGGTTTGTCCGCTGGGTCAGGTCTGTAGTCTTACTAATACTGATATACTAATTATTACTAACAGTAATATACTAATCACACTAATAAGTTACTATAATATTATAAAGGCGAAAGTTTGAGAGTGTGTGTGTTTGTATGTTTGTTACTCTTTCACGCAAAACTACTGAAAGGATCTGGATAAAAGTTAGCACAGAGTCATATTATAGTGTGGAATAGCACATAGGATCCCGGGAATATGTTCCCTTGGGCTAACTTTCGACATTCACGCGGGCGAAGGCGCTGTCAGAAACTAGTATTTGATCCATCCTTTGTGGGAGACTAGGAAATCCTGCCACACAGATCAGACCTGATTACCAGGTTATGTATTTGAGCTGTATGTACATTAAGGGTCAAAAGTGCAGTGCATCTCTCTCCCAATATTCAAATGGCTAGTTTTTGTAGAAGAAGTTAAACAAACCACAACTTGTTTAATATGTTGTATAGAAATCAAAATATAAGAATAAAAATTAACTAATAAAATCAAAAAACCCGACTGCTTAAAAAGCGAACTAAAAAGAAGTAAACAAGAAGAACATCATGCTGTGCAGTCGGAGGATACATATTCGCGAGCTGGCTGTCCAAAACCAGATGTATCCTCCGACTGCACAGCATGATTTTCTTCTTGTTTACTTCTTTTTAGTTCGCTTTTTAAGCAGTTGGGTTTTTTGATTTTATTAGTTTTTTATTTTTTATTTACAACGTTTTAGTTATTTTTTTAAATTAGTTTCATTTAAACATATAAGTGTTATATATTTATGAAAACACCTCTTAAAATTCTTTATTTTGATACCCCACACGATGGGTTCGGAAGAAAAAAATGTTTTCCCCCTACAAAATGGCGCCCAAAATCCGCCATTTTTTTCTTATCCAATTTTTATATAGCCTATGACACTCGCAGGGTTAAGACGAATCGGTTGACGTAAGAATCATCAAAACCGGCCAACGCTTTTGGTCTCTAGAACGCCACATAGGAACATACATACATAGACTGATAAACACATTACCCTCCTTCGGCAGTCGGGTAAAAATAGAAGATGAAATACAACTGCCTAAAAAAATTGGTAGAGTGTGACTGTACTTTTGACCCTTAAGTGTACGTAGTATGTATGTTTATCCGTGTTTTGACGTTAAAAATCTGGTGATTTGTTAGCTAAATGTGAATAAATGATTTTGATAGATTCGCACATTAGGAAAATTGGACCTAAACATAAATGGTGAAATGAGGGTGTAATTCACCTATGCCTTGCCAAACCCTTACGATACGCCTACAGGATTACTTACAGCACAAATGTGTCATATCAATCATAATAAAATTAACAATGTATATAGGAGTCGGATCACGTCAATAAGGGTGGAGTATGAAGAAATTACTCTTCATGTCCTTTGGCTCGTATGTGTGACGCAGTTGTTGTTGGGCTATTTACACCAAACATACGACTGCGTAACAATTTTTTTAATTTTTTTTATGTGTGTTGGGTTTGCTCTTGACTCTAGTCTAAGTCATGGGTGACAGAGACAGAGTCGACGATGGAGTGAGCTTACCCAGAAGAAGCCTGTTCACTTTAACTTTGAAGAGATTCGGATTGAATGCGTTCGGAAACACAGACGCAGGTATTGAGTACCAAAAGAGTAGTAGTAGGTAGTGGTTGCAAATTGTACTATTTGCAAGACGACATATGAAGAGAATGTCCTATTCTCAAAATTACTTAGTAGCAAAATGCCCAATAAACAAAAGAATGAGAATACGCGAATACCACACACGAATATATGGGATTTTTAAAGGCATCATTTTGTTCAAGATTTTATTGAGAGTGCCGAATGTTAGAATATTTGAGAAACAAAAGGTAGCAACTGAAAATGTTTATCATACTCGTACAAAAACTACCCCCGATGGGATTTCCCATCCCACACAATTAACATAAAAACATACAAACTTTTGTATGTTTGTATGTAAATTGTGTACCAATAAGTAATCTTTCCCTACCAATAAGTAATTTTCTAATTATCAAAAACTCTTCTTTAGAGCACTTTTCGTTAAATAAAGAACCAAATCTTGTAGTACAAAATTTCATGCTTCTACAAATCTAGACCCAGCAGTAAAAGACAGTTCGATATAAGTCAGTAAATGAACGAATTTATGGTTTTATTTTGTAGATTTTCAACTACCTGCATATAGTCGATAGTTTACTGAACGAGTCGGTGTAAACGCGGCCTTGCATCTTTGAGCTATTTAGGAACTGCTTAGAATCCAGGCACGGTAAAGATATCTACAGTATTCTATCTTCATACAAACGGTCGAAACGCGAGTCATGCCTACGTGACTCGAGCTCAGCCCACACTCAGTATACTACCAGTCGCGGACGCGCCGCAGTGACGAACGAACGGTGTGATGGTTTTGTAAGCAGTAAGCGTGCGATTTGTGAGTATTTGATTAAAATACGTACAAGTACTTACTTAATATGGCAGAGAGCAATTATATACAATATAGTGCTTTTTTTGGTTGCTTGAATTCTTTTTTATCGCACCCAGAGATAATATTTTTTAAATTTACTGGAACCTCCGAAAGGAAAGAAAAAAATATACAAAAAAAAATGCCGAACCTACTCGCGTACGTATTTTATTTCTTTTTTTAATAGGTAGGTATTTCGCTTTTACAGCCCAGTAAAATACCTGGATTAATAAATAAATTATTGGATAGGGTGATAAAGTCACACACGAGTGACCTACCGACGCTCGAGTAAAAAAAACTAGTAGGTATAATAGTTTCCTAGGCTAGGCTATCTACTTACATATATTATTGAATTTGACGAAATATCATTATGAAATTATTACATATGAGAGTTATAAATGGTAAGTACCTACCTGGTAAGATTAAAAATAAGTATAAGAAAAATATAATATGTATTTACCTCAGATTAGAGAAAAGAATCTGGGATATTTACAATCACAAAACTTGAAAAAAACTCAAGTAGGTAAAGGCGGGCATCCCTAATACGTCTTTACGTGACGCGGACTTGTAGGCACTTATTTCAAGGACAGGGTCGAGTCACAAAACTGTTACATATCTTTACCGTGATCCAGGCGTTGATCACTCCTGTGTGATAAAGATTTTATGCACCAAAACATTCTGAATAGTAGTTTGCAGTCTGGGTTTGTATTCCTATAATGGCAAGGCACGTGAACAAAACTGTACCTAAATTGGACTACCGTAATAAAAAAAATGAAAACTTTAATAAATGTACTCAATTAAGCGAATATCCATAACAAGAAGTACTTAAAATCATATTCTTTGTTAAATTTAAAAGTTGTTAACCAGTGTACATTTACCACCCTTATTACTTATAATGACTTTAAAAAAAAAACCTTTAACACCCCAATCAAAAAGAAATAAAAAGCACATTCCAATCGCCGGTTGATTGTCACTTGTCAAAAACATGTAATTACTGCCTTCTGTGACCCTTATAACCATGACATTAAAGTTTAATTTAGGACTGAAAAATATATCAGTATTTTGCACTTCACTCCTAGTCTATTATTACTGTCAAAGCGGCAATAGTGATTACAGACTGTCCAATGAATCTTGAGACTTCGTGGTGGCGTTGCTTGTCAAGGCAAATGTCAATAATTATGTCAAATCCAATACATTCGTGTTTAGTTCCCGATTCGGCCACGGATCAGGTTTAACTGGATATGTTGCAGGTAAAACTTTCAGAACAAAATGGATAAATATTTTCCATTTTGTTTATGATGTTTCCAGTGTATAATTATTGTTTTTTGATCCATTGACAAGCCGTTTCATTTAATATAATGAAAGTTGTAGGTACAGATATTAAGAGAATCTTTCGTCATTCTATATGATTTTAATTATTTTGTTTTCAATAGTATTGTTGTAACAAAATTTTATATCAATTTAAAGCGGTATTTCGGCATTTATTGATTAGCAAATGGTATTCAAAGATACAGGTTAGCAATTGGGGGCTCTTGTTTTTCTGTTTCGTTAACGACTAGGAACAATAAGATTTTTTTTTTTATATTTTCACAACACACAAACATTGTTTGCCAAACATAATTGTAATTTAATGACAATATCCCCTTGTGGAATATTTTTTTTATCGCTCTACGCCAATTTGACGGGCCATCCATTTCAATGTTAAAATATTATGTATATAATATCAAAATATTATATATGCCTTTGTGGATTGATAACCATGCATCCAGACATTATTTTTTTTTGACAAATTGTGATTATATTAATATTTCAGCGCCTTATCTAGGCTTTTACATAAAACTTAGTGTCCTTTGGCGTTAAATTATTTGTATCTGCCTTTTCCGAGTTATGTATATTATTACAGTTATGTTTTCTAACTAAGCTGAATGCATATTCAGCTCAATAGTGCAAGCTAGACTTCAAACTAATGACCAGCTTAGGGAAATCCAAAATAATTGGATTAAGAAAACACCTCTCACTACCTTACACACATAATCATAACTTATTTAATTACTAGGGGAATGTAATCGTGTATTACTATACTTCATAAAAGATAGCTTGATCTCTGTGACAGCTGTCAGTATCAACAATAGCGCTTGACAGGCTAACAATAACGTATACGTCAGTTTGACATATGTCGCAGAGATCAAGCTATCTTTTATGAAGTTTAGTAACAACACGATTACATTTCTCGAATAATAAGGCAATGTACCTATTAGTATAGGGAGTAGCTCTATAGTATAGAGTCTACGCCCATCAACCGCGCAAGAATAGATAGACAATAAAAAATATTGATGGAATACGTCTATAACCTTTTGCCCGACCCAGTAATGATCAAGGACCTCTACTCAACATGGAGAATAGAGAAGACGAGCCTGCGGGGCGAGTCTAGTTGATAGGTAACTACAACACACATGTTTTGATTCGTGACAAGCGACTTGCAAATTCGCAGTAGATTTCAAGTCTGAGACAAGGTGTTAGGTAGATACGTGCGAAAAAATTTGTCAATGTTACTGGCAGACGAAACTTTGTTTAAAATTAATGATGAAAATTTTATCCTAGAAAAGGTAAAATTCAAATTTATGTTCTTTATTTAGGTATAATTTTTAAAGTATTTTTGTCTAGCCCATTATGAAACCTGAATCTGTTATTTTAGTCTTGATAATTTTCCTATTTTGGTTCGGAAGAATGATCGACCCCACTGTTTGACGGTGTACGTTCCAAATAAAAAATAATATAAGTCTCATCATTATCTAGTCTGTCACCAGGCTGTATCTCATGAACCGTGATAGCTAGACAGTTGACATTTACACAGATGATGTATTTCTGTTGACGCTATAACAACAAATACTAAAAACAGAATAAAATAATTATTTAAGAGGGCTCCCATAAAACAAACGTGATATTTTTGTAGTTTTTTGCGATAATGGTACGTACGGAAATCTACGTGCGCGAGTCAGACTCGAAATTGGCCGATTTTTCATGCTATCCATACTCACAAAGGTCTGTTTATAAAATTTCGCGCGTCTGTTTTCGTGCTAAATCATCATCCATTTCGCTACAAATAGTATACGTACGCGAATTAGCTTCATACTGGTCATCACAGCTTCTGTCTCTTTCGCACGTGTTGTCGGATGAGATAGCATGCATTTTAACCCCGTGCACAAAATAGTTCGTGCCGTCGACTAGTGCAACCTTAACGCATTGTGGTAATGACATCTTATTCACGTTTCCTTGCTCAACAGTTAGCACTTGCAACCACTGGACCTGGAGGCAGTTTACCTACACACCTTTGGCAAATGCAAACGTGATATAAGTAAATATTTTATGAAGGAAAATGTTTTTTTAAATAACTTAAATCAACGTATCATTATTTTGTTATCAATGGCTGCCCTTGAATTAGCGTAACTAAATCGCAATGTTATATGAACACGTTTCCGGTTTTGAGATAAAAATAACACATGACCCAATTATGATTGGATATCTTTGATAATTATTTTTTGATAATTTTGTTTATTTAAATAGGCTTCAATATGAATTTGTCCACAGATTCCCCTCCTATAATTTTGAGAAGGCCTACCGTGTGGTTTCTGTCTGTAAGACCACAGAACTGCTTATAGCAGAAATTGGTGGCTTTCATCAGAAATTATCACACTTTGTCTTTTTTTTACCCGACTGCCGAAGGAGGGTAATGTGTTTATCAGTCTATGTATGTATGTATGTTTATTCCCATGTGGCGTTCTAGAGACCAAACGCGTTGGCCGATTTTGATGATTCTTACGTCAATCGATTCGTCTTAACCCTGCGAGTGTCATAGGCTATATAAAAATTGGATAAGAAAAAATGGCGGATTTTGGGCGCCATTTTGTAGGGGGAATGTTTTTTTTTTCTCCAAATCGATCGTGTGGGGTATCAAAATAAAGGGTTTTAAGAGGTGATTTAAAAAATATATAACACTTATATGTTTAAATGAAACTAATGTAACAAAAAATAACTAAAAAGTTGTAAATAAAAAAAGTTAATTAAAAAAATCAAAAAACCCGACTGCTTAAAAAGCGAACTAAAAATAAGTAAACAAGAAGAAAATCATGCTGTGCAGTCGGAGGATACATCTGGTTTTAGTCAGCCAGCTCGCGATTATGTATCCTCCGACAGCACAGCATGATTTTCTTCTTGTTTACTTCTTTTTAGTTCGCTTTTTAAGCAGTCGGGTTTTTTAATTAACTTTTTTTGTGTTGGGTTTGCTCTTGACTTTAGTCTAGGTCAGAGGTGACAGAGACAAAGTCGACGATGGAGTGAGCTTACCCAGAAGAAGCCAGTTCACTCTAACTTGAAGAGATTCGGGTTGAATGCGTTCGGAAACACAGACGCAGGTAGTGAGTTCAATTCATTCGCTGTGCGCATTATGAAGGATGTTTGGAAGCGCTTGGTGCGAATTGGTGGAATAGCAACAAGGTAAGGATGGTAACTTGCAGTGCGTCTAGATGTCCGATGGTAGAAGGGGGCTGTAAACAAGTTCCCTTGTTGAGCCAAGTTTTTTTTTTAGAACGGCCCTGCCCGGTACTGTATACCAAACTGAAATAATACTCAAAACGGTTCTTTGTGTCTCTGAATTGGCTGCAAGATCCTGCGCAGTAGGTATTTTTGAGTCAATGTTGAAGGTGAAGATAGCATTGTATAACTGTCTCTTTCATTCGCTTACGTTTGTCGCATCGTCCTATCTCGCTTACTCTATGCAGTATACTCGATGACAGACTTTTTCTTGCGCAATGGTTGGCAGAGCCTTCAGAGACACAAAGATCCGCTGTGTCTATTATATCACCGTAATATTTTTACCACGGCATGAATTGAATCTTTCTCATATTCTTTGATATCGGCAACATGGAGAGTTCATTAGTTTTTGCTCGTGGTTAAGGCGCTACCCCGAGCAAAACGCCGCGCTACCGTTTTTCGTTCAGTTTTTAGGAGCTATCTACTCGTTATTTAAAATGAAATATCAACTAATAAAAATACATAAAATTTCTACATATTATTGATTCCAAAATGGTAGTTTTTTTTTATTAATGTTTCACTAATCTCCTTCCAACAAAACCATAAAAATGAGAAATAATGATTGATAGCATGCATCTCCTCGTAAAGTGTTCATTAATATTTTTTTGTACTAACACTAATGGAAAGACAATTTGATAACGAACATTTTGTAAGTTTTACTTTTTTCAAAAGACCAATATTTGATTTTATAAAGATTTTATTCTAAAATCTGGGCGTATTCACTACTGTAATTCATGCGCCAACAGTGCCGCTAGGCCAATAGGATTGCTCAAATCTCATGCTGATTTTTTAGTCAGGGTACGGCCTTAAATAATAACAGCCGCACGGGTCGATCTTCAAGGTTAAACAATGCTTGACGAGGTCGGGCCGTGGATGGGTGACCATTTCAACATACCGAGTTTCCTCCGTGCCTCGGACAGCACGTTAAGCCGTTGGTCCCGGCTGTCATTTGAAGATCTTTGACAGTCGTTACGAGTAGTCAGAAGCTTGAGATCTGACACCAGTCTTGCCAAGGGGTATCGTGTTACCCCTGTTACTGGGTTGTGGAGGTCAGATAGGCAGTCGCTCCATGTAAAACACCGGTACTCAGCTGAATCCGGTTAGACTGGAAGCCGACCCCAACATAGTTGGGAAAAATTAATTCAACAAATCAAACAACCCGACTGCAAAAAAGCGAACTAAACTGATTTGTTGAATTAATTATTTTATTTAACATTTTTTGTTTTTTTTTTCGAATTAGGTACATTTAAACATACAAGTATTATATATTTTTGAAATTGCCTCTTTAAACCCTTTATTTTGATACCCCACACGATGGGAAAGGAAGAAAAAAGAAATTGGGCCTCCACAATATGGCGTCCTAAAACCGCCATTTTTAAATTTTGCAATTTTAATGTAGCCAGTGAAACTCGCAAGCTTAAGACGAATCGATTGACGTACAAATCATCAAAATCGGCCAACGCGTTTGGTCTCTAGAACGCCACATAGAAACAAACATACATACATAGACTGATAAACATATTACCCTCCTTCGGCAGTCGGGTAAAAAGGCTAGGCAGATGATGATTAGTTTTTGACCTATCGGAGAAGTAGGTAAGTAAGTAGATTCTGAGCTTTTAGTGGACAGTTAAAATCAACTTCAAAAAGTTCAATGTTTATTCCCTTCAACCAAATTATTCTACAAAAAGCCCTGAGAACAAGCTCATCAAAAGACAATATAAAGCCAATATTATTTGTTCACACAACACATTTGACAAAAGGCTCTAATTTGCCAGCACATTGCCGTCAATTTGTGAAGGTAATGATTGAGAAAATTGCGTCAATTGCGACAAACGACGCGACTAAATGATGTAAGTTAGGCGTGATGATGATTTTTAGTTGTATTATCAGTCGTTGGGGAGTTAACGTTACTTGGTACGGGATAAGCAGCAGAAGCCAAGTATCCTTCACTGGATGCAAGAAAAAAGTGTCTGGAGGAGGTCTCATGTTCATTGGTCTTTAACTCAGTCCGACATAGCCCGAAGAATTGCCAAATTTAAGTGGCAGTGGGCAGGGCACATTGCTCGCAGAACGAATGGCCGATGGGGCAGAAGACTTTGCGTTGGATGGCCTCCCACCAGGTAGACTGATGACCTGGTAAAGGTTGCGGAGATCCGCTGGTTGAGAGACGCACGGGACCGGTCAATGTGGCGACGGATGGGGGAGGCCTATGTCCAGTTGTGGACGTCTTTAGGCTGATATGATGATGATGATAACTCAGTTGTTATTCAGCATGTGGGGAGTCCTGAATACGGGCTATCGACTAATGAAAGTAGGCTATCTGTATCTCGGTCGATATACGGCCTAAGGGAATTCAACGGTTGGTGTAAAGCAGCGCCATCTACTCTGTCCCACTGTTTCAAAACAAATGCGCGGCGAAGAAGATCAAACAATCCGCAAGCGGGCCCGGCCCTATCGAGTAAAGAAAATGGTTATCGCATGCTGGCCCTATGGCATGCCTAAACAGAAATCGGCCGTACCCCGCAAGCGAGCCCTATCGAAAAATAAAAAGGATTACAGCATGCTTAAACAGAAATCGCGCGTACCCCGAATGCGAGCTCTAACGACCAACGAAAATGAGCCTTAAGACCTATGACTAAAACAACTTCTTCAAAATCCTAAATATCTAGTTTACCTCCAAAAATGAGCTCTCACAACTTTTATCACTATTTTCCTTGAAGAAAGATTTTCGTTTATCATCTGTAACCGTGCCTGTTTTTCCCATGAATTTATTCTGTGTAAACCATAGTTTAAAAACTAGAATCCCTTTGACGTTTAATGTTATAAAATAGAAGTGAGCGCGGTCCGCTTCCCACGTCCATACAAATATTTGTATGGTCTACAATAGTCTACAGGTATGTTCCGGCTCGTAGTGAAGTGCACGTGATTTTTATGTGTAAAACTCTAAACTATATTCGAAAATACGGGTTTTTTTTTGGGAATATTGAAAACGAAAGATTGTTTACTCTATGTACCTTATAGTTCATAAATGATATAATTCTGTTTCTCTGCTTTCACTTACCTAGATATATGTGAGGCTTTAATTATTACCATTATAAGATTTTACGAATATCTTTTTCCTGACTAGCTGTGCCCGCGGCTTTGCTCCGGTCAACTGCCTACCCTATTTATCTAGACCTACCTATCCTACTTACCTTGCTACGTATCCACTACCAATTTTTTTTTGGGTAATTCTTTCGCGTCAGAAAATGACGTAAGATGCACAACGCCATCTATCGAATGTGGAGTTCAACTTGCCGAGTATCTGAATTTTTTGTTGTGATATTTTACTTCTTGAACACTTTAAATTCATCTAACTTTTAATAGAATGAACCGATTGCGATGAAACAAAATCTAAGTAATACTTCTATTTACGCACAATTTTATGTATTAAAGTCATCTACATTTGTTACGTGATGGGTGCACAAATAAACAGAAAAAAAATCAAAAATGCTGGAAATGATTTCTGTAGGTACTTTTCTGCAGATTTATTACATGTATTGATGACTGTTTTCTGGATACTTGTTGAGGCTCTAAACATTTTGCATGTAAGTAATTAACCAAACTATCTTTTTGAATGATAATCTCGATTTTTGACTTTACTCCTTCTATTCTTCTATTATTCTTCTAATTACTATAAAATACAATAAATTCTATGTCATAAATCAAGTATTGTCAGCACATGCAGCACAAGCACGTAAAAAAGGACCAACTTATACATATAAGATAGGTACAGACTAACCAAATCTTAATATCATGTTTCATTTTATTAGCAACATGATTTACAACATAGCAACTAATTTGTGAACTCATTAAGATGTTATTTTCGGCCATAAATAACTCATAAATACGTATATGGTCATGCCGTAAATTAACGGCAATTAAACAATCTTAAGATGCCAACACTAGGATGTGAACTGATAATTAAAAATGTCGATAAAAAATTATGTCTATCGGTAAAGATTATGTAGATATAATATGTCCATCATCGCTGGCAATTATGCAAGGAATTATCATCAAATTAGTTCTTATATTTTCTAATTAATCCGTGTAAAAGGATCGTTGTTTTTAAGCTATTGCATAGCTTCTATCGCGAGCCTTGAGCGTGGAGACCGAATCCAGAAATTCCGTAATGACAATAACAATGGTGATCAACGTGGACCTTATGCAAATGAGAATAAGAGTCACTTTTGCTTGTCAAAGAAAAGCGACCTTATTTTTTTTTGCGGAGGGAAGTAAACGGTTAAGGGGGGGTGGGGTAAATCGTGTCTTGTTCTCCTGGATGAAGTAGCGCGGGCAAGGGGGCAAATTTTTTGTCAGAAATGCGCTAACTCCAACCGTTTCTGAGATATGAGGGTTTTAAAATTTTTGTTGGTCGTAAAAAAAAAATCCTTTTATCGGTCTCTCTGAGCTGTTTCTGTGACAATGGTGACCAATGTGGACCTTATGCTAATGAGAATAAGGGTCACTTTTGCTTATTTATTTCTATGTCTTCTCCTTTAAACATCAATACATATAATAAATCTGTAGAAGTCGTTTATGTGCATCGAAAATATAAAAAAAAAATTGCCAGGGTGTTAAAGGATAACCAACAGAACCCATTTCCAGCATTTTTTTTGTATTTTTGTCATCTGTTTAGTTGTGCGATGTACGAAACCAATATTGATAACTTTTATTCATAAAAAATGTGCGTATCTTGAAGTATTACTTAGTTTTTGTTTCATCGCAATCAGTTCAATCTGTCAAAAGTTAAATTAATTTAAATTGTTCAGGAAGTAAAATATAACAACACGCAATTCAGATACACGGACAGTTGAACACCATATAAGATAGATGGCGTTGTGCATTTGACGTAATTTTCTGAATGGTGGTTTTAAGATTCTCCGCGAAAGAAACACCCAAGAAAAAAAATGGTAGGTACTGAAAGTAGGGTAGGATAGGCAGTTGCCGCGAGCGGAGCCGCGGGCACAGCTAATAAATAATAGTGATGTAGAATAGCCACAGTCAGATTACAAGTCTGAAATCACCAAATTCGCCTTGAGCAAGCATGGTGATTAATGTTTACGCTTTCTTGGTATGAAAATGTCTTTGCCTTGCTGTGGGATAGTTCCAAGCTGGTATTATTATTATTATCATTACTTTTAAACTCGGTCGAAAGCAAAAGCTAACGCCAAGGATGTGCCAATGCATCGCTAGCATAAGTGACTTGATTGTGGAAGTAACTCTCACTCAAGCAAACGCTCAATGTAAAATAGTAAAAACCTAAAAGCAAAAAGAGGGAAAAAATCTTTAATACCAAAAAATATATACATTGAAAAATATTTTTTTAAGATGCTTTTCTCGTATTTTTCTCAGCAAACCCTTTCATTTGATACCCATATCATGGCAATGCACAAAAAATTACTAGCCTGCCATCTTGGGCTGTCCGCCATATTTGATTTAGAACGACGTCACTTAGCAAACCTTGCTTAAATTTTTTCATACACATTTTGTTTGGATTCATCCAAACAAAACGTGTATGAAATTTTTATCTTAATCGGTGGTGGATAACTGCTTTAAAATTAATTTCCAAGATTTGACTCGAACACACTTACTTTCTTACATACATAGATTGCAAGTTAAATAAAAGCTTGTAAAAACTCGTATATATCTGGATAAAACAAAGTTACGAAGTTCATTTGTGCTCTAAAATTCTATAAGATTAAGTATATATTTTTTTTTACTCAAAAACTAGACTAGGTAGCTAAATGGAGATACGAAATCTTGCATTAAAATGATTATTTCTATCAGTTTCTTTCTTCTAAAAAATGGGCTTTATAAAGCACTGTGCTTTGTGGCTGTGTGTTACTTTGGTCACATCGCCCGGAGACAGCCAGACAACCAGGAAAAACTGGTTGTAGTGCGAAAGGTGGATGGAAAAAGACCACGCGTACGTTCACCTACTCGCTGGTGTGACCAGAGGCCTTAGTGCGAGTTTTTACTCACGCTCACTCGTGATACGTAAACATCATTTTGTATTGAAACTGGATAAGCGCCGTCTAGTGACGGTAAGAAGAAACCACTTTTTTTGTATACATTTTGACATAAGAGATCGTTTACGTATCACGAGTGAGCGTGAGTAAAAACTCAAGGCCTCAGAGGCCTTAGTGCGAGTTTTTACTCACGCTCAATCGCGTTAACGTAAACATCATTTTGTATTGAAACTGGATAAGCGCCGTCTGGTGACGGTAATGAGAAACCACTTTTTTTGTATACATTTTGACATAAGAGATCGTTTACGTTATCACGACTGAGCGTGAGTAAAAACTCGCACTAAGGCCTCAGATCAGGCCCATTACAGGACTCGCGGTGACCACTGCTATGTGAAGAGCCGAAGACAGGGTGGCTATGAAGCAGCTCGTCGTTGACTCCATCAAAGCTTTTCAACACGGGCACGACCTTCAGAAATGAAGACAACGAATAAGAAGTAGTGTGGCTGAAAGATAAAGCGAAAATCTATACCAATATTATAAAGAGGAAAGAATTTTTTGTTTGTTTGGTTGTTTGTTTGTTTGTACCGAATAGGCTCCAACACTACAGGACCGATTTCAAAAATTCTTTCACCGTTGGGACGCTACTCTTTCCCTGGGTGACATAGGCTACTTTTTATCCCTGTATTCTCACGGGAACGGGAACTACGCGGGTGAAACCGCGAGGCGTCCTCTAGTAAATAATAAATTTATTTTCTCATCACTAATGTTGCAGGAAGGTACAGAAAATGCTTAAACTAATACAAATATATATATATTCCCTGGACGTTTCTATCTTGGAAGCATTTATCATTTAAAAAAAGAACTCGAATTTAAGATTTAAGTCTGCTTTATATTTTATAAATTTTGGGCGAACCATATGGCGATATGGTCCTAAAAAATACATCGATACAAAATATATCGATATTGTCACCTTTATCGATACAATATATCGATATCCTAAAAGTCTCGTTGACTTAACACAGGTTTAGATTACCGATAACATTAGTTTTATGCTTTGCCGATCGTAAGTTTTTCTCCTTATACCGTTTTAACGACTTACTAATGATGTTAGATGGGTTATCTTAACATCGAATGGTGGGAAATATCACATAGAATGTGATTCTTTGTCTCTTTTTTAGGATTTGTTAGATTTATTGTAGATTTATTTCTTTTTTGCGATATATTGTTTTTTGTTGACTAGCTAATTTTAATTGCAATTATAATTTGTTTTAAATACTTATGTGATATGGTCCAGGAATTTTTGTTATAAGAATTATAATGACAAATAAAGATTATTGTTCCATTCAAAACTTTTGATGCCACGTTTTAAATCAAAACGCTGACATTACACTTTAGAAACAACGGTATTATGCACAACCCAGACTACTAGAGATGCACCGAAGTATTCGATTATATCGATGGTCGACAAATTTTATCATTGACATTCGTTACTTCAAGTACGCCATCGTCGACTACATCATTACCTACTTAATATGCTATTTTTTATGCGAAAATTTAGTCTATCATATAAATAAAACTGCTGCCTTCTTGCCACAATCACGACATGCATCTGCCTGGCATCTTTTTCACCCTATTTATTTTCTGTTGTAAATGTAGGTATTATATGTTATTATTTGGTCGACAAACATTATCATCTACATTCGTTACTTCAAGTACGCCATCGTCAACTACATCATTACCTACTTAATATGCTATTTTTTATGCGAAAATTTAGTCTATCATATAAATAAAACTGCTTCCTTCTTGCCACAATCACGACATGCATCTGCCTGGCAACTTTTCACCCTATTTATTTTCTGTTGTAAATGTAGGTATTATATGTTATTATTGTTTGATTTATTTCTCGTCTTTACTAACTTAATTTAAGTACTACTAATACTATTGATAAGGGTTTAGCATAAGCATGTTATTATAAAGTATGTCGTTTTGTGACAAATAAACATTCATTCTTTCTTTTCTTCTTTCTAGACAAAGTGGCATTCTATCGCCGATAGCAAACAAAGGAGAATGCTCATGGATGTATGGAAATCCGTACCATGATGCATCAAAATTAAACTTTGTTTTTTATAGACTACACTGATCATGTTAACTCTTACAAAAGTTCTTTTTGAAAACAAAACCCGGATTTCGTAGTTATTTTATAAAATCGAAAATAACCTAACATTTGGTTTATTTTGTACGACGCTACCAACGACGTAATTTATATAGACACGATATACATGGATGTTATAGTTATTTATTACACAAAAGAAACGATTACTGGTTCGTCTTTTCATCAAAAATCGATTCTTTTAGATACATTCTGTCTACATCTTTATGACCGGCTGTGAACGGCCAATTAACCATAGATAAAATAATGATAATCTTTTAAATAAAGATTCTATGAGATTCTATTATATTCTAGTTTATTTTTAATTAATGTAGAATCGACTACGTATATTTTTTTATAGTGATCATGACTCTTTCAAAAATCAAGGGTAAAATCATATCATGTGAAACGGAACGTCATTTAAAGGGAGTAGTAACAATATCCATACTTTTAAACTCAACATTAAATTCCCTATTCAAAAATCAAATCCCCGAAGCGTAATGTCGTAAAAAAAATTGAAACTAATTACTATATAATTTTGGTCTTGATGCGTGAGACTTTTTGGTACCACTTTTGGTCATTCTCCTTTGCCAAAATGTCATCGACCACATGATATTTCGGTACTACCAAATCTTCTTCTTCGTCGTATCGATGATTCCTCAAATATATACGTTTTGACCAGAATTCAGCCACGGCAAATGCTTTTTCATTTGCCTCACAAAGGGCCTACTACTTGACTCCCATACATTGACAAAATGCCACTTCGTCGTGAAACTCGTTTCAACAGAAACCTTTCTCGTCGATACATATAACCAAACATACTTAATTCGGCTTACGGCATTCAGTGCATCACTATAACTGGACACCATAATACAGTAGCAAGTTCAAACAAGTTTAAAATGCAGGGTAATCATATGCGGTAAAGTTGCCAGCAGTATGGCGATGAGTCGGTGCCACTAATTATTTTAATAGATACATTTTGAACATGTTCCAAGCAGCCCTCGGTTTACCATGTTCTAGTTATTTTTTTTATGAGCAACTGGACAGCTGGGAAAGGCAAATGTTATTTAAACGGGTACTTACAATGCCATATTTTCTAATGAGTGCATTTAAAGAATCGTAATTGTTCTGTCAAGAACACTGCGTTTGAGATGGACGGGACGTAATTATATGGACAACAAAAACAGCGAAGTGGACTAGAAAAGTTAAATAATGGAACCCAAGAAATGGAAAGAAACATAGAGAAAGACAAATAATAACCTACTTTTTTTTGAAGTAGGTAAACAGACGACTTGCTAAAGGAGTGCAGAAGAATAACAATGAAAAGAAAAAAGTGTAGAGAATTAGAAAAGTCCTGTCACAAGATAATCTGACCAGGTAGCTTATAGTTAAACCTTAAATTATTATAAGTTTAGTATATATAATTATGAAAATGATAAGTTGTTCTGTCTTATGATTGATCCCTTGAAAAGAAAAGTAGTGTAGTATTTCCACAAGATACATTTTAAGAAGTCGTTCTGACTCAAGATGAGTCATCATTTAGAGGCACCGTCCGTGAGTCAAATCCAGACCTTATTTGGACAAAATCCGTGTTTTGTCACAAATTCCGTCCATAAAATCATAAAGTCTGAGTCATTTAGTTATATCGTTAGTACGTTTAAAGCCAGGTCAATCATCAGACATAGAAAAATATGCAGTGATTTTACCTAAATGGCAAAAATCTCTCTAATTACAAAATCAATATTCGTAATAATATCCAACGATAGATAGAGAAAACCAATAATAAAGAAAGTCATATTGCTGAGGTGGTAATATCCACCGGCATGTCCTAGAAACAAAAATTCGAAGACATATGTGACATCGACCAACCCGCGTGGTGGATTAAGGCCCATGGCCATTACCTCTATCACAGAGAGGATGCTGATAAATACATAAACTCACGCCTTTTTCCCATGGGGGTAGGCAGAAACTACAGAACACCACCTGCTACGATCCTTACATACTTCTTTTGCTTCACTCACATTCCTGCATCTAGTCATACACACACGCCGGTTATGAGTACTGCGCACCTGGCCTTTTTGAAGAACATCACCTATAAGGTCATAATATATGTCTTTATATATGTATGTCTTTCTAGGGCGTCCCCTCCCGGCGTTTCCATTCACGTCTGCCTTGTAAATACATTTCGTATAAACAGTTTTGATCTGATACCAAAATAAAGATAAAACCGTCTTTTATCGAATCCCAACTCAAGGTTTCTTCTTCAATTACAATTTGTATTTTTAATTCTTCTAGTGGTACAATTTTAGCTTTTATCAAGCAAAGTGTTCTAAATAAAGCTATGTCTATTTACTCGAACCAGTCGGATAGCGATGTTGGTTTTTGACTGAACGGGCTGGCTAAACTAGAAATAGAATTTCACTACAGACTTTTTATCTACTTAATTCAATCTTTCTAAGTTCTTTAACTTTATGAGATTTGCTTTAGGGAATTAATATTATCTTCCTTACAAAACTCAATTACCTGAAGATTTTAAAAGCAATCTTAAAGAATCTTTTGTTGGGCTTCGTTTTATGAATGTGGATTGAATTCTTGTTGAATGAATTTCAATCTCGCATTTTCCATTGACTTGTTATAATAGAACTGTATTGATTTCATAATTACCAAATGTTCATGTCTTCCTGATCTGAGAGAAATATATGTTATTCTTTAATCACATTAATAAATGTTCCTTCTTCGAGGGTCTCACGGTGATGTTATGTCTCATTCTCAATCATCTGTACCTTTTAAAATAAGCCCTTATTATGATGTTTTAATGAAATCATGGTTGGAGAGACCGAGTTATACATGAGTTACATGACTTATAGCATCATCACTTTTTCGGACTGGAACCATGGTGGCGTTATTACCTTCTTAATAATACGGCCTGATACACCTAAACTTATAGCAATTCACTCACCTTTTCACATAACCCTCAATATCGTTCTGTCAACCCCAGAACATATCAGAATCTTTCCTCACAACTCTTAAAAAAAAACACTGCAAAGCGAAAAATAAGTTTCTTTTCCGAAGCCGGTGTCTTTGGTACCTATTGTTTTCCGTGTTTCGACATCGACTTCGGAAAAGAAAGTAATTTTTCGCTTTGCTTTTTTTTTTTGAAGTCGGTTTGTTTTTTTTGTGGCAAAGTCCAATCGCCATAAAAATCATATATAGCCAAAGTACACCCCATGACGATTCCAATAAGCTCAAACACGACTAGGATTCATTGTTTTATTTCGGCGTTCTAGTGCCTACCTGCCGGCTTCATCATCAGATCAGTTCGAAGATACCATTTTCATCAGTACTATTTATTTATAAGTATTTGCTTCATCATAGGCGTTTAACTATTCGGGATATCTTATACCCATGACATACTTAGCATTAAGGAGTTCTATTGGCCATCTGTGGTCTTCATCACCAGTTCCACTTCACCAAATGATACTTTCTGAGTGCAAATGATTGCATTGTTGATGAAAATATGAAAATCGCTATATGTATGCCTATAATATTTGATGGGATCTTGGACAAATCAAGAGAGGAGTTCTCTTGATTTGTCCAAGATCCCATCACCATCTCTCTCGATCCTCATCAGATCCTGACTTGATGACTATGGAACCAACTGGGGTGTATACCCTTTCAAACGAAATAAGAATTTACGAAATCAGTCCAGGCGTCTTTGAGTAATCGGAGAAAATATATTTAAAAAAAAGATGAACGAATGAATTGAGAACCTCCTCCCTTTTTTGAAGTCGGTTAAAAAATCACCATTTCTCCTAACCAACGTACAAACAACGAAGAAAACACAAACAACCATACAAAAACAAGTCAAATTATCCAAGAAACTTAACACCGGTTACTCGAAGATGTACCGAAGACTTGCAAAGTTAAAACTTAAAGAAATATTGATTACCGAAGCCTCACAACGTCTGTTATTTAGATAATACTAGCCATTACACTGGCATTTGTATTGGAACTTAATGTTTTTCTTTGGTATAGAAAAAGGTGGAAAGAATGATAAATGGAGAGAAGAGAGCTAGGTTTTAGCGATTGAGAATGATGTATTTAGTTCTTTTACGTACGTGTTTCTACGATATTAGGTCCTTTTTGCGCTATTTTTTGCTAATTTTCTAGTTGTCTTTTAACTACCCACAAGAAGAACTAAATTTATATGAATTTGAACTTCGGTGTCTATAAATTTTATGACCGAACGTCAAGTAATGCGAATTTAATTCGATCATTTCAGCTAACAAGCTTATGAAGATTTGTCATATTAATTTTACGTTAATTTTCGTAACTTGAAAACTGGACCTTCATCATATTGCCGAAAATTTACAGAATTCTGGAGATCATGGTACAGTACAAAACACAGTACGATATCCTTACCAAAAGTGGCATTTTGGTTATTTCAAGTCTTTGAAAAATACAAAAGAAAGCTGGCATAAAACCAAACAAAGAAACAAAACAAACACAATCTCACTTCGAAATACAAACTCGAAAGAATGCAGAAAAACAAAAGAGCAGAGAATGCATAATTCGAAATTGAGACATTCGCAAGAAACTAATAGATGAAAGTGTTAGCGCACCGATTTTGCTGAAGCCAGTGAATTATGTAAAACATATCGGTGGTATGGGTATACGTGGGTAGCATTTTACACGTTCTACAAGAATAGGAATAGCAAATAACATGTCGTGTGTGCTTTGGAAATATAAGGTAGATTGTTATATCGCACTAATCTGCGAGCAAGTTAATTTTGTATTTAAGCATTTTCGAAAATGGTTAAGTTGTCAAAGGCACTATTTTAGCTTTGGCAGATAAGGAAAATATAACAGGTAGTAAGCTCACTCTAAAAGAAAATTATGATTTTATTGTATGATAGATAATTTTAGCAACAAGTAACTCAGGCTCAGTATTACTTGTTGCTAAAATTAGTAGTAGGAATCGTTGGAAAACGATTCCTACATAATATACATTCCGATGAAGCGACGATTTCCGCATCCATATTTTTTAGCGACAAGCAATGATATTCTATTAAACAGATATGTTATGAGCGCGCACATTGTGAAGACTCGAATACGTCCCAATTGGGACGTATAGTCTTTAGTCTAGGCTCGCATGGCGAAGAGCGATAAGCTTTGTTGAAACAAAAACAAAATTAAAAACATGCCATCGTGTGAATTAAGAAAGTGTACCAATTATGATACCAAATTACATAAAACAGAAAGGATCTCATATCATATGTAAGTACGCAATACACCTCAATTTACTAATATATTTAATTTTTTTCCTTATATTCTGATATTTGGAGGTTAGAATAAGAAAAAAACATTGGTGGTAAGAATAATGTTTGTTTACATTCCCACGCAAGTGACAAACACTAGCTGTCTCTTTTTTTCTTGTTGGTTTTATCAAGCCATCCCTTTCGACATGTAGTGAAATGTCAGATGAATGAAAATTGTGTATGGATGCTGCCGCTGCTGTGCGGAACACTTTTTTCAGTTGTTTTATGGGTGTATAACGTATCTGTTTACTAGAATATCATTGGCGCCAAGCATTTCCATAATTTGAAGTCGATGATTTTTTAATTTTCTTTAATCACATCAATAAATTATCATAATTATGTTTCTTTAATGCAACTTCTTTAATAGACGTCTCTCTTTAATCCCATTATTAGTTTCAGACTTTGACAGAAAAACTAAACCAATATGTCGAACTAAAATAAATATTAACAAAATGTAACCTAACAAGCTCGCCACAACAATCTCTCGTATATTCTCAATGTTTTTCTTGAACCACTAGTACTTCGCGTATCTATGCAAATTGCATAACAAACCCTGGTCGCACCCGTTGTATTTGCACAAACAATACAAAATAACTTTGGCTGGGACTAACAAGGCTTTTTAGTCGAAAAAATAGCGAAATTTCCTGCGTCACTTACGGATAAACGGTCGGAATTGGAGCTACTTATCTGCAATATGGAGGTTGTGTTTTGAGCTTTTGAAAGTAGAATCAGCAGCCTACTTGCTTTAGTGAATTTGGCAAGGCAAAGGGTATTCACCCCATCAATCAGCGAATCACATGCGGGATTAGAGACGCGATGTGGATTTCTGTCTATGTAATTTGTCGACTAATGGGCTTAAATCTTTTACCTTGACGAACAATTAGGCTTCCTCTATCAAGAGGTGAGGAACAAAAGAAAGAAAATTATAATTATTTAGATATAAAATTATGACTGTTTTGTTAGTATTTCTCAGTAACGAATTACGACCAATAAAGTTGTCCAGTCCTTTTGGAGACTACAATTACTTCTCGGGGCCCAAGCATGTCGTAACTCATATAAAATTTTATTCATTCGAGTCACTGCGAATTTACCTAACCTGTGCCAAACCAAAAGTGCATGCAAACTTTAAAAACACCATTTCTCAAAAAAAAGCCTTTCGAAGTCCGACCATTTAAAAAAATATTCCACAAAAGTTACACTCGATACAATAATATTTTTTAAACACCAACAAGAAGTTAAGCAAAGAAATAGTAAACACACTTGATATTTTAATCAAAATATAAGTGCATGCGTGATAAAACTTATAACCGGTACTCCGGAAATGAGCGCTGGATATTTTGAACATTGTGAACAAAAAAGGTGGGTGTGTGTGTTCGTATGTGGACTTTTTAACCGGTCTCTAGAAGGTGTATGAGGAAATTGTTTGACAGAAGGTCCACTCTTAATGTGGCGGGCCGGTCTCTTTATAATATTGTAGTATAGAAATTAAATTTTATTACCAATATATAAATTTACATAGTATAAAATACTTAATTAACAATAACTACCTTATCTTATATACAATTAAATAAAAACGAAAAATAAATACTACTAACGCGTATAAAAGGGCAGGGATCATTGGACGTCAAAAAAATCGTCCACATCGCTGTCAACGTGAAAAGTGCCCAAAAAGTTGGCAGCATTGCCACGTTGGATGGCAATACCGAAATAGCGTAGACAGGGAGCTCCTTGAGGGAGTCTAGTCTATTTTAGTTTCGTTTGACTCGGGAAAAGCCGTTAAAATAAAAAAAATTGCGGTTTTTCCTATACCAAACGTGATAATTTTCACAGCCTTGTTATTTCGGTACTAAACCCTGGGATAGACAAACAGACAGACGGTCAAATCAAATCATTTATTTGCGAAATATAGATAGTTTTCAGGGTGACATTTTTATATAAGTTCCATGGCAGGTGTGCAAAATATTACAATAAAATGAATAAAATATTATAATATACATTAACAATTGCATCATCTATACATTATATAATTATATTATTGAAACAATTATTTAACAGTGTAGTACTTAATAGTGTTCCGTTGGCACTCTTTGGGTACGGAATCCCAGAAACGTGTTAAAAGCGTAACTCTTCTTGTAAAAGAACTGTATCAATTTCATATAAATATATTGTCTTAAATTTTAATATTTACTTAACTTACTATTGGCTAATGGCCGGCGTTTGCTATAGCCTAGAGTGAAACTTCTGGTATTTCTCTTCGTTATCAGGTGGAAATGACGCAAAAAGGTTGGTTCCAAAATAAAGTACAGTTATGAAAGTACACGCCTGTTCGTTTCGTGAGCAAATAGGGGTAAAAATAAGTGGTTTAAATAACACTGCGTAATGAATCATGTCGGTATGACTTTCATCATTATTTTGTTAACCAATAATATAGCACCGTTCAAAAAGAACCTTGGTAAAGACGTATGATTGGTTTGTCATGATCATTAGCCGACTGCAAAAAGGAGTTTATTGTTTTGTAGAACGAGTTATGTGGTAGGAGGTGATTTTTGCCATAAAAACACCAAACATTCACCTACCCTACCCTACCCTACCCTACCCTACCTAACCTACCCTACCCTACCCTACCTACCCTACCCTACCCTACCCTACCTAACCTACCCTACCCTACCCTACCCTACCCTACCCTACCCTAGCCTACCTTATCCTACCCTACCCTACCCTACCCTACCGGATCTAAGGGGTATGAAAAATAGATGTTGGCCGATTCTCAGACCTACTCAATATGCTCACAAAATTTCATGAGAATCGGGCAAAGCCGTTTCGGAGGAGTACGGGAACGAACATTGTGACACGAGAATTTTATATATAGGATAAATAAAATCTTTTACAACATAACAATATATATATATATATAGCTAGAGAGCAGTGGTGGCCCAGTGGTATCGGCCGCAACTTACAAGTTGTAGTTCGTAGATTCGAGCCCAGCCAGGCGCTTTACTTTGGGTAAATTAATTCATCACCACTGCTCTCAAAACGGTGAAGGAAAACATCGCGAGGAAACTATACTAACTAAAATGACCGAGAACCAAAAAATTCGAAGACATGTGACATCCACCCGCACTGGGCCCGCGTGGTGGATCCCTTTTACAGGGAGGAGGCCGGTGTTCCAGCAGTGGAAATATTAGTAGACTGATGATGTGTGATGTGATATGTATATATATATGTTTACCTTAGTCCTATGTAATAGGTACAGTATAGTTCTCGTAACCCAAAGAATTGTCAAACTTTAGTGGGAGTGGGCAGGGCACATCGCTCGCAGAACGGATGGCGGTTCGGGCAGAAAAGTTCTGGAGTGGAGACCGCGAACTGGAAAACTTTGCGTTGGAAGGCCTTCTACCAGGTGGACCGATGACCTGGTGAAGGTTGCGACGATCCGCTGGATGCGAGATGCACGGTCAATTTGGCGATGCTTGGGGAAAGCCTATGCCCAGCAGTGGACGTCTTTCGGCTGATATGATGATAAGTTCTTGCCAAACTTTTTGGCCACCCTGAAGTTGGCTACAATGGATGCCCAGTAGTAAATGTCATACAAAAACAGCACCGCACCGTGCTTTGCGCACCTGAAACCGAACTTAAGGGCGGTCAAGAAGTTTGGTGAGTACGAAAAATACAGTATCCGGAATCTACTAAGTAATTCCGGATGGAAAAGTCCTTTAACATTTTACTCGACCCCGGCATCAAATCCAGGACCTCATGTAGCAGTATCACTAGACCATCGAGGTCCACATTATCCACCCAAAATAAAGTGTATTGTTAAGATTTTGAATCTATCATTGACGGTTAGAAACTTAAAATAAATTTGAAAAGTCAAAGAACCAACACACAAATTGGTAATTACTCTCCTCTCACACTTAAAAAAGCCTGTCTTTCGAATCCATAATAGGTAACACGTCGAGCCATGAAAACAATCAAGAAAGACAGGCCCAACTAGTTTGTGGAACAACTAGTTATTCTGCTAGTACACTTATATGGTAACTAGTCGTAAAACTATTAAGGGCTAATAAGAAACTAGATGGTATACTTGAAGTATGTGGAATATGCTTGTGAGATGGTTACTCTCACAGTCTTGAATAAAAATCGAAATAAAGGTCCCACAGACAGGTGCGACATGATAATGCGACAACTAGTTTTCATACAAATTGTCCTAAAATTGCTCTACATACATAACAATATCTATGAAAATGCGTTGCCGTATCGTTGTCGCATTGGCACTTCGCGCTTATCTGCAAAAGGTTTAGATTTTTGTACCAGATATTTTGTAGTGTCGAAAAAATTATTGAAATATTTATTCGTGAGTAGGTTGTCTCTTCGCTTTGGACAAAAGTGACTTTGAAAAATTGGGAATAAGTAAATACAGGTTCGCTACTGGACTATGACGATAGGATGATATAGGAACTCATGTATGTAAATAATTACAATAACGAAATAGCTCAAATAACTATCAGCTTGTTACTGTTTGAATACAAGCTTAACAATAGACGAATATGAGATTCCCTCACAATGAATGAGATTGAAATCTAGTTCAGTTTACATTACTTTTAGTTAATGGTAGGTTAAAAAAATGTAATCGAATATTTAAGATATCTAGACAAAGTTAAATTCTAAAAACGACAGCGATTCTCAAAAGTACAAAAAGATTATGACTACGGGATAGTTAGGTAATTTTCGGCATCTTTGTCACTAGATTGTCCTTTTGTTTAAGAGCTTCTATACTCCATTTGAAATAACATTAGATTTTCTTACAACCCCTTTTTACAGTCCGTTTAACCGATTTTGAGCTCTATCCCGTATATATAAGGATGGCATAAAAAGCATAAACCTGTCACCAAAACTAACTGTTTAATACAGCTGCCATTTGCCAAACGCAATAGAAGTCAAAATCGGTTGAACGGGCTGTAAAATGGGATTACTCAAATGTCTAATGTTATCTCAAATGGAGTATAGTGTATTAGATATTCATACTGCCAAAACTAGAGCAGTGGTGACACAGTGGGAACGGTCGCGACTTACATATCTATATGTTCGAACCCAGGCAGGCGTCACCAATGCTCACAAAAACGGTGAAGCAAAACATCGTGAGGAAACCGGCATGTCCTAGAACCAAAAATTTGAAGACATATGACATCCACCAACCCGCAATGGGCCCACGTGGTGGATTACGGCCCATTCCCTCTTACAGAGAGGAGATATTTGTCCCAGCAGTAGTAACATAAAAAAAAACTGATAATGATGACTGCCAAAATTCACCACAGTCAAATTTAAATTCTCTATTCAAACTTGTACCGGTTTTTTTGTATGTATGACAACATATCACAGCTGCACTTTTTGAAATTCTATTCTCCTGATTCTCCATTCTGACGTAAGAAAAGTTGATATACCACCCGACAATTACCTACATCAACTTAATTGTCTTACCTAACAATGTCTATGAAATCGATAAACAACATGCCTTCCCACGGGCGTGAAATACCCGATTATCTCGATTATTTGATAAACAGTTGTCTCGACTCGACTCGGCGACTTGTCTTTGTAGATTACGATTTAACGAGTCGCTCTATTTATTCTGTGGTTAAATGTTTATGGTATGGCCATTTGAATTTAACTATACTTCATAAAAGGTAGCTTGATCTCTGCGACAGCTGTCAGTATCAATACAGTAAAATAGCGCTTGACAGGCCAACAATACCGTAACAATAACGTATACGCCAGTTTGACATATGTTGCAGATATAGTCATCGGCACGTAACTTGGCAAGGTTTTGGCGTAGTGGGGGTAAGTTCGCGCATCATACACTTATTGCCACAAAAAAGTGGTCACTTTTATTTCTTGTCATTTTTCAATGGTTATGGCCATCATTTATTTTTAAACATATATGTTTAGAAGAAAGTTAAATAAAGGAGAGGAATTCGTGAAGATTATTAGGTGTTATAAATAAAATAAATACAGTTACAAGTAAAAAAAAATATTTGAAAAAGATAGTAAAAATTATGGCATTATTATCAAAATAAAACAGTAACACTCGTAATAAAAACTAAATTCAAAACAATAACAACTTCTCCTAACAAAAACTAACTTAACAAAATCTTAACAAAAACGAAAGGGTACAACTTTCGTGCACGCAAGTGTAATCGGGAGCGAATGGAAAGAGGACGGAGTGCGGGAGGCAAGGGTCGACTGAGCCACCAATCGCGCGCTCGGATCGGCGCGAGCTTGTACCCCGCGTCCCGCTTCACTACCAAGGAGACCTAAAAAACGACTTCTGCGCATCTAACGACTCTTGCCAAGTTACGTGCCGATGACTCTATCAAGCTATCTTTTATGAAGTATAGTTAACCAGCTTTTAGGGCTACTTTTGAAGGGTTTCTAGGCCATTATAAGTGCCTAGAAAACCAAGAATTTCTTGGAGTATCGGTGTTTAACTCTTCATTTATTTACCTGCAAATGTGTTTAAGTTGGTTAACAGGCTTACCGTAGCTTATAGCGTATATAATACTTAATAGAAACTAATGGAAAGTGGTTTCATCCACCTAAGAAAACTACTAAACCCCAAGATGCAAGCCAATGTGTTGTAGATTTGAAGTACTTCAAATGTCTTCCTTTCCTGATCTTTCTGACTGGTTTAAAGCTTTGTAGCAACATATTATTGTTGACTAGCTGTCCCACGCGGCTTCGCTCCCGTCAACTGGGTACCTACCCATCTACCCTATATACATGATTGTTGCGTAACTTAAACCGTTTACGCAGCGCACGCAACGGATGCTCTCAAAAAGGAATAATTTTGCCCGTTTTTGCAACATTTTTCATTTATGCGCCGCTCCTATTGGTCATAGCGTGATCTTATATAGCCTATAACCTTCCTCGATAAATAGACTATCTAATACAAAAAGAATTTTTCAATTCCAACCAGTAGTTCCCGAGATTAGCGCGTTCAAACAAACAAACAAACAAACAAACAAACTCTTCAGCTTTATAATATTAGTATAGATGCTCTCAGTCATTTAGGTCTACAATGTTCTGGTTCTTCTCTGAACAAACTTTTAAACTCACTGACGGAGTCTATATTTCCTGATAGCTCAAACCTGTGGATCTTAAAATCAAAAGTGAATAGGTTACTAGGTAGGAGATAGTGGTAAGATGCAAGCCTATCAATAATAATCTTACTATAAAATTATAAATGCGAAAGTTTGGATTGTGTATGTTTGTTACTCAATCACGCCAGAACGGCTGGACGGATCTGCATGAAATTTAGCCGAGAGATAGATTATAGTCTGGAATAGCACATAGTGTACTTTTATCCCGGGAATATGTTCCCTCGGGATATTTTTTTGCTTTTTTGAGAGAAGTGGTGGCCCAGTGGTTACGGTCCCGACTTACGAGTTGTAGGTCGTGGGTTCGAACCCGAGCAGGCACTTTGTGTAATTTATTTCATCACCACTGCTCTCAAAACGGTGAAGGAAAACATCGTGAGGAAACCGGCATGTCCTAGAACCAAAACTTCAAAGACATGTGACATCTACCAATCCGCACTGGGCCCGCGTGGTGGATTATAGCCCACTCCCTCTATGAGAGAGGAGGCCTGTGTCCCAGCAGTGGGAACTTTAAAAGGCTGATGATGTGATGTGTTGTGATGTGGGATACTTTTCGACTTCAATCACTCCAGAACGGCTGAATGGATCTGCATGAAATTTGGCACAGGTACAGATTATAGTCAGGAATAGCACATAGGATACTTTTTATCCCGAGAATATGTTCCCTGAGGAAAATATTCGACATTCACGCGGGCGAAGCCGCTGGCAGAAGCTGGTTAAAAAATACTTTCATGGCTTGACATCTCGAACCAGTAAGAAAGCAGTTATAAATAAACTTAAAACGAGTTCCTTCAAAAGATCTCCTTCAGGATTTATATATACCGTTTTCAGATATCAGAAAATAACTTGTTTCCAAGAAAGTAAGCAACAGGCATTTGTAAGACATTAGCACTACAAAGATAACAAGATTTTGTCATTGGACATTTGAAAGACTTCCTTTTGGTAAATAGATCTAATATAAAGGTATATACAGAAGGCATTCAAAGATGTTTCATGTCTAGTGACGAAATTTGAATTAAGAAATTTAGTTCAAGCTGCGAAAAACGGAAGGATAAATGAAAGATGACAATGGATATGAACAAAACGAACACTGATCTGATAGAGATATCATCATCATATCAGCCGAAAGACTTCCACTGCTGGACATAGGCCTCCCCCAAGCGTCGCCACATTGAACGGTCCCGTGCGTCCCGCATCCAGCGGATACTTGCAACTTTCACCAGGTCATCGGTCCATCCGGAGGGAGGCATTGGGCTAGCCGGGTCCACTCCGGGGATTCTTCGCACCTCTTGCCACGCCATCGCCTCGACCGCTTCCGTAGCCAAGGGTAGACGGGCTGCCGGGCACTCGGGGCCGTTTTTTCCTTGTCTTATAAATTTTTGGTTTGGGGGGGTTTGCAGTAATCGCCATGCTTGGCAGGCGGGTTGGCGATCGCAGTTTGTTGTTAAAGTGTCCAGAGAACGCTGCTGCCCATTCTCTGGTGTGTCTCTTAGTCGCCTTTTACGACACCCACGGGAAGATATGGATTGCTGAGATTCTTCCGATTCTTCTTCTTTTCTTTCTTCTTCTTTTTTTACGTCCGACACCATACGGAACGGATAGAGATAAATGAATGAGAAAAATAACACAGGAAGAAAAGGACCACTCACCTCAAATAAATTGAATTCCAACCAATTTATTTGAGGTGGATGCTCTTCCTACTTTGGGCTGGAAAAAATTAAATTGCATTCCACCTTAATTATTTCAAACTTCCTTTATTATACATATCGCATTCCTACCATTCCTCTAAGGGACAATAAACAAGCTAAACCAAGTACAGCGTAATGGTATGAAACATTTTAATAAGCTCTAATTGTCTATTCCTGCGTGACACATACAAAATAATTTGTTGAAATGTCTCTTGTTTAGTGTTGGTAATGGTTATATTTTCGTTTATGAGTAGATTTGAATTTTTGGTGGACGAGTGGGAATAGACAGTAGACCCGTTAGTAGTGGCAACACTGACCTTGAGCTGGCCTAGCCTAGTACGTAGTTTCAATTGAATTCGAGGCCATTTTGTACTGTTTTTTATACCACTGAAGTGCAGATTTTTGGATATCCAACGACGTCTTGAATGAAACAATACAAGAAAAGAGGAAAAACGGCTCTCGCCTATTTCCTCCTCCAATATTGGACCAATTTAAAAGATATTCCATAAACTGGAAAAAAAATATGCCACTATGTTTTTTATTTTTTTATTTATAGTTGTCAAATTTGTACAATAGGCCTCTGTTGACAGCGCAATTTTGAGCATTTTTTGAAGGTTCTAGTGCTTCTTAATATAATGTATCATTAAAAAGGAAAACATAGGGACATGGTATATATCTTTCTTTTTTCATTTTATGGAATGTCTCTTAAATTGGTCCAATATTGGAGAAGGCAATAGGCGAGAGCCAAACCTCGAATTACGAATTTTTATTTAGGATATTCGTTTGGATATCTGCGACCGCATTTCCCCTTAAGTCTGCAGTTCTCTTTGAAAATCAAAGTTACTGGTAAATGCAAATCTGCCTAATAAAATCTAACAGACAAGTCTGACACAAACGTAAGGGAAAAGGCATTTTAGGTGTGGCATCTCTTCAAAAGGGCCTAATTGTGTGGGCACGCTGACAGACATTACAGTTACTTGTAGTATAAGTGAAAATTGCGCAACTTGAAGCAATATACGTACAACGAACCCTTTTAAAATCGTCACCAAATCGTGACAAAACAATAGAAAAAAGATTTTTCACTAACAAATCATTCGTGAACATCTATTTCATATATTTAATCATTCATACAAATACGATAACAAAACCGGATTGGAACGTAAACGATTGTCACTTGTCAACTTATGAGTCCCTAGTATAACTTGACCCATCGCAGTGGCAATGGCGTTGCTTTCAAAGACAAATGACAGCTATACGTCAAATTCATTGCATTTTAATTTAGTTCTGTATTACTTCACGTGTCAAGATATATTGGGTATGTGTATGAGGTACAAGCACCAATTAACGGACTTTCTCTTTGCTCTTGTCTTTTGAATGTCATTTCCTGCCGATGTTGTCGTTTTGTGATAATAGATGGCGTTGACTTGACTTGGAGTACCTAACAGTAAATTAAAAATATTCGTTATTCTTTATCTCTTATTTCTTTTAAAAAAAATAATGTGTTGTTGTATTTCAAAGAAAGATAAAGTTCTCTTCTCAGAGAACTTCATTATTCTTTTATAAATTTTGATGAATCTTGCCTGTTCCTGTCCCACGGCTGTTCTTCTCATTCACAGAAGGCACGATCATTTATCATCACATCTGTTAAATTCGGGTTGGCAATTTCAGATTCATAATAATTATATCACGATATTTTCCTATAGCGATGAACCTCGTGACATTTTCATTTATCACACACAGATAGACGTATTTTTTAAATTTAATTTTATTTTACTAAAAACACTCTAACCCCTAATCACTTAAACGAACCGTATCGAGCCCAATAAAAAAAAACTTTTTATGCCAAACTTTTATTTCCGTGAAACCGAAAATATTTTTTGAAAATCTAATAGCGCTAAAACCAGCTAGCCTGTTAATAAAACCATCACGAATGCTCGCTATGGGGACAATTCAATTAGAGGTCGTATGTTGAAATGGTTGTTTTTTCTAAATTTTCATCTGAGCCGGCTCCAGCCTTTTGGGAGTAAATGGGACTGTATTTTGCGGCTATGATCTGGGTGTGTTTCAATTCTAGAATTGTCGGTTTGTGCTTGGTTTTTTTTTCTGATCGTTGGTGAAATGGTGATCTTTAGTAGAGCAGCGTCATTTTTCTTAAATAAATAGATACTAATTGAATTTGTGTATCATGTCTTGAAGGTAAGAAAACGAGAAAACCGTTCTCCACACTGAAGGCTGCTGTGCAACCAGTTTGCTAAAGCTTATCCACAGTGATGTATGTGGACTGATTAAGCAAATTTCTATAGGAAGGGCAAGGAATTTTGTAATCTTTTGCAAAACGAATTATACAATTTTGTTTCCTTTCTATGTTCTTCTTCTTTCTAAGACTCAACAAAATTTAAATTACCTATAAATTAGTATACTGATTCCCTATGTACAGGATTGCCTGAGCTGGGCAACCATGCAGCGAATCTTCCTCTATGCTACTTCGTTGTTTGTAAATGTGTTGCAAGTGTGATGGTGGAGAAGGTGAGTAGGATATTATTGGGCATTCTACCCCAACTGTCGTTTCCTACGGCTCCCTTCGTTCGCCTTCGTCGCTTTCGGTGTAGTAGACTGCCCAATAATATGAATTAAATCCTATATAGTGTAGTAAAATACTAGTTCGGCGCCTATTCTACTATTTTAGTTCTAAAACTCAAAATATCCAATAATATTTTTCAGTGTATTGTTTGGGCGCTACTCCACTTTTTAAATCTCGTTTGGTTGCAATTGGAACGGAAAGCGGTTAGAATGCCCAATAATATAAATTAACATAGAGCGACAGCACATATTTTAGCTCCACAAGTCTACAATACAAAAAGGAAACAAAATGTTATGATACGTTTCAGAAGGTTACCTTGCCCCTCCTATAGAAGTACGCTTCATCGGTCCACATATATCACTGTGTCCAGTGCATAGTCACTTGCTATATTTATATGGTAGTATTAACAGGTTCACTCTCGAATTGGCAGACACAATAGTCAAACGATCACGTGAGACATATATGAATAATTGGACAGGGAAGAGGTTAAGGATATTTATGTACTTAAAATTTGTTGATATTGAAATCAAATTTGAATTGAGCCCAATATAGTTGGAAAAAGGCAAGGAAGATTAATTTATTGTTATCTAACTTATAACAGGAATAAATAAAAAGTATTGTTGGTATAAAAGCTGCTTATGTTGAAAACTATTAGACCTTGTGCAAGCTTAAAAACTGAAAGCTGGCTGTAAACCCTCGCGCAAGCCCGAGGATGCGCTATAGTTTTTAAACAAAATACTTCATGATTGAACTCCCTACTGAGAGCAATCTACATCATACTCGCGGACTCTCGCGCGGCAATGTAAAGGCGTATAATGAAATCTACAATCTTAACTTGGCTTGTGACGTGTCCCACGTAGGCTCAGTTTCATCTTTAGGCCTATAGTCGTTACAACCAAAGACATAACAGTCTAAAGCCTAGAGCTTTACTTTAGATAGTGGGATAAAACGATGCATACAGAAAGCGGTTCTCCTGGACATGGTACATATTGTTAGATGCCCGGTTTTGAATTATATGGAATAACCTTTTAACGTTCCCACTGCTGGCACACAGGCCCTCTTTTTTGTGAGAAGGAACTTTGAACAAAACTTCTAATCTAACACCAGTGGATTTTTGTGTAATAAATCTTAATATTATAAAGAAGTAAAATTAGTTGTTTGTAGGACGAACCACTGATCTAATAGCAAAGATATTTTAATTGATATTTTTCATCATCTTCCAAAATCTTTCCAGGCTTAAGGTATCAAGAAAAGACACGATTTTTGCAAAACTAAACTCTTAAAAAAGAAAAGTTATCGGCTGTTCTGTACATTTACATAAACGTCGATTTATGCAAACAAAATGCACAGAGCGGCAGATTTGACATACAATAATCTTGGAAATAAATAAACATAAAAGGCAACAATTCATCAGTCACCACACTGACGATCACATGAACAATTTTATTAACATTTGCATGACGTACACCCAAAAATGTTGATTGAACGGAAAAGCTTGACTCAGCTGCTAATTGGTCCGTCTGCATTTTAATTGTCGTATGCATTCACAAAGGGTTTACAACTGACTGATTTGTTTCATGTTCCTGGTACGATTTTAAAGGATCATTTACACGGGAAGAGTTTCTCGCATGGATAAAAGCGTGAAGAAATAGTTGCCTGTATACAGGACGTGTGCCACTCGCTTGACGACAGTCGAGAATTGCCTCGTTTTGAATTCTGAAGTCTCCACTTAAAAAAACTCGTATTTCTAGTTTTTTAGCAACAGTTCAAGCCTGACCAGTCTTGTATGGACTTTATTATTTACTTACAGCCAGCAGAGAGGGATGGAGTCGCATATTGAGGCAAATCATGACAGCCCGGAGTCTCACTGCAATATGATTACCACAATCGCTCTTCCAAGAGTGTACCGATGAAGAAAAAGAAGCAGTAAGTACGCGAGTTATAGTTTCTCGCTCAGTTTTGCCAGAATAAAAACTACATGAATGCGTGGTTATAAGATAGCTAGGGTTTCGTAGATATATCGTTTGAAATGGAAAAGAATACAGAGAATATTGTATTATTTATAACAAGCTTCTGCCAACGGCTTCACCCGCGTGAAAGGTTCCTTATGGAACATAATAGCGTAAAAACCCGACTGCTTAAAAAGCGAACTAAAAAGACGTTTTCTTTACCGAATTGGGTACATTTAATAGTAGATTATTGCATCGAGCACAAAGTAATTTATTATTGCACCGAGTGCCTGATTTAGAGCCCGAGCGTTAGCGAGGGCTCTAATCTAACAGGCACGAGGGCAATATAAATTACTTAAGGCGAGGTGCATAATCTGCTTTTCTTTCAACTATTACCTATAGGAATAGTAGATAAAAGAAACTCATATCAAACAGTTAAAATAAAAGTTTTATTATTGAAATTAAAAGATTTTCTTTAACACTGTCGGCTTCATTTAGAATGTTTTCCGGAGTTAATGTGTCGCTAGATGATTCCATTTTAATTCGAAGCCGAAGCACTCAAAATCAGATAGTATCACACTTTATCGTTTCCAAAAATATTGTCAGACAAAATTAACAAAGTTCCCGCCAAATCACTTTTTTAAATTTCTTTCATTTTTAAATCAGAGATAGCAGCAATCATTTTTTAAATTTGGATCAAGTAGGATAAAAACGAATAATACGTACGTAAAAAAAAAGTATTGATATCGGCTGGCTGAATAGAGCTAATCCATTGAGATTGCCACCTTTTGGTGCGATTAAAAAATAAACTGTGCATTAATGAAATGTCATACATTTTTATTGCTCTAGAGCATTATAGACTCGCTTTGTACTGAGTTTTTAGTGCGATTGTGATGAAATTAAAGCATAGTTGGAAGAAAACATAATTATAAGTGTTTTATATTTTTGAAATCACCTATTAAAACCCTTTTTGATACCCCACACGATGGGGTTGGAAGAAAGAAAAATTGGGAAGCCACAATATGGCGCCCAAAAGCCGCCATTTTTCTATTTTCCAATTTAATGTAGCCACTCGCAACGTTAAGACTAATCGATTGAGGTAAGAATCATCAAAATCGGCCAAAGCGTTTGGTCTTTAGAACGCCACATAGGAACAAACATACATAGAATACATACATAGACTGATAAACACATTAAACTTCTTCAGCAGTCGGGTAAAAAACAGACAGATATACAGAGCTACTTTTGCATTAATGATACTGTATGGTGTGGATTATAGATGTGATATGGATAAGATATATAGCAAATTTTAATATAAATAGTAATAAAAGATAGTTGTATTAAAATATTCACACAGAAAGATGTACTCCTGGTCAAGGCACGTATTTTTAGGTTCCACATTTTGAACAATTTATACTACAGTCTCGCTTATCGACGGGCGATAAATTCTGCTCATGTAAATGACCCTTTACAGCATTCCTGGTACGATTTTAATCATATTTTTTTGGTGTCATGTTCCATATTATTATGAAGAGATCAAAGGACGATATGACTAATGATAATCACTTTGACAGTTCGCTAGAATCTGTCTCCTTGTTGAGTTTGATGATATATGACGTTGTTTGCAGCCAGTAGCATCCGGTGTTATAAGAAGTACTTATATGCTACTGTTGCCTTTTTTGGATCGTTTGAAGACACCACTTTTTAGGGTTCAGTACCCAAAGGGTAAAAACGGGGCCCTATTACTAAGACTCCGTGTTTCTGTCTGTCTGTCACCAGGCTGTATCTAATGAACCGTGACAGCTAGACAGTTGAAATTATCACAGATGATGTAGTTGGCGCTATAACAAAAAATACTTAACAGAGACTAAAATATATATTTATGAGGGGCACCCATACAACAAACGTGCTTTTTTTGCCGTTTTTTGCGATAATGGTACGGAATCCTACGTGCTCGAGTCCGACTCGCACTTGGCAGGTTTTTTATTATTGATAGGCTCGCGTTTGACCACTATCTCACCTGATGGTAAGCGATGATGTGGTCGACGATGTAGCAGGCTTGCCTAGAAGTAACCAATTTACTATTGACTTAAGACCCCAGGTTGAACGTATCAAGAAACACAGAGTCTGGCACTGGCAGGGAATGAAACTAGAAGCGACTTCCATAATTTAAATACACGCAGTAAGCACGAAATTGTAATACCCAAATTCAGATTAACGAAAACTAGCAAGTCTTGTCTTATAAACAGTATACGCTTTTATAACAAGTTGCCAAAGTCAGTTATAGAACTGACCGATGGAAGGTTCAAAAACTACATCAAACGTATCCTTGTTAAAAAAGCATATTATAAAATCAAGGACTACGTTGAAGATAAAAACATTTGTCCTTAGCTCCTTCTGCGCATGCAGCTTCCCTGGTAACTTGTAAACGGCACAAATATGTGGATGTCTCTAACTATTCTCAATCTCATTTTTCCTTTCCTTCTTTTAATTAGACTTTTTAAAATGGTTTTCAATCATCTTTAAAGCCCTTTGCTAAGAATAGTTACAGCACTGATAACAAAATTTGTGCAACATGTTAAATTTAGTCTTGTTAGACTTATTTTTATTATTTTTACCTTTGTATAGATTCTTTTACCGATTGTTTTGTGAATGTGTGAACATTGTAGGCCTTCTAGATGCTAGTTAACATTTGTTAACTTTTTTATATAATCTTTTTCTTTTTTTTTAGTTTCTTACGACTTATTGTCATAATTCGGGCCTACGTTGTCCCCCCATATCTAAGTACTAATGCTGTAACATGTAAATATTGTAAAACCAAACCATTTTTAAAAGAGTAAACATGGAGTTTCTTGCCGGTTCTTCTCCATAGGAAACGACCAACCCGAACCGTGCTCATTTTGTCGACGTTTAATAAGTGCCCATGTAGGCCTATGTGAAATAAAAAAAATGATTTTGATTTTGATTTTGAATGCCACTCCTTAGCTGAACGCATAATTAGAAGAAGCTTTTGCAGTTTCTTACTACAGCTACGTTATGAACAGAATAACTGGTATTTTATACAAACAACGTCAAAGTATGTCAATTAATCAATCTGCCTAGCCTTTTCCCAACTATGTTGGGGTCGGCTTGCAGTAGAACCGGATTCAGCTGAGTACCAGTGTTTTACATGGAGCGACTGCCTATCTGACCTCCACAACCCAGTAACTGGGTAACACAGTACCCCTTGGCTAGACTGGTGTCAGATCTCAAGCTTCAGATTACTCGTAACGACTGTCAAAGATCTTCAAATGACAGCCGGGACCAACGGCTTAACGTGCTTTCCGAGGCACGGAGGAAACTCGGTATGTTGAAATGGTCACCCATCCACGGACTGACCTCGTCAAGCGTTGCTTAACCTTAAAGATCGACCCGTGCGGCAGTTATTATTTAGCCACGAGCTCCTCTAGCGTCAAAGTATGTGCGGTATTTAATTGATTTAATGCTGAAAATTCGTTTTTGTCCGTCAGGTAGATTAATAAATAATATTGGACACGTATTTTTCTTTTGACACGTAAACATAAAGAGACGACGATATAATGCGTTGAAATATCGTGTGACGTCACGCCGCTAGTACACTTTATACTGACATAGTGACGTCACAATCACACCTGTCACAAGCCCCCACTCCTGAACTTTGATGCGCTTTATATTTGCCAATTTTTATTGATTTGGTAAAGCAAAAAATACGTGTACAATATTATTTGATAATCTCACTGTCGGACTAAATAGAAATATCATTTTTCTACCCAGAAAACATCCCTATTCTCAAGTCAGCAATCAGTAATTGCCTATCTTTTTCGTAACTAGGGTTGACTGCCTAAACTTTCCTCCACTACCCAACAACTGGATAAAACGATATATCCCAAGACTGTTGTCAGATACTATGGCTTTACAATCCCACCGCACTATTCCCAAACCACTGAAACTCCTGAAAGCCAGAATCAACAGTGGCGATCACCAGAGAAGCGCCGAGTCGATGAAGCTCGATGAAGTCCCGAAGAATGAATTTAACTGTCTTGGATCCCGCAACGAAATTAATCAGAAAAGAATAAAAAGTAGAAAAAAACTCATTTTCCACTTCCCTCCATATCAAGCAGGAGACAGAACAAACAAGGCCATACAACAAACTACAAACACACATACAACACGCGGCATACTATGGCTTCAGGGGGGTGACCACAAGCTCTTAGAGTAAGGTTATTTTGAGATCGAGTAAGGGACAGATGTATATGACGTGTATACATCTGTCACTTACTCGATATCAAAATAACCTTACTCTAAGAGCTTGTGGTCACCCCCCTGATCTGACTAGCGTAACGACTGCCAAAGATCTCAAATGACAGCTGGGACCAACGGCTTGAGTAAGAGAGGTTACGCACTACATCCGATCCGTATCCAAGAAAATTTCGGTCCGAAGTAGCCGTGGTATTTCTTGGTCAACTCCCTATCTCCGTCAACGAAGTTAAGGGCCCCGTTCGAAAGCATTCCGATACTTCGGAGTGAATAAAACAAGAGTTAAGTTCAATTTTTTGGACAGGTAGAAATACATCAGGAGTAGGTACAACTGTCAAATTGTGTTGTCATTCATTATTAGTTTGGGCTCCAAATGAATCATCCGTCTGTAGGTGATACGGAGTAGGAAACGCCCGTAACTAAAGCCGAAGCTCGTGCTTAGGGAGTAGAACGAACTTCGTCCGACCAAATTCAGAACATTTTCAAATCGGATAGAACTCGGCACTCAGATCGGATGCAGTGCGTAAATTAAAAAACAAAACAAAACTACAAAGAAGCATAACCTATATACAAACAAGTACACGACTTTAAAATCCCGTTTACAAGAACTGCACACACTTATATAGACCTCAATAATTTTATTACAACTAAACTACAACTATTTATATACAAATAACAAGAAATTGATGATATTTCTTATTATATTAACGACATCCTTATTAAAAGCAATGATCAGAATCGACCGTTACCCGTCGAATCAGATAATTTAGTTTCTTAATACTTTGTACCTGAGATTTCAAGCATATGTATTTAAGACTTTATCATTTTTCCCATAAGGTTTAATTTCCTGTGTAGCAAATAAAACAACTTCAATAAAGTACACCTACGCACTAGCAAAGTTGTCTCAACAAGTAGTTGAAATGATAATAGAAATGTGAACGTCCGTCATAACTTGATCCATCACAGTTAGAACATTTATATCATCATTGTTCTATTTTATGACGCTTCTAGAGTTCTACATAAGATGGTAGTTGAAGGGTATTATTGAGGCAAGAAATATCAGCTTTTTTGGAAAATGGGTTTTAATATGTTAAAGGTCAGTAAAAAATGTATTGTGTGTATATAATGCGTAGTATTTTATATTGTTTATTTCGTAGTATGTCCGTGAGTTTGGTAACCTTCGTTTTGATATGGTAAAATAGGTCTAACGAGTATTATTGTGCTTGAAGTTAACACTTACGTAAGTTGGAGTCGATTTTTATATATATCTGTTAATGAATAGTTTGAAAGGGCTTGTCTAGTACCATTTTAGAAATACACGATGATAGAGATCTATGTTTGGATAAAAATAAATCATTATGTAGGCTTCTTTATTTATTTTATTTCTTGTCTATGTGTCTGATCCATGTCACCTATATAATCCAAATAGATATCATATATCAGATCAGTCGAACGACTTCTACTGCTGGACATAGGCCTCCCCCAAGCGTCGCCACATTGACCGGTCCCGTGCGTCCCGCATCCAACGGATCCTCGCAACCTTCATCAGGTCATCGGTCCACCTGGTCGGAGGCCTTCCAACGCAACGTCTTCCGGTTCGCGGTCGTCACTCCAGAACTTTTCTGCTCCATTGGCCATTCGTTTTGCGAGCAATGTGCCCTGCCCACTCCCACTTAAGTTAGGCAATTCTTCGGACTATTTCGGTAGCCCTGGTTCTCTTGCGGATCTCTAGATTTCTAATTCGATCACGCATGGAAACTCCAAGCATAGCCCTCTCCATTGCCCTTTGGTGACTGTAAGCTTTCTGATGAGGCTCATTGTGAGCGACCACGTCTCAGAGCCATGCAAAAGTAAGTCTGTCTATCTGTCTGTTTTTTTACCTTTTCTCTCCTTAACTAGGTGAACAGATTTGGATGAAACACGGGTAGACAATGTCCTAGATTAGCACATAGGATCCTTTTTTCCGGGATTATGTTCCCTTGGGATCCTTTTACGCGGATGAAGCCGCTGTCAGAAGCTTGTTATAAATAATACAATATTCTCTGTAACTTTATCTTTTTCATTTCAAACGTACTAGTAGGTATGTGCGTTTACTATCTATGAAACCCTAGTCAAATCAAATCAAAATGTCTTTATTCAATTAGGCCACTAAGCGGCACTTTTGAACGTCAAAAGATTGACGTTGACGTTGATTCTGCCGCCAGTGCCGTCCATTCGGAAATGTAGCTTGTTATGGAGAAGAACGGACAAGAAACTCCACACTTACTCTTAAAAAAAAAATGTGTTTTACAAGTATTTGGTTACATTATTCTTCTTTGAAAAATACATATATGTGAGAACGATGTTAAAAAAAACGTGCTAGGTGCCCACGCATTCAACTAGTTTTTATTCTGGAAAAACCTGACTCTGGAAATAAGTCATTACTCGGCACTTCTTTCGGATGCTTGGTTTTAAATTAATTTCTAGCTATTTATTTACATTTTGAATAGGTATATAAAAGCTTATTATAAATATTCACTATAACACGACGACACTAATAATCACGTTATAAAAATTCGTCAATTTCCGAATTCGCTGCCTTAAGGTTACACTAGTCGAAAATTCTTCCATACAAACGTAGTCTGGCGATTACTCCACTGTTTGACGGTGTACGTTCAAAATAAAAATTATATCAATTTTTATCAACATTATCTAGCCCTGTATGGAAACAGAAAAGTATAAAAATACAATATTTGAAAGTTATGGGCGTCGAAAGATCCATATTTCAACACTAATTTTAACGCATCTTTAGGTGGAAATAAATAACATAAGAAGAAGGAAAATTGCAAAACGGCTTCCATATAGGGATAGGTTAGTAATTCAACAATGCAAATAATTTAATTTTGAAAATATACATTTAGTAGTATTTTCATGATATCTAGACTCCCAAAGGTCTGTTCATAAAATTCCGCGCGCTCGTTTTCGTCCTAAATCATCATCCATTTCGTTACAAATTTGCAAAAGTGCTAATTCGTACGAGAACTAGCTTCTTACTGCTCATCACAGCATCAATCTCTTTCGCACGTGTTGTCGGATGAGACAGCATACATTTTAACCCCGCGCACAAAATAGTTCGTGCCGTTGACTAGGGGAAACTTAAATTCAGATATTCCTTTTTGAAAAAATTGCCATTTAGCACGGGGTCTAGAAAAACCTGTCATTTTTCTCGCAATAATGGTTGTCAAAGTCCAAAAAGTATGGGATTGACCAACATTAGCGTAATGTCAAGTAGTCAATCCCGGAAGTATTGAACATTTGATAATGGCAAAGACAGAATATGTTAAAGAAGACAGCTTCAAACCACTTCAAATCTAGGCAGAAAAAGTGGCGCAACCAATTGCCCAGCTACAACGTAATATTTGTGTGTCACGTGGAAATGAATATATATATATATGTTTTACCGACAACTGGAATTTGATATTAAAACAGCGTCACTTCTGGCGCCAAGTAAAACATGCAAATATATACAACCGGTTCAGTTTCAGTATTCAATCCTACGCATAAAATAATGCTTATCAACATCTTGCAAATGAAGAACAAATTATAGCAGATTGGAAGATATTCCTTATCTGACCAACAAGTTATAAAGTTAAGTGGAACAAACGACAACTAAGGGGGATGGATGGATGATGGCGTCTTGATGGATGTCGTGGATGATGGATGAATGAAAGTACAAGAACATACGATCTGGAAACCTTAGGGCTTGTATACACAAGCGTCTGTTCAGACGCAAACGTGATTGCTTGAATATTTATTTCAGTTTGATAGAACGTATTATAATTATTTCCATGATCCGATTTTATGATAAATTCTCGGATATTTTGGATAAACGATATAAAAAAAATACTAGTATTTACCGCAATACCGGGCAATTTATGACAATTCAAATTCTATTCTTGCGTGGAAACTGACAGAATTTTGGCGATTCTTGTTGGCTATTTTTCATTAGTTACTGTGATCATCTTGTCTAAAAACATAATAATTATAATATATTCAACCCGCAACACCGCTTTTAAAATCAATTCTTATAACTTCTCATCGCTTTAGTGCCGTAAAACGGTAACTTTCTAAAGCATATTCCTTATTATAGTAACGGCTAGGTTAAAAGGTTTGGAAAAAATATATAATAGTTATTGATTCATGTACCTACATTATTTGTGTAACATGGTTTTTTCGTTACACTAATAGTTCTGCTTTAAACCAATAAATTACAACACAATATTCTTTCGCTACTTTTGGATACTCTCGACTTGGATGTTTAAAAATATTTTTACACAGAAAAATTTATGGCTAGAATTTATTCACAACTGAAATAGCATATCAAAGAATATTTGCAAACAAAACTGTCCAAAAAGATGTTCAATATTGATATTCTGGCTCGGAGTAGGCGCACCGCCAGTAATGCTTTAACATTGGGGAATATATTATAAGCCATAAGGCAGGTACAGACAATAAAACACAAAACCGCACAAACAATATAAAAATATACAAAGATAGCTTTGTATGCTGCAATGCGCTGCGTGATGCATAATAAGTGTACCTGGCTCAGAAGCTTTGCCTTCCAGAAAATATACATGCATTTAACATTGTAGCTTTAGAAATGTGCGGTTTAAATATAGTAACTTCGGTCATCTACTTGATATCAAATTAGGACTACATCAATTATCAGTGCCTCCAAACTTGTCCAACTTGTGATCAGCGCAACATATTTGCAATATTCTTGTCCACTAGCATAAACATAATCAGCCTTAACCTATAATCCCACAGCTGGAACACAGACCTTCTCTCTGGGAGAGGATTGTAATCCACCACGCATGTCCTGTGCGGATTGGTAGGTAGCTGTCACATCTCTTCGAATTTTTGATTTCAGGACATCCTCATATCATCCATTAGCGGTAATCCTGGTAATGCCAAAATTTACGTACAACCACAGAAAAAAAAACCGGCCCAGTGCGAGTCGGACTCGCGCACGAAGGGTTCCGTACTTGGTTAATTGCTGTTTACGATTTATGACGTATTAAAAAAGAAACTACTTACTAGATCTCGTTCAAACCAATTTTCGGTGGAACTTTACATGGTAATGTACATCATATTTTTTTTTTTTTTTAGTTTTATCATTCTCTTATTTTAGAAATTACAGGGGGGGGGGGACACATTTTACCAATTTGGAAGTGTCTCTCGCGCAAACTATTCAGTTTAAAAAAAAATATGTTAGAAACCTCAATGTCCTCAATATCATTTTTCAAGATCTATCCACAGATGCCCTGTACTTATGGGATTGATGAAAAAAAAAAATGAGTTTCAGTTCTAAAGTATTGGGTGGGAACCTACAAAATTTATTCTTTTTTTTTCTATTTTTGTGTGAGAATCTTAATCCGGTTCACAGAATATTTACCAAGTTTCAACAGCATAATTCTTATAGTTTCGGAAAAAAAGTGACTGTGACATACAGACGGAAAGACAGACAGACAGACATGACGAATCCAGAAGGGTTCCGATTTTTGCCATTTGGCTACGGAACCCGGCTAGCGTCACCTGCCTAATATCTTAACCACGACCTGAGCTATTCTCAGATAATTCGAGACACTACGTGACATGAAGATTTGACATAAAGCATGTTACATACATACGACATCAACTAGACTGACAAAAAGCCTTTTTGTGTAACAGGTTGCCTCACTCGGCTGTCTACGAAAAGGCAGCTAGCGGCTAGATTGAAACATTTTTCTAGGAAAGCCTAACTACCCGTGTGGAATAATAAATGAGTTGACTGACTTGGGGGTTATTATTCTGAGCACAGCAGACATTTTCTATTAAATAATGTTAAGAGAAGGTTGGCAGAACAGATGGCCGTTGGGGCCGAAAAGTTCTAGAGTGGCAACCGCGTACCGGAAGACGCAGCGTTGGAAGGCCTCCCTTTAGGTGGAGCGACGACCTAGTCAAGGCTGCGGGCGTCCGGTGGATGCAAAACGCACAGGACCGATCAGTGTGGCGACTCTTGGGTAGACTTATGTCCAGCAGTGGACGTCTTTCGGCTGAAATGATGATGATGAAGATAAGGTTTACGGATTCTGCAGTGAGACTCGATTTGTCTCATAGATAAAGGTTGTGATTTTATCGTGGTCCCAAAAAGAAAAGAAAAAATATTTGTGGAATTAACGGACGAAATGAAAACTCTTAAGAAGTCACGTGATCGTGCAATATAAACTACTAACTTCTGCGAGTGGCTTCGCCCGCGTGAAAGTCGAAAATTATCCTGAGGGAACATATACTTGATATAAAAAGTATCCAAATGTACTTTTCCTGACTATAATCTATCTCTGTGCTAAATTTCATCCAGATCCGTTCAGGCCTTCTAGCGTGTTTGAGTAACAAACATACATCTAAACTTTGGCATTTTACATCAACTTTTGTTCAAGCGTTTTTGAAGTTATCAAACCTGTCATGAATATATAGAGATAGTTTTTTTTTCACCAAGCTTTATTGTACACCAAAATAGTTATCTACACAATATTTAAAAAAAACCAGTAAAAAGAATTGGTTAATAGTTATTTTATCTAGTACAGTCTGTGCAGTGCAGAAAAACATGTTACAAGCTACCTGAGTCTATAAACACACAAATAAACCAACTATTAATTTCATCCACAATAACAGGTAGCCAAAAATTCCGAATAAAAACTGACTCTCGAAACAGCCTCCCAACCAGATCTCACCACAAAAATAAGTAAAAATCAAACTAATACACAACAAAAAATACACCGCCATTGAACACCTGCCCTAATTACGATCCCTAACGAGTAAGTATCAAACCTGTTTATTAAAAAAAAACTTACAAACTTATTTTTACCATCCCTAAAATGATTTATCACTCTTAGCGTGAGGTCTTAAGGTCGAAAATCGAAGTGGTTTTGTGTTTTTGATATGTGATATCATGTTGTGTGGAGACTCATCTCGATTCTTGAGATGTCTTGTGTTTTTTGGACACCGACTACTTTATAATGTCTTTTTTATTGAAAGTGTACTGCGGTCTGTTTTAGGCCGAGGGCAGATACGCTGTAATCCAATTTTGGAGTTCATTGATAAAGATTTTGATTGTGTTTTCTGAGATTTTGGGTTGAATGGCGTTTTTGGATAAGATTAGGTAGATATTTGAATTTATTTTATGTCTTTGTTATAAAATGTTTACTTTCACAAACTATTAAAAATACCAATTTTAAAATAGCTTTTTTATTTTTTTTGTGGATTATCATTCAATATTTTTTAAATAAAGAACCAAAATTCGTCCTGAATTATTTTAATAATATTAAAATAATAAATCAAAATCTTACCTCTCATCCACGAATAAATTCCGGGAGCTCTTGTTCAAAATCCAAAACAAATACAGTACCTAACAAGTCAAACAACACTGTCAACAAAGTCCACAAAATTCCAATAACTTCACAAAAAACAAACATACAATTCCAGAAAAAGTTATTATATATAACATCCGAAAAAAAACACAAAACGTCACACACGATTCACGAACTGTCAAAAAGTATTCAATTAAAAAATAAAAATAATTCTACATTGTTCTCCGAACTTGTTCCATATTTAATTTAAACTTTTCACGCAAAAAGTCAGCACTCGTCAACGATTTATTTTTTTATTGGGAGTAAAAAGGTTGTATATCGGAATCGGCGCGAAAGCCGTTGGGCGCGAAACGTCAAAACGTCATGAGACGTCCGCGTTGGCGCCAAGCTGACACCACACTGTTGGGTCCATTACAATGGATGCAGCATAGTGTGGCTGTACCTTTGATGATATACATAATTGATAAACCTTTTGGATGTTTTAGAGGCGTCTGGCATGGTATTAACATGTGTTTGTGAATCATGTAGGCATGTGTTTTAGGTTACGAGATATTCCAAATGCAAAATGACGCGTTAAAATTGTGATTAGATGTATTATATTATTAACTAAACCACTGCTTTATACAAAGTAACATACTTAATAAATATTAAATCTGAGCAAAACCTCGCGAGAACACGTTTAAACTGATTACAAACTTATTGACTTTTAATTTAACTTAGAAAACATCTACAAAATGTTGGTTATTCGTGACTTACATGGTATTAATAAATCAGTAAAAAATAACCAACGGATTGGCAACCCGTCATCGCATAGCCCGATGTTATCGACTTTTAACTCTGCGAATGCATGCCAAACATGTTCGCTAAGTAGCGCTTTGACACAAATTGCACTGTTTTACACCCGATATGGATTATAAGTGTGAAAGGGTAGGTATAGTGTGGCAAGGCCACAATGGAACTTAAGCTGAATGAAGGGGTCTATATATCATGGAAAACTACGTGGAGACAATTTCAACACAACTGTACAATTTCTGCCGTAAAGCGAATCTGTCGTAAAGCGAATCGGTCTTAAAGCGAATCTGTCCTAAAGCGAACAAAGGAAAACAACCATCTGTTCACTTAGTTGAAAATGCATATTTTTGCATTTGAACTGCTCTTACGTTCGAGGTTTTCGTGACCTTGTTTTTCTATTCTTAGTAGAGAATATTTGAGACCCAGTTGGTAAATAGTCAGATTAATCTAGGTGCACTGATAGAGATTTATTACGTTTACCATGTCGTTAAGACTAGTTTAGTTTAGTTTCGACGGGCTGTTGCCGCAACTCCACGTCCAGCGCGTATTTTGCGTACGGGTGGGATTCAATTACTTCATTCGATCCACTCCAGCTCCTCGAGGAAGGTCAGCAGCAGCCTGGTACTGCCAACTATCATCTGCAGGGTACCTGGGTCACCGAAGTATTTGGCCCTGTAACTAGCGATTACAGGGCAGCTTAGGAGCAGATGTGCTGCTGTATCATCTTCCATCATGCATGCTCTGCAGAGTGGGCTGTCCGTGATCCCTATGACAAAAAGGTGCTTATTAAAGGTCCCGGGTCCAGTAGTTGCGGCTGTGACTGCACGCAACTGTGGCTTAGTCAGTCGTAGGGCCTTTTTCGTGAAACGACCATCTATAGAGGGCATTGCCTCCTTGGCCTACCAACATTCGTTATGGTCAATACATAGCTTGCTGTGTTGGTCCCTGGTGCGTTTCCTTACCAGACCGCGTAGGTACCTGAAAGGTAAAGGCACGATGGGCTCCGGGCCCACCGGTGCCATACTAGAGCCCCTTCGGGCGAGCTCGTCCGCAGCATCGTTCCCTCGTGAGTCGCTGTATCCCTTGATGCATTGAAGACTATAACATTACTTCCAATGATATTCTAGTAAACAGATATGTCATGAACTCGCGCATTATGAAGATTCGAAAACGTACTAATTGGGACGTATAGTCTTTAGTCTATATCACGCATGGCGAAGAGCGATACGCATTGTCGACACAAAAACAAAATTAAAAAAATGCCATCGTGTGTATTTAGAAAGTGTGATAGTGTGAGTGTGAAATTATGTAATCAAAGTACATAAAACAGAAAGGATCTCATACCATTATGTAAGTACCAATGATGTTCTAGTGAACAGATATGTTATGAGCGCGCGCATTGTGAAGATTCGAATATGTCACAATTGTGACCTTTAGTCTTTAGTTTATGTCACGCATGGCGAAGAGCGATAGGCTTTGTTGAAACAAAAACAAAATAAAAAAATGTCATCGTGTGTATTTGTAGTTTATTTATTTATTGATTAAAATAAATTGTTTCGTGGAACACTTTTTCCGATTGTTTTGTGAATTTATAACGTATCTGTTTACCAGAATATCATTGCTAATACATTACTTCCATACTCATACATACCAGAAACATACCAAAAGTAAGTACCTATTCAAGATTTTCAAAGTTCATTTCTCATCTAATCGAGAGTTTGTTTTTACTCTACAGTTGAATAATAAAATTTCCTAAGGCTCCCGCGATGCGATGTGACAATGCGACAACGTATTTTCATAGAAATTGTCCAACGGGGTTGTCACATTGTCATGTCAAACCTGTATACAGAGTTATTACGAATACGAACACGACGTTTTCCCTTACATTTTCGGTTTTCATTTGTTTTCCTAGATCTCTTTTGTCATACAAATGCCGCCATGTCAATATTCGCTGCCACGTCCACCACATGTGAATGGAAAGGGCTCTGACACAACTACCCTGTGTGGAGGGCGCCACTCCACATACAAATCACGTAGACAAACAAACAGACAGGACAAATAACTGTAGGCCGTACAAATGTTTGTTTCTATACGGATTTCGTGCTGGTTGCGAGGTTTGGAACTCGGTAGAATGGTTTTGGGTTTTAAATCTGTCTTGTAACTCCATGGGATGTTATTTGTTATTTTAATTACATTTTCTTGATCAAACAGTTTTCTATAAAGCGTTTTCGGATTCTCGGTTTGCACCGGGTTAGTCGCAAAATGAACTTCCACCATGGAATTCCAAAATGTAAGTATGCTGTGGTATCTGAGTTCAGATGATTATTACAAACACCATTAGTTTGTAATTAATTTTGCAAAATTACAGACTCTGCATATATTGTGAGCAGATGATTTGATGACGACAAGAAATACCATTCAAATTCGATAGTTAACAATATATTCGTGTATTTTTGAGAAGAATGAGTTCATAATTCCACGCGAAAAATACTGCGTTGGCATCCATCCGGAGATACTTAATACTAATATTCTTTCTAGCGAACACTACACCACACACAGTAATATTTACACAACTCTGTTTTATCGAATACTAGCAATTTTTTCACTTTGTTTATTTACAGAAATGTCTTACATAATAGTAATCTTTTCACCATTATTTCGTTTTTTATTTTGACAGCCGACGCTGACCACAGATAGAGATTGGCGCGCTCTGTCGTTTGTCTACGGTTTCGACAAATGATAATTGAGCCGTCAGGATTTTGGTCGTATATTTATTGTGTTTTATTCATATATTTGTCTACGTTATACACATACATACTGTGACTCACCTTCTGTGTTTATACTATTTTGTTATTATTTATCTTATTCTATTTTATTGCTTTAAATAGTGTATGTTCCGTTTCCGTGAATGTGTCCGTGGCATCAACAGTGGGCCCTATCAGAATATCAGCGCTGCGTTATTTTCTTTTTAATATCGTTGCACATGCTGAGATAGGAGCCTTTTTGGTCTCGCACGGGGTTATTTATTTATTTTTTTTATTATTGTTTGTGTTGCTTGTCTCGTGTCTCCTGTGCGGGTCAAAAATAAATATTTTTCTTTCTTTCTTTCTTTCTTAATATCAGCTGTTTCTACCCCTTTGAGGACTGAAATCAATATAAAATGCTGTTTCGCAAAAAACATCTAGAACACCTCTAAAATTAAAAACCCATATCTTGTCTCTTTTCATAATGAAGAAGAAATGAGGGTTCATCATTTCGCTTGCTCAGTTGCAACGATAACCTGATTTTCACTTTTTTTCACTATCTCGCCTGATAGTAAGCGATGATATGGTTGACGGTGAAGTACGCTTGCCTAGAAGTAACCTATACACTCTTGATTTAAAGACCCCTAGGTTGTAGCTATCAAGAAACAAAGACACCGCCAGGGAATTACACTCCTTCGCTGTGCGCATAATAAAAGTATTCGCAAAACGCTTTGTACGTATGGGTGGGATGTCCACCATGTTGTCCGATGATGGAAAGGGCCAGGCGGAATCAAATTGTGCAGTTCCATCGCACGCTCCCCGAAATGTAACCGATATAAAACCGACAGGCTGACAACTCGGCGTCGATGTTCAAGGCTCTGGAGCTTTGAGGCGACCAGTGCAACGTTGCCGATATAAGCCTCTTGGCCCATTTGTCAATCGACTCAAGTGCATCAAGTCTGTACTTGGCAGAGGTGAGAGCAGTATTCGATGCATGTCCGAAATTGCGCTTTGTACATGTTGAGTTACTGTTCAGGCGTGTCACTTTTGCAAGGATTCCCAACTTTATTGCAGCCAACTGAAACTCAATGAATGGACCAAAATTGAGGGTAGATTAACGTAACAACAAGAAGGTCGAGATTATTGCGTTTAACGCCCGAAACCAACAAAGTATCTGTCAGTAGATTTGCCTACTAGAGACAGGAATTTGACTTTACCTGTATGGACCTTATATGTCAAAATTGTACATCTCGTAGGCAAATCTACTGACAGATACGTTATTGTTTTCGGCCAGTAGACAGTCTATACGCTTATTGTATTTGGCTCAATATAATGGCTGATGTTGAGCCCATCAAGTTTGCTGTCTGATACTTATGTTACAGTGGTCTTAAATTTAACTGCTTTATTCAATCCTCAGTTTGGGCAGAGCGTCTTTAGGTTCTGTCATGGAAACGTCATCATTCATGAAGAATTTATCAAGCAACGCTGCTCAGGTGCCCTGTTAGTGGATATTGTCAATTATGTAGAACTTAAAGATATAGTAAACGGGAAATATGTAGGTATACTGATCACAGCAAATCTTTGTGTCTCTGAAGTTGGCTCCACCATTGCGCAAGAAACAGTTTGTCATCGAGTATACTGCATAGAGTAAGCGAGATAGGATGATGCGACAAACGTAAGCGATCGAAAGAGACAGTTATACAATGCTATCTTCACCTTCAACATTGACACAAACATAGTTACTGCACAGGGTCTTGCAGCCATTTCAGAGACACAAAGATCCGTTGTGAGTATTATGTTTAGTCCCTTCTATAACAATATTATAAAGAGGAAAGATTTTTTTGTTTGTTTGATTGTTTATTTGTTTGTACCGAATAGGCTCCAAAACTACTGAACCGATTTCAAAAATTATTTCACCGTTGGGAAGCTATTCTATCGCCGAGTGACAGAGGCTACTTTTTATCCCTGTATTCCCACGGGAACGGGAACTACGCGGGTGAAACCGCGGGCGTCCTCTAGTGCTTGTATAAACAAGCAAGGGACTTTTTGGTCTCGCATGGGGTTTTATTACCCGACTGCCGAAGAAGGGTAATGTGTTTATCAGTCTATGTATGTATGTAAGTATGTATTTTTGTTCCTATGTGGCGTTCTTGAGACCAAACGCGTTGGCCAATTTTGATGATTCTTACGTCAATCGATTCATCTTAACCCTGCGAGTGTGGCACCGGCTACATTAAAATTGGAAAATTGAAAAATGGCGGATTTCGGGCGCCATATTATGGCGAACAATTTTTTTTTTCTTCCAACCCCATCGTGTGATTTCAAAAATATATAACACTTATATGTTTATATATGTACATAAATCTAAAAAAAATAACTAAAAAGTTATAAATAAAAAACTTAATTAAAAAAATCAAAAAAACCGACTGCTTAAAAGGCGAACTAAAAAGTCATAAACAAGAAGAAAATCATGCTGTGCAGTCGGAGGATACATCTGGGTTTGGTCAGCCAGCTCGCGACTACGTATCCTTTTATTTTTATTATTGTTTAATTTTTTGTTTATTTTCTCGTGTCTACTGTGCGGGTCACAAATAAATATTTTTCTTTCTTTACAAGCGTGATGTTATGTGAACAACCTATAAATCTGGTATTTACACTGTAATGAGAACTGTATCATGTGCTACCAATCGACCTTGGTACAATATCTAGCGGTAATCTACTTCCTTACCGCGGCGTTTCCCGCGATCCTATTGTTTTATTCATCACTTCAACAAAGGAGATTCTCAGTGTTTTTTCCCATCGTTTTGAGAACGTAACACCCTTTCTGACCCTTTTTTTAGGGTTCTGTAAGCGCAGATGGGTTATTAGGATTTTGTTTGTGTTTCCAATTGTATTGTGGTCTCTGGAGGAATAGATCGATTTGTTTTATTTGGAGGTGTTGAATCGGCATCTTTCTAAAGGATTAATAATATTGTACTACTCATTGTGTGAGGATCGTAGCAGGTGACGTTTGTAGTTTACAGCTACAAACGATTACAAATTTTACAGAATAATTACAGAACAAAACATATATAAATATAAGTGTACAATGGGCTTTGGATGGACTGAACGAGAGGAGGTAGACATAGGGTTGTCAGTGTACAAAAACTATTATCAAATAGTATAACTTAGACATTACATAAAATACATACATACAAATAAAATAATATACTAATAAATATCAAATATAGAACAGAGAAAGGAGAAGAATAGTTACAGAGAAAGGAAATGCTCCTTCACCATTTTCTTAAATGACACAATGTTTGCGCACGCCTTACCTCAATAGGTAATGCATTCCACAAACGAGCTGCTTGAACCGTGAAAGATTTGTCGAAAAAGGATGTGGAATGCATACGAATGCTTAATTTCTTATTTTTAACGGCGGCTCTGAAGTTCGCGTCTCGCTGTGCAGTATCCCTCCTCTAACCTCACATGAAATTGCTACTACGCAGCGATTCGCAGAGAGTTCCAAGCAGTTTATGTAGGTATGTCTATATGCACTACTCACAATTTCAACTTCAATATATAGAGGATTGTTTGCTCCCCTACAGCACCTACTAATCAATACTAAGTTTACACTAGTCGATCATACTTCCTTACAAACGTAATCTGGCGATTACTCCACTGTTTTACGATGTACGTTCAAAATAAAAAATTATATCAATTTGTCTCATCATTATCTAGCCCTGCATGGAAACATACAATTTAAAAATAAAGAAAATGGAAGTTATGAGCGTCGAAAGTTCCATATTTCAACACAAATTTTAACGCATCTTTGAGCTGAAATAAATACCATAAGAAGAAGGAACATTTAATAACAGCCACCATGCAGGGATAGATTAGTAGTTTAACTACGCAAATAATTTTATTTTGAAAATATACATTTAGTTTTTTCTCATGTTATCTAGACTCCCAAAAGTCTGTTTATAAAATTTCGCGCGCTAGTTTTCGTCCTAAATCAGCGTCCATTTCGATACAAATTTGCAAAAAAGCTAATTCGTACGCGAACTAGCTTCTTACTGCTCATCACAGCATCTATCTCTTCCACTCGTGTTGTCGGATGAGATAGCATGCATTTAACCCCGCGCATCAAATAGTTCTTGCCGTTGACTAGGGCAAGACAGGAACATATTTGTAGATGCACCAAACGTCCTAATCCCAACCGCATATAAATCATCAACCCTTGAACCAGCAGAACTAGAAGCAGTGACCCTTATTGCTACGATATAAAAGCTAGTTTATTAATGCATTGATCGTACTGTAGACAGTACTAATTCACATCTATCAATTATGTCCACTAGTCTGAGTACCTATTGTTTTACTTTTTTAATAAAAATAGCATTGTTAGATCAATAAAAGTCATATACCGAATTAATTCTGAAAGTTATTCCATTCCTATTTTAAACATGAACGAGAGTAAACAACCACCGAACCATGAAGTTTTTAGCCCCTATAGAAATTATTCATGCATTTTGTTCCACAAAATATTAAGTTTTTGGGTTGCACTTTTTACAAGCGTTACCAAAAAAAAAACACAAAAACTATGGTTGATTTGACAAAAAATATGTGAAACAGGATGTTCATAGCTTTTGTTTATTCATATTTATGTTAGTTTAATTAAATTTGTGATGCATAATTTCGTGCTTATGATGATTTTGTGGTTAATTAATTCCGATTTATATAAAAATACTCAAATTATTTAATACATTGTATTTTATGCTTGTGTACCTATTTTATTTTATCAGTGATAGAATCTGTCAAGAATTATAAGAAGGAATTATCATTATGGCTATACTTAGCAGCTATTTTCATTTTAGAATAAAAAATAATACTGTTTCAGGTTTTTTTTTATTGTCTTTGATGCATAATTTCGTACTTATGATGATTTTGTGGTTAATTAATTCCGATTTATATAAAAATACTCAATTTATTTTTGACATTGTGTTTTATGCTTTTGTACTTTATTTTATCAGTGATAGAATCTGTCAAGAATTATAAGAAGGAATTATCATTATGGCTATACTTAGCAGCTATTTTCATTTTAAAATAAAAATTAATACTGTTTCAGGTTTTTTTTTATTGTCTTTGATGCATAATTTCGTACTTATGATGATTTTGTGGTTAATTAATTCCGATTTATATAAAAATACTCAATTTATTTTTGACATTGTGTTTTATGCTTTTGTACTTTATTTTATCAGTGATAGAATCTGTCAAGAATTATAAGAAGGAATTATCATTATGGCTATACTTAGCAGCTATTTTCATTTTAAAATAAAAATTAATACTGTTTCAGGTTTTTTTTTATTGTCATTGGTTCGCGCTTGACCACTATCTCACCTGATGGTAAGCGATGAAGTGGTCGACGGTGAAGCACGCTTGCCTAGAAATAACCTAATCACTGTTGACTTAAAGACCCCTGGATTGTAGCTTTCGGGAAACACAGACCCCGGCAGGGAATTCCACTCCTAAGCTGTACGCATAATAAAAGTGTTCCCGAAACGTTTTGGGCGTACAGGTGGGATGTCTTGTAGTCCGATGATGAAACGGGCTAGGTAAAATTAGATCGTGCAATTCCATCGCACGCTCCCCGAAATGTAACCGATAAAAATCGACAAGCTGGCAACTCGGCGTCGATGTTCAAGGCCCTGGAGCATTGACTTCACCAGTGTCTCATTGCCGATGAGCCTCTTGGCACACTTTTTGATATCCATCAAGCTGGTATTTGGCAGATCTGTCCCAGAGATGAGAACGGTACTCCATGCATGATCGAACTTGCGCTTGATACAAGTTACAATGTATTTTGATATAATTACATAGGTATAATACATGAAAGAGTATTAATTTTCATCATAATATACCTATTTAAACCATTGAGTTAAATGAACTACGTAATAGAGGAGACTCCTAAACTCAATTGTTTGTAACACGCGTAAGAGCGCGCGTACCCCAACTCACTTAGTCTGTGGCAAGCGCTCGCTGCAACGTGACACGTTTGAGTACTAAGTTTTGTTTCTTATAAAATGCCTTCGTGTGTATTGAGATACTGTTCAAACAACTCGAGAAATATAAATAAAAGTCAAGGAATCAGTTTTCAACAGTAAATTGAAAACATGCTTAATTTAATTATATGTTATCAATGTATTGTATCTCGTGACGTCGCGTCACCGCGGAGGCGGGAGGGCGGCCATGTTTATGTAAATGTCAAAGAGTAAGAAAAAGTTCAACAGCGCGCATTGAACTTTTCCCCCCCTCCCCCTGCTTGCCCCGCTGTCACTGAATTACGCGCAATCTTTTGTTTGAAATAGCTTCTCTACTACGTAGTACATTTAACTCAATGATTAAAACCTGGTTAAAATTAAAAGTAGCTTTTTATTTAGTAAATCTTGGTGTTTTATAACCTTCCTTAATTACAACTCGAATATAACTAAACTGAAATGAACAAAATAGCTCACGGGTCATTTTTAGTGTTATTTATCAAACAAATTAGCTGTCTATAAGTTATAAGTAGAGCGACCTAATTTTCTGACATTATTTATTATAAATTACACTAGAACTCGTTGTGTGACACTAAAGCCTGCATTAATAACTGAACTCGTTTGTAGCGTCCTCTTAAGAGCCTTAATTATGACTGATTAAAAAGTAATATGGTTTTGTCTTTGGGCTTCTTACATTATCTAATACCTTTGAACGAGCAACTCTTGTACATATACATATAATCTGAATCTCGAAAACGGCTCCAACGATTTTCATTAATTTAGTATGCAGGTGATTTCGGAGCCCATAAATCGTTCTAGCTAGAAACGTCTTTTTCTCTACTTTCACCCAAGCAGAGCTCGGTCGCCTAGGCACTTTATTATAAATTACACTACAACTCGTTGCGTGACACTAAAGCCTGCATTAATAACTGAACTCATTTGTAGCGTCCTCTTAAGTGCCTGATTTACGTATTTTGAGTTGCTGATTAAAAAATAATATGGTTTATGATTAGTATCAAGACCGGTTTATCCACTGAGCACCAACATCTCTTCAGAATATGGCATTGTCAAAAACTTACAGTTGTACAAACGAAGCATGTCGGTGTCACCGATTATTAATACATTCTGAAGGCCCCTGAAAAATTCTTTCTACGCCTGCACCTTTAGCTAAATTGACAACCTACAATCGATAACACTATTAGAAAACCAGTCAGTGTATAGGAATGACACATCAGACCCCCGAGCCAAGTTACAAAAGATTCGATGGTCTGATCACGTGACTTAACGTTCAGAGGTGTCATAGTCGTACATTGATTCGTTTTCTACTAGCGTTATCGATTGTCAATTTTGCTACAGGTGCTGAACGTTAAGTCATGTGGTCGCCTCATACAAGTAGGAGGCATTAACGATTGTAGAAAGAGATTTGAAACGAAACGTTTGTAACTTGGTTAGGGAGGCTGGAATAGCTGAAACTTGTGCTCGCCGCAACTTGTGTGGACACAAGTATTGACCGTGATTTCATGCTCTATGTGTTTGTAGTAGATTTTAACCAATTGTATTTTTACCCGATTGCCGAAGTAGGGTAATGTGTTGATCAGTCTATGTATGTATGTTTGTTTCTATGTGGCATTCTAGAGACCAAACGCGTTGGCCGATTTTGATGATTCTTACGGCAATCGATTCGTCTTAACCATGCGAGTGTTACTGGCTACATTAAAATTGGAAAATAGAAAAATGGCAGATTTTGGCGCCATATTGTAGAGGCCCATTTTTTTTTTTCAAAAATATCTAACGCTTGTATGTTTAAATGTACATAGCTCGAAATAAAAAAATCACTAAAAAGTTATAAATAAAACAAGTAAATTCAAAAAATCAAAAAACCCGCAAGAAGGGAACAAAAAAATCGGCCAAATGCGAGTTGGACACGCGCGCGACTGGTTCCGTACCATTATCGCAAAAAACGGCAAAAAAAAACACGTTTTTTGTATGGGAGCCCCACATAATTATTGATTTTATTCAGTTTTTAGTATTTTTTGTTATAGCGGCAACAGAAATACATCATCAGTGAAAATTTCAACTGTCTAGCTATCACGGTTCATGAGATACAGCCTGCAGGTGACAGACAGACAGACAGACAGACAGACGGAACGCGGAGTCTTAGTAATAGGGTCCCGTTTTTACCCTTTGGGTACGGAACCCTAAAAAGACGTAATATTAATATAATATTATAAACCACTCCTGTTAAAATATTTCCAAAACAACTACGGAACCCTTCCCATTCTATCAACATTGCCGTATTCAAACAATTTTTATTAACGTCTATCTTGCTACGCTATCAACCGATCTCCATGGCTATCGAATGTCTATAAACTTTTATTGAACATCTCTTCCGTTAATCTAATACAAAGGGATTATGTTCGTTCGTTTGTTCAAGTCGATCTCTGGAATTACTGAACCGATTTAGATGTTGTTTACAGTGATGGAATTTGTTGTGTATGGGTGTTTTTGTGTTATTTGTAGGCTGATGTTGGAGATAAGAAGAGTGGTGTTTAGATAGTATCGTATTGTTTATTTTTGGGTGAAAGTAGAATACCAGATATTTTGAAGAGCAGATTTAGAATAGACTTGAGATTAATCAAGCACTTTCCACTGCATACCTGGGTCATACTCAGAAAAAGTGTACATTTTAAATTTGTTACTAAACTGATTCTGAGAATCTTCGTTACGAAACTGATGTCATAAGGTATAGTAAACTGATGTCGTAACGTAACGCAATATAACGAAACTGACAATAAATTGTGAGAAATTATAACCTCTAGAAATATTTTTACGTAAACCACGTGTTTACCACGCAGGCACTGAGCGTATTCGTTCAGATAATACAAAAAATAAGAAAATAACATAGTAAGTAAATAAAAAATATAATAAACTTACCACAATAATAGTCGTTTATCACCCTGAGGATTTTTTTGTAAATTTTTACTTGATACACGTCTTGACTTCACGACAACGGCGAAAACATAATGGCTGCCGTGACAGTAATTTTGACGTAGATAATAGTGTTGCCAGAATAGGAAAAAATATTTAAACAAATTTAAATACTTGCGTTTTAAATTTTATTGCGTGTTACTAATCCTGAGTAACGAAACTTCATAATTTTGGGACAAGATTAGTTTAATTAAAATAAATTATTCTATAAATGATTAACGAATAAAATTGGTCCTAATTAGTAACTTTATTCATAAGGAATAATATAGCTATAGTCAATATTAAGTAAAGCGATGAATATTCGTAACAATTCATCTCTGAAAATGTGTTATAGTCATTGGGACACAAAAAAAATGTATTATGATATTTATTAAAAAAAATTGACACTCAAAAAATATACTCTTTTAATGAAAATTAAAGTTTAAGTAACAAAAAAATCTTCATATTAATAGACTAATATAACAGCAAGGGAAAAAAAAAGAAAATATATCATAATATTAGATATTTAATTTAATATGAAGCAGTGGGACAAGAAATGATACCAAATGTACACTTTTTCTGAGTATGACCCACCTACCTAATTTGGATATTCATACACTGAATAGCTCACAGCATAACTCTCCAAGAGCCAGCAATCTCGGAGGTTACGGGAGTGCGCAAATACTTCAACTTAGTCATATTACGAACATGAACATCCTACTTCGTTTTCTTTTTTTTATTATGTGTGTTTTTCATTTTGTGTTTTTATTTTTACTTTGTTTTTGTTGTTTTTTTTTTAAATTTAGATTAATATATATATTAATATTTTAAATAATTTAGTGTTTCTGACCATATGGTGTAAGCTGCGTATACCTGTAATAGGCATACATACCAGCACCTTTATTTTTCTTTGTTTACTACAAACTGTTTTGTATGTAATGCTGTTGGTGTACCTTATAATAAATAAATAAATAAACATATCCCTTGTGTATTCTGTGTCACATCACCATCACATCATCAGCCTATTAATGTTCCCACTGCTGGGACTCAGGCCTCCTCTCTGTGAGAGGGGATTCTATGGTTCTCTGTGAGAGGGGAGTATTCTGTGTGCAACTCATTATTTCAATAAAATTAACCTATGTTGTTTCCAGCCAATTCGTCAGAAACGAATTTAAATCGTCACGCCACCGTTTTTAGGCATGCCTCGGTTATGACGTACATCTTCAGATATCCATTCTGTGGCGAGCCTGTCCCATCTGTCTTCATGCATCCCAAATGTAACCCACAGAATCTCACTTTACGACTTACGAGTATTACGAGATTCTCTATTCGCCGACATCTTTTTTTTTAGGTATTTCCCCGATTACTCAAAGACGCCTGAACTGATTTGGAAAATTCTTCTTTTGTTTGAAAGGGTATACTTTCCAGTTGGTCCTATAATCATCAGGTCAGGATCTGATGATGGGATCCTAGATAAATCGAAGGAACTCCTCAAATATTATAGGCATACATATAGCGATTTTGGTATTTGCATCAACACTGTAAACATTTGCACTCAAAAACGATCATTTGGTGAAGTGGAACTGATGAAGAAGACCACGGATGATCACAGGAACTTTGTACTGCTAAGGTTGTCGCGGGTATAAGATATATCGAATAGTTAACCGACTATGATGAAGCAAATACTTATAAATAAATGGGTCTGATGTAAATGGTACCATCTAACTGATTTGATGATGAAACCGGAAGGTAGGCACTGGAACTCCGAAATAAAGCAATGTATACTAGCCTAGTTTGGGCTTATAGGAATCGCCATAAGATGTTCATTGGCTATTAATGATTTTCATGTTAATTGAAGGTACGTACTAAAACTATAAAGAGATAAATAACAAAAAATACGATGATGACTTCGATTTTTTAAACGAAAAATAACTTTCATTTCCGAAGTCGATGTCGAAAAACAGAAAACAATAAGCACCAAAAACACGGACTTCGGAAAAGGAAGTTATTTTTCGCTTTATAGTGTTTTGTTTTGGAAATCGGTTTGATTTTTTTGTTAAAAAGTTTTTTATTACGTATAAAGGTCGATCCACACATATCAGGGCCGTGCCCGGGACGTGAATCATTGAAGCTTCGTTACTGGCCCGTGCACGGCCCGTGCACGGCCCGTGCACGGCCTGTGCACGGACGTGTGTGAACGAATTCATATAAAATGCACGCACCGACATTTTCTTGAGCCCCTGATAGGGCACGTTCCGTCCACGTCCCGGGCACGCCCCTGATATGTGTGGATAGACCTTTAGTAAGCTTCACAAAACATTGCAAATAAATGCAAACGGTGTAGGTTAGACGAGATATTTTAAAATTTTCTAGCGGTTCAGAGGCGTAGCTAAAGTGTTAGCTCAAACCAAAGAGCCACAAAATTCTCTAACCACTCTGTCTATCCCACAAATAAAGCAAGCGTAATAATAACTTAACCAAGTCACGAAGCAAACACTTACCGTTGATTTAATTGTAATGACTTCTCTTCTAATGTAGTTCGAAGTAATTAATTTGTTGTTTATCATTTGTATGGATTCGAACTAGTCTTGGGACTAAGGCTGTGAGCAGACTGAGTCAATATCAACACTGTTACAAAAATGTTAAGCCCCGCCTGCGTAATAAGCAGTGGGACTCCGGTGTCGCGGGTGGTCAGATTGGGGACTCTGTCGGGCGGACCAAGTGACTTCGGGAAAGACGGCAGCACAGTGATCACGTGCTGCTGTGCACAGCGAGGCTCAGGGAAGGCGCTACTTTCAGCCTCCTCAGAGATGTGCCCTATCAGACGTTGCACAAAGGGGGTTCCGAGGTAGTCTTTTAAGAGGTGACGGGGCCTCTTCCATGTGCTGATGGTGATCACCGGAGTGGTTTTAGTGAGGTAAAAATCCCACACTCCCTGGTCTTTTCCCCAAAAGTTCAGGCGCATTTTGAAGGTTCCCCCCCGAAAACAACAAAAAAAAAGGTCTTGTAGGACTGAAACTGACAAACTTAAAAAAATACAGAGAACAGAGGCACAAATCGAATCGGAACTTCCAAAAAAGTTCGAACACATACATGCTCAAGCATTATTTAAAAAAAAAAATGTTGTGTCTCCTTACTTACTTTAAGAGGAAGTTGGATGTAATTCACAACTCTTCGCCGGTTTCCTCATGATGTTTTCCTTTACCGTTTTGAGAGTACAAATGATGAAATAATTTTCAAAAACCCTACAATTCGTTTATCAATATGAATGCAAAAGTAAATCCGTGTCAGGCCTTTGTGCACACCGCCTAAGTTCACTTATTTTATATTTCGTTTTTTCATTAACCTAAGCTACAAACTAGTCGGTTAATTACTCGTGTAATTAGAGTACAAGCATGTATCTTCATGCTGCATGCATTAAGGTTGCCCTAGTCGACGGCACGAACTATTTTGTGGGCGGGTTTAAAATGCATGCTATCTCATCCGACAACACGTGCGAAAGATATAGATGCTGTGATGAGCAGTAAGAAGCTAGTTCGCTTACGAATTAGCACTTTTGCAAGTTTGTAACAAAATTTATAATATTTATAAACAGACCTTTGGGAGTCTAGATATCATGAAAAACGACTGAATGTATATTTTCAAAATAATAGTACATTGTGTATTAAGGGCGGTATGTAAGGAATTACGATCGAGGCTCTAGTAGAAGCCCGAAGTCGAAGACTGAGAGCTTTCTGAGTCGAGGTTCGTAATTCCCGTACCGCCCGTGATACACACAATGTTTTTCATCACATTTGCGAGTAATAATTATGAATTTAATAAACAAGTCAGCACAGCTATTATTACGAAATACGTGAACCTTTTTTTAAGCGGTTGGTGAATTTTTGCCCACACCACAGATTATACAGTGTTTCGTTCAGAAACTTTAAAGGCAAATACTTACGTAGGTATACAGCCATGACGGAGTGTAAAAAGAATTAAAAAATTTCGACGTTTTCATACTATAACTATTAAAATCGATTATTAAGAACATTAGTAGAGTATTTAAGTAACATGTAGCGAGATTGCAAAGAAATTCCTGTTTAGATAACATTTTAAGACAATTTTTCAATTGCGTGTAAACTCCTTGCTTGAACTTGCATGACCTGTGTGCTGTGCTGTAAATTAAAAAAATATTACTTACCACCCTTGGGTTTCATGACAAACAAAAAAGCCCGAGGGTTTTATATGGGGCCTTACAGCCAAGTTAACCTGTATGTTTTGATACTGTTTACGTGCAAGTGTGATAAAAAATTATTTACATTGTCGAACTACTAATCTATCTCTGTATGGTGATTATTTTGAAATTTTCCTTCTTTTTATGGTATTTATTTCCGCCCAAAGATGCGTTAAAATTAGTGTTGAACTAAGGAACTTTCGACGCTCATAACATTTTTTTTTTGTTTTTACTTTTTTGTTTCCATACAGGGTGGTGATGATGAGACTAATTGATACCATTTTTATTTTGAACATACATCGTCAAACAGTGAAGTAATCGCTAGACTACGTTTCCATGGAAGAATGATTGACTAGTGTAACCTTAAGACTAGGCAGATACAAAAATATATCTTTATTTGTTGCTGCCAGTTTTGATTATATTGCGTATTAGTTCGATCTCTTACAATTATCAACCCTATGCTTTGATCTGTTGTACAGCAGGCCTTAAGTCAGTGGTAATATTTTTTATTTGAGCTAGCCCAGATCAGTGCAGAGTTTCAATAGAATAAGAGACCAGTTTATACTGGTAAATCGATGTTTATTCGAATCATTTTCTTAACTTAAGACCGTGTTCAAACGCAGTGTTTTCCACACGTTTTCACGTTGTTTTGTGTCAGTACATGCCGTGTATTTGCAGAAACTCAGCCATCGAGTTCAACTTCGAACCTGCTCAAATACTCGAGGCGCCGGCCCTTGAGTAGCTGGTTTTAAAATGAGATTCACGTCTAAACGGCTAGTAAATTTTTTTAGAAAAAAAAAAGATTAAAATTTGATCTCAGATTTTTTTTAGTTTTATTCGTATAACATAGTGTATATAAGTTTTTAAACTGTCATGGCCACTAACATTAACATTATAAGCGGGCTATTTACCATGTTTACTGTTTGTAGCGAGTTTCCGATATTTCGCTGCTGTTGCAAGCACCATGATCACGGATAAACTGAAGTTATTGCGGGTGGGTGTTTATGACGAGACAAATCGGTCTACCCTCCTTCTTGTTCGTTTGAGTCACACAGTGTATAGGAAGTTGACTCACACGGATCGATATCTACACGCTGATTCTCACCACCATCCCCGACAACTGAACTCTGTAGTGACTTCACTTACCAACCGCGCATATGATCTATGCGACGAGGAACATTTACGTGCTGAGCTAACACATGTGCAGAGGGTCCTACAGAGAAACGGATATAGAGGGAAGACTGCACAACCTAATCAAAAAACTGGTTGTAAGCACCGGAAGTGCGAGGTTGAGAGGCAGCCAGCATTTTTGCCGTAAGTGAGGGGAGTGACAGATAAGGTTGCTAACATTCTTCGGAAATACGCCGTAAATACTGTCTTCACTCCTTTCAGAAAAGTGTCACAGATGTTGCACTCGCCGAAGGACAACTTTCCGCTGGTAAAGCCCGGTGTTTATAAAGTATATTGTAGTTGTGGCAAGTCATACATCGGTCAGACGAAGCGACATATCATTTCAGAGCATATCAGGGCGGTAAAGAACAATGACACCCAAAAATCGGCCATAGCTCAACATCTCTTGGAATCAGGATTGAACCACTGGATTGAGTTACATAAACCTCAGGTCATTTCGACAGAACGCCACTATATCCCTAGACTGGTGAGGGAAGCTATCGAGATTACTAAATATAAAAATTTCAACCGGGAGGATGGGTTTTAACTGTCGAGAGCTTGGAATCGAGTGGTTCAGCTGTGTATACCCCGAAAAAGTGCCGTAAAAATTTCGCGAGCGGACACAGTGAGTTTCGTGTGTCGGGAACAGAATCGAGTTGTGAGTGACAATGGTAGCGGTAGCGAGTGAAAAAAACGAACAAGAAAGAGGGTAGACCGATTTGTCTCCTCATAAACACCCACCCGCAATGACTTCAGTTTATCCGTGATCATGGTGCTTGCAACAGCACCGAAATATCGGAAACTCGCTACAAACAGTAAACATGGTAAATATCCCGCTTATAATGTTATAGTGTAATTAATTTGTAAATTTATGTCTAAAACGGACAAAAACACGACAATCGTACCAAAACCGCAGGGCGTATTTTAATGAAATCGACACCATCTTAAAGTCAATTTAATTATCTACATTTTGATCTGATACTTTTTTTTTAAGTCATAAAATAATAAGGAAAGTACAAAAATCTACAAAATTTTGGGTCGCGTGGGTGTAAAACGAGTGCGCGGTTTGGTCCCTCAAGGTCGTTGGCGTCAGTCGTCGTCTTAACTCGCAGAGTGAAAGAAGACTCGTATTTTTACCCGACTGCGGGAAGGTAATCTTTCTCAAGCGTATACAGTATTAATGCCCATTTGTATGGCACGCTCTACTGTCCAAACGCCTTGACGGATTATGACATATATGAGTGTCGTTAGATTCGTCTTAATTGTGGGAGTGACATAGGCTAAACAATTTTTAAATGTGGTGCCCCCCTCTAAAAGGAGGTGATACAATGTTCTTTTTGTTGGTTATAGTAACAATTTGGGTACCATGAAAGCTACTAAATACATAGATCATTTAACTGTGTACTAGAAAGTAACTAGTAACTACAGCTTGATTTCAAATGAGAAAAATTATACTGATTTCCAAAATAAAACACTACGTCAATAACGTAACAAAATATCCTCTCATTTGAAATCAAGCTGTAGCTGTACTATCTAGTACACAATTAAATCTATGTAAAAAGTTTTCATTGTCAGGATCAAATCCTGAAATAAGTTTAAAAGACAGTTACTTTGCAAAAACTTATACTACCGTAAACAGTCTAAGCAATAATTGAAGCTTCACCAAACTAAAGCAAACTGACTTACAACCATATTTCTAAACCGACCATAAATTACAGCACACACTTCTCCACAAACAAACCAACCATACAACAAAATAAAGTTAAAACATCCTGCCCCGATCATTCACCTAAGTTGCAGCTATTTCTGAGTTTATTAAGACAGTTATTTTCAGACAGACTCACTGGCTACTGGCTAGAATTCTGTCTGCATCAAGGAGTTATAAGTTTGAAACGTAAATGTATTAGGAGTAAAATATTGGTAGTACTTTGGAGGTAACATCAAATGCATTGCTTAAGTAAATGGGCTGCAATAGCATCGACACAGATAATACATAATACTAGCCTACAGATGCCTCATCCCATACAAAGAAACCGTGCCGACGTAACTAGTGTTTTTCGTCTGATTAAGATGGTTATTTTTTTACGTACTTCATTCGCGTTTGCTTCTGTTCCACGGCTATAGGTGTTGTTAGCAGCGTATTGCAAGTAAAATGGTTTTCTCGGTTCAAGGCTATTTCTTTCTTTTAAATACAGTTAAGATTTGTTTTTTAGTATATTTGCACGTTTTTTACAGTTTCATTGTACCAAAATGTGTTACGATACAAATTAAAAAATCGAGTGGCATGCCTCAGAAATTTAAAAACGCGCCATCTATTGGAATTAATTTTAAATGATCCGTTCAAATAATCTTTGAAATGTGAATTTAGAGCCCAATATGCCATAGTTTTGTGCTTAGGAGAGTTCATTAAAAAATAACATGATTTTTTTATGATCAATTCTATAAAATGTTCATTTTACCCACGATTCAATAACAAATGCATATCGCGCCATCTAGTGACATTTATTTGAACCAAATCTTCTTTGCACTATCTCGCCTTATTAATAACAAGGAAAGGTGTAAAAAAAACAAACAAATGCAATCTTATTTTTCTCGTTCTCGTTTGATCTTGAAAGGATGGAAATAGTTCAAACTAAGTTTTTTTGTGGTATTTTACTGTCACAAATCTATTGGTCTATCATTTAGTTTTTACTATGTCAACAAAAGAGCTTTAGACAATGATATTCCAGTAAACAAATACGTGATACACTCACTAAACAACCATTCTTTTTAAATTTTGCTTTTGTTTCAACTTAGCGTATCGCTCTTCGCCATGCGTGTCATTGACTAAGGCCCATGCGTCCCAATTAGGACGTATTCGAGTCTTCACAATGCGCGCGCTCATAATATATCTGTTTACTAGAATATCATTGGCTTTAGACAAATTGTCATTCTAGCCGCAATTACGATTGTCAAAAGTCCACAATGTTTGGTATTGACGACGTGACTTTGGTAACACGACATTTCAATGTTATACATTTCGGGCTTTTTAACAAATTACTTACTTGAAAACCCCATGATAGAGTTTGGCTATTATAACTATGCATAATTCAAAACATGTGGGCAACCAAAATTTTGGGGATGGAATACCGTCTGTACTAAGAAAAAGGATTTTGATAGTTGTTTTTTTCTTTTTTTTCTTTTTAATAGGCTATTTTGTTTATATTCTGATTCATTCCTGGTAAAGAATAGTCACTTTAGTACGATGCAGTGTGGATTTGATACAATTATCACTGTAATTGACCGTTTTCTCAGTGTGTGATTACTGCATAACCACAAAGTTTGTTGTTATGCTTCATAGTGTTGTAATTTGACACGATCTACTTGTAAATAACACGAGCAGGCGTATGAATATTCGAAAAAAAATACTTAGTTAAATAATCTATTATGCAAAAATCAAACAGCAATATATCAGAATCATTAGATCGACGTACACGTCAACGTGAGAGCAGTAGTGGCCCAGTGGTAAAGTAGAGGTTGTGGGTTCGATCCCAGGCAGGCGCTTTACTGTAAATTATTTCATCACCACTGCTATCAAAACGGTGAAGGAAAACATAGTGAGGAAACCGGCATGTCCTAGAAACATAAATTCGAAGACATGACATCCACCAACCCGCTCAAATTCCGCTTGGTAGATTACCGCCCATGCCCTTTCACAGAGAGGGGGCCTGTTATGTTAAGAGTGAATAGACTTTTTCTAGACAAGCGTGCTTCACCGTCGACCACATAATCGCTAACCATTAGGTGAGGTAGTGGTCAAGCGCGAGGCTAAAGACTAAAAATAAAAAGTTCTGCATAGTTAAAATAGCCAGACTCTAGCACTTTGTAATATTAACATCAGAAGGATTATCTTGCTTCATTACCTACTTTTCTCTTTTAGATGCACTAAAATTCCACCCCAAAGTAAGAAAAAGTTGTTGGTAATGGACGAAACAGCCTTTATCCGTTTGAAATATTTTTTTTGTAAGAAGATAATTTACGAGCTCGTAACTTATGCTTCTGGGCCGCTTTTGGCAAACTGGACGATATTTTGAAGTCAGTCAAGATACCAAAATCTCTTATTACCCGCCTCTATAACCAGCGTGTTTATTCCATGATGACTTACGGTGCCGAGACGTGGACGCTAACAGAGGAGGCTGTGTACAGGCTTCGAGTTGCACAGAGAGCCATGGAGCGTTCCATGCTTGGCATACGGCTAATAGACTGGGTTCCTAACGTTGAGATCCGAAGACGTACGAAGGTTTCCGACGTCGGACAACGAATTTCGGAACTGAAATGGAGCTGGGCAGGACACCTGGCAAGGCGCGGTGATGATAGGTGGAATAAGGTGGTGGCTGAATGGCGCCAAGGACTGGAAGAAGAAGTATTGGTCGCCCAGTGGCGAGATGGGCAGATGACATTGTTGCCAGTACGGTTAGAACACGGATGAGGTTGGTACGGGAACGTGGTGATTGGTACAAGAAGAGAGAGGCCTATGCTCAGCAGTGGGCAAAGTCGGGCTGTGGATGATGGTGATGATGAGCTTCTGCATTGGTATATGAGAGCTGTTTCTAAACATCAGCGTCTGTGTTTTTTTTTAAATTAACTTATCACAACATATTGTGTCTACTGATTGATCAGCAGAGAATAGATCAGAAGAAGTAAATGCAATCTATCAATCAATTAAAATTCTAACAAAAATGGACTACATTTTCTCCCAATCAATCTATCACAAACTCCAGCCTATTCCAGTTGTAAAACAGGACTACACAGACAAACAGAATAACAAATGGGCATTACAGACAAAAATAGTCTGGATGTAGACTGAGTTATAGCCAAACAGTCTGGCTGAAAATACTTGGTTTGGTATTACGGTGTAGCTAACTTAGACTAAGGTTATAGGATAAGGATACGAATAGTAATTATCTTGTTTTTTTTTTACAAACTTTTATTTAACTTGCAATGTATATGTATGTAAGTGTGTTCGGGTCAAATCTTGTAAATGAATTTTAAAGAATATATCCGCCACCGATTAAGATGAAATTTTGCATACACGTTTAGTTTGGATGGCAATGCATGGTTAGCTAAGTGACGTCATTCAAAAATTTGGCGGACGGATCATATATGTATCAAATGAAAGGGTTTACGGAGAAGAATTTATGATAAAAGATTGTATTTTTGTATTTATTTTTTTAATCTATATCTATACTAATATTATAAAGAGGTAAAGTTTGTGGGTTTGTGAGTTTGTGAGTTTGTGAGTTTGTGACGTTGTAAGTGGTAATCTCTGGATCTACTGAACTGAATTTGAAAATTCTTTCACCAGTAGAAAGCTACATTATTCCTGAGTGTCATAGGCTATAATAAATTTTCAAAAAAATTAGAGATCCTTATGAAAATTGCAATAATGTAACCCAAGGTAGGAAAATGTTGCCTATAAAATTCATTCTTTGGCGTGCGCTGAGAAAAACATTGATGATAGATAAAAATAGTAGGTAAGTAGGGTAGGCAGGTTAGGCAAAGTAGGCAAAGTAGGCAGGGTAGGCATGGTAGGCGGGGTTGGCCGGGTAGGCAGGATAGGCATGGTTGGCAGGGTAGGCAGAGTAGGCAGGGTAGGCAGATTAGGCAGGGTTGGCAGGTTAGGCAGATTAGGCAGGATAGGCAGGGTAGGCAGGGTAGTCAGGATAGGCAGGGAAGGCAGGGTAAGCGCGGCAAGCAGGGTAGGCAGAGTAGGCAGGGAAGGCAGGGTAGGCAGGGTAGGCAGGGTAGGCAGGGTAGGCAGGGTAGGCTGGGTAGGCAGGATAGGCAGAAAAGGCAGGGTAGGCAGGTTAGACAGGGTTGGCAGGGTAGGCAAGGTAGGTATAGTAGGCAGGGTAGGCAGGCTAGGCAGGGTAGGCATGGCAGTCAGGGTTAGCAGGGTAGGCAGGGTTGGCAGAGAAGGCAGGATAGGCAGGGAAGGCAGGATAGGCAGGGTAGGCAGGGTAGGCATGGTAGGCGGGGTTGGCAGGGTAGGCAGGGTAGGCGAAGGGGCAGGGTAGGTAGGTAGATAGCCAGTTGACGGGAGCGAAGCCCCGGGGGTCAGATAGTTTTATATAAATATATAGCTTGATTTTTAAGAATGCTAAAGCATTGGGAAACTGGTGTGGAAATATTTATGACCCTGTATTGCATCGATTTTATTTTAGCCTTTTGTCATTGTATTTGGTAAATATTTGGTTTGGCTACACTTGGAGGTCAAAAGCGTCTACTTAAAATAGCATTTATAAGAAGGTTTAAAGCCAGTTATTGTTTTCATCGGGGTTAGTTAGTGGGGCCTAGATAAAATGTATAGAAATCTGGACACTGTCTGTTTAGCAATTGCATCGCACATTCTATATTTAAAAAAAAAAATATAGACAATTTGAATAAAGAACTTAGTTCTCTCTCAGCGATTTTAAAAGATTGGACCCAAAGTAACATAGAATTCGAAGAGACATGTGATATCCACCAACCCGCACAGGTCCCACGTGGTGGAAGGCCCAGTCCCTCTCACAGAGAGTTGGCCTGTGTCCCAGCAGTGGGAACATTAAAAGGCTGATGATGTTGATGATGACCAACGTCACGTAGGTAATCCAAAACATTTTGAACTTTTGTCAGTTACTTTATTGGGTAAAACTTTCCATTGAACTATATAATTTGAAAAATCATTAGGTGTTTAACTAGAATACAATTATATTTCTAGATTCTACCAAATAAGTAACAGCAAATTAATTTTCTAACTAAATCAGACTACTATTACAAAATGCTTACAAGTATTCGACTAATTGGATCAAAGTACACAAGTTCATGACTCCAACTTTTCAAAGAATTCTTAATAAGGATTGAAAACCTTGCAATTTACGAAGAATTTAGTGCTAAGAAATGTATTTGCAACATCATTAAAAATAATGTATTCAGAGTAAGAAGTAAATACACCGGTTTTGCTAAGTCATCGGCATATTGGTGTTAAATACAATATGATGATACAACAGATTTGATACAAAGACATCGTGTTTTATCCTCAGATGATTAGTAAGCTTTCCTACCATTTATTTACGTTAGTAGATAAAGGTATGATGTTTACGCTTAAAAGCAAATATCCATTAAAATATTGTTAAGACTACTAAATCTAAAATGCTGCATTCAAAAACTTTACTGATCTAGTACGTCAAGTTCGTTGTCGACGTCAACTAACAAATGCAGTGTCTAGTCGACAAGCTCAATCCCTGAGTGACCGAAGTAAGACAAGAGTGGTCTTATCCACACTACCAACCTACCGTAAAGATTGTCACTTAAAAAGAAAATAAAATTTTAAAAGAACATTTTACACAATTTTTTAAAGAACATTAAAAAGAACAAAAAAATTATAATTCATCCAAGTGACAAGACATATGGCAAGGATTATTATAAAAACGAAAATACTCGGATGCTGAAAAGTAAGCCAGCGATGACAAACGAAGTTTTGATCGGTTTTTCTATAATTTTTTAACCGACTTCCCAAAAAGGAGGATGTTCGACATTGTTTGTTCTTTTTTTTTGTGTTTTTGTTCACCGATATCTCCGTCAATTGTGGACCGCTTTTAAAAATTATTTTTTTATTTGAAAAAGTATATTCCGAAATTGGTCCCATTTTAATTTGGTGAAGATCTGATGAAGAACTTTGGAGATATACAACAGAACTCTTCAATAAATAACAGCAAATCTCTCGGGATTGCTGCAATCGCATGTCTGTTTATTGTTTATACCATTTCATAACATAACATCACGCCAGTACGCTCTTAAGGCGTACGCAGATCTCTCATTTCACCGTTTATGTTCAAGTTTCATGAAATCTATTCTGGCGTTATAGTTACCTTACTAACTTGCCTGTTACGTAGGTACAACTAAAAAGTGAAAAATAAAAAAAAAATATAAAAAAAAATACTACCGACTTCCAAATATAAAACTACAAAGTGAAAAGTAACTTTCTTGTTTGAAGTCGGTGTCCATAACGCTATAAAATGGTACCTACCGATGGTACCGACACCATCGGTAGGTACCATCAAATTCAAACAATAAAGTTATTTTTCACTTTGTAGTTTTATATTTGGAAGACGATAGTATTTTTTTTCAAAAAAGTTTTTTATGTTTGTCTGTAGCACCTCATAATATTGAATGTATAAATTATATCTAGAACTTGTTTTTCTTTATTTAGTTAATTACTGTTTAGCAGTCGGGTTTTTGTTTTTTATAATTATTTATTTTATTTCAGACTTTTTAGTTTTAGTAATTAACGAGTTCTCCAAATAAATTATATGGTAAAAGATTATTTATTTTGCTATCAAAGTTTTTATTTATATTCGATAGGCCCGCGCTTGACCACTATCTCACCTGCAAGCTTATCTTGAATTTGTGCCAAAATATGAACATAAAAGTGTTACAATATAGTAGCTTTCTGCCTAAAAAGTATGTAAATATACGTGCTATAGAAATGGACATACACACATGCATACGCTCGAAAAACATTACCCTCCCACAGTTGGGTAAAAACTAAATGATTCAGTAGCTATGTCCCCATAATAGAGGTCTAACAAGATAACTGATTAGTCACCTGAAGTAATCTCAGACTATATCTTCTTTATACTGTACTATCATAGTCTGCAGCCAGACACAAGCTGTTCCAAAGATGCGATATCAGCATCAGTTTCTTAACAGACATTGATTGTAAATACTCATGTCAGATGAACACACAAGGTGATCCAAACTTTAAAGACCCCGCCTTTGCTTAAAAAGCCCATTCAACCATCCCATTCATTCAAATGTTAACAAATTAGTGTCAATAACGTAACACAAAAGATTACAAGCTACTGTCTACAATACCAAAAACGAAACACAATGGCTTATAAATCCCGCTAAAGATATACCCAACACAAAGTTGCAAGTAACCCTTTAAAATCGTTGCACCAGAAGCCTTACAACCTTTCTTATTATAACTGGATTATTAAATAAAACAAGCACGGCAGGGTATACTCCATCTTGTTCGCCCGCCACGCGACCTTATACCTCACTCTTTTTAACTTACAGAAGATTCTATATTCCATCTCAGTCGCACGGCACGCTTATGTTTCTGTCTCACTCATTCTGGGTGAACGCACGATACATCCGTTGGAAACTGGTCTGAGTAGTGACAGGTGTAAAAAGTCTCGATGCGAAGTCTCTGAGAGAATTCCTTGACCAGTCCAGCCACCAACAGATGGTCACACAATATAGGTATATGTAGAGAGTATTTTAATGTTTTTTATGAGACAGCATTTTTATTTGCATACGTTTTTGCGTGGCTGGGAATTGAGTTGGCTATTATAATGATTACTTTAAGCTGGGAAGCTGAATAGGAATTTTATTATTCTTCCCTTTAAGGAGTTAATAGTAATGTGAAAGATGCTACTATTATTTTCTAGATAGAAACACTTTTCTTGAGATGATTGTAGATTGTAGAGGTTGTTTTAGAAAACTCGGTAAAGCTCAGTCTAGGGATAAACTCTCATTAGTAAAATTAAAATGACAGGTGTTAATACTGCTTGTGATTATGTTTGAAAATTCTATAATGTGATTTTTTATTTCGTAGACTCAACTGACAGCTGCCAATGACCTTATTTTCTTAAAATGTTGCAAGCGCGGATTCTAGTGTTGTAGGTTAGGCTTAATCATAAGTGATTCATCGAATCGATGTGACATGACTCCTCAATTTAATTTTATTTATTTATGTACACACAAAAAACACTTTACAGAGAAAAGAAATAATACAGATAGAAGAGCACAAAGGTACTGCTTATTTCATTAGAAATTTCTTCCAGCAGACCTGCGACAGGAAAGTTAGATGATAAACGAAGACACAGTGTGTAGAAAGAATAAGGAAATTTCAAATAGACAAAAATAACCTAATTAATCATATAAATTACACATATACCTTAACTTAATAAATATAGAAAATAAAAATACATACATATACATAATATATAAAATTACAAGATGGTGGAGAGGTAATGTTCTTTGACTTGTTTTTTGAATAGAGATACATTTTGGGAGTCACAGATTTTAGGTGGAAGTGAGTTCCACAATCGTACTGCATGAACAGAGAAGGAGTGGGAATAGAAATGGGTTTTATGGGACGGGAAATTGAGATGTAGTTTAAGGCGGGATCTGCACATAGCATCAGCAGGGCGAGTAAAAGAAAAACGATCGCGCAGGTAGCCAGGATATGCAGGGTTAAAAAGGATGTTGAATAGGAGACATAATATTCGAGTATTCCTGCGAAGACGGATAGGGAGCCACTTGAGATCCTTGCGGAAATGAGAGACATGATCGTATTTCCTCAGACCAAACACAAAACGAATGCATAGATTTTGCAAGCGCTCAAGCTCATTTAAGATCTCCTCCGTGGAATCCAGGTAGTAGGCATCTGCGTAACTATGATCGGCTGAATTAAAGTTTGAGCTAAATAAATTTTAGTTTTGAAGGGTAGGAAACTTTGAAGAGTTTTTACTAATTGGTGTAAATAAATGTTTTATGAATATAAACGTAATATATTTTTCATCACACTTGCACGTAAAAAGTATCTAAACATACAGGTTAACTTGGCCGTAATGCCCCATATAAAACCCTCGGGCCTTCTTTTTGTCATGAAACCCTAGGGCGGTAAGTAATATTTTTATAATTTATGGCACAGTACACAGTTCATGCAAGTTCAAGCAAGGAGTTTACACGCAATTGAAAAATTGTCTTAAAATGTTACCTAAACAGGAATTTCTTTGCAATCTCGCTACATGTTACTTAAATACTCAACTAATGTTCTTAATAATCGATTTTAATAGTTATAGTATGAAAACGTCGAAATTATTTAATTATTTTTACACTCCGTCATGGCTGTATACCTACGTAAGTATTTGCCCTTAAAGTTTCTGAACGAAACACTGTATAATCTGTGTTGTGAGCAAAAATTCGCCAACCGCTAAAAAAAAGTTCACGTATTTCGTAATAACAGCTGTGCTGACTTGTGTATTAAAGCTATAATTCATAATTATTACTCGCAAATGTGATGAAAAACATTGTGTGTATCACGGGCGGTACGGGAATTACGAACCTCGACTCAGAAAGCCCTCAGTCTTCGACTTCGGGCTTCTACTAGAGCCTCGATCGTAATTCCTTACATACCGCCCTTATTACACAATGTACTATTTCATCACACTTGCACGTAAACAGTATCAAAACGTACAGGTTAACTTGGCCGTAATGCCCCATATAAAACCCTCGGGCTTTTTTGTTTGTCATGAAACCCAAGGGCGGTAAGTAATATTTTTTTAATTTACAGCACAGCACACAGGTCATGCAAGTTCAAGCAAGGAGTTTACACGCAATTGAAAAATTGTCTTAAAATGTTATCTAAACAGGAATTTCTGTGCAATCTCGCTACATGTTACTTAAATACTCAACGAATGTTCTTAATAATCGATTTTAATAGTTATAGTATGAAAACGTCGAAATTATTTAATTCTTTTTACACTCCGTCATGGCTGTATACCTACGTAAGTATTTGCCCTTAAAGTTTCTGAACGAAACACTGTATAATCTGTGGTGTGGGCAAAAATTTGCCAACCGCTTAAAAAAAAGGTTCACGTATTTCGTAATAACAGCTGTGCTGACTTGTGTATTAAAGCTATAATTCATAATTATTACTCGCAAATGTGATGAAAAACATTGTGTGTATCACGGGCGGTACGGGAATTACGAACCTCGACTCAGAAAGCCCTCAGTCTTCGACTTCGGGCTTCTACTAGAGTCTCGATCGTAATTCCTTACCTACCGCCCTTAATACACAATGTACTATAAATATCACAGTATTCATACAAATAGTACATAAACTTTTATTGCGTTAAATATGAAATCAACATTCAAATAAATGCGATCGATAATATGAAGTCTGATATAAATGAGTAGAAACTAAATAAAGGCCGCTAGTTTCTAAACTATTTTTGTTTTTTCGTGAAATACGAGTAGTCATTTTCAATCTACTTCGATTTTCAATTAACTTTGGATCACTCAGGATAGTCAGGATACGTCACTATTTTTATGTACGTACGATAAAATGTCAGTTTGAAATTAAAAATCCCAGTAAGATCTAAACAGATTGATGTTCACAGTATCTTTAGGTATATAATTATCTAAACAGCTTTGATTTGTTGCAGGTTGCAAATTAGAAATCGTCCTAAAAACTTACCACCCGACCCGCCGTCTATGGACCTTTGTAAGTACAGTAGGCGTTTTTTCTGTTCTGTGGTAAGTACCAAAGGGGTATATAAATATCTTTGGCTATCTATTAATTTTAGTTAGTACATAATTCTCATTATTATTTATAATAACTTTTGATTTTATACAACGTAAAATTTTGACCGTTTAAATCCCGCGGGGGGTCGATCAGGGATATAACTTTTGTTTTGGTAGTCGGTGTCGTTGGTTCCTCTTGTATATAGGATACGAAGTTCTTCCTATATTTTTGCACTATAGTGTTTTGTTTTGGAAGACGGTATTTTATTTTTTATTTTACCAATCGATACTTTTTCATGTACCGGAACGACCCTCCATAGGTTTAAAACAACCAAACTTTAACGGTGTATACCAACAACACTTACATATATTGTCAAAATTTGTATCTAGTGCTGTCAAAAAATCAAAAAATATTCAGATTCACAGATTGATAAATCCTTTATACTCCATTTGAAAAAAACATTAGAAATTTTACAACCCTTTTTTTCATTCCGTTCATCCGATTTTGAGTTATATCCCGTAAATATATGGATAGCATAAAAAGCATAAACCTGTTACCAAAACTATTAGTTAAATACAGCTACGACTAATAGTCATATCACTAACGCAATAGAAGTCAAAATCGGTTAAACGAGCTGTAAAATGGGCTTATTTAAATGTCTAATGTTATCTCAAATGGTGTATAGGCGTTTCGTCAATTACTTTCGCTGATAAAATGTCACTTGGCAAGGCCCTATGAAATTTCCGACAGATGTGCCACCTACAAAACGGACAGGGAAGTCAAATTTTATACCACCATAGTATTTATAGCACAATATTCTTTGAAAAGTCTCATATCTAATGGCTTAGTAACAGCCACAGATAATATAATACTGGCATACAGATGCCTCATCCCATACAAAGAAACCATGCCGATGAAACTAGCGTTTTTCGTCTGATTAAACTGATTATTTTTTGTACATCGATCGCGTTCGGTTCCGTTCCACGTCGATAGATAGATGGTGTTAGCAGCGACTTGCAAGTAAAACAGTTTATTCGGTTTGTGAATATTTTTCGCACGTTTTTACAGTTTCTTTGCATCAAAAATTATTATAATACAAATTTAAGCAATCGAGTGGAATGTCTCAGAACTTGAAAACCGCGCCATCTATTGGCATCAATTTGAAATGGTCCGTTCAAATAATCTTTGAAATGTGAATTAAGAGCCCAATATTCCACAACTTTGTACTTAGGAGAGTTGATTAAACAAGAACATATTATAGATTCAATAACAAATCGGTGCATATTGCGCCATCTAGTGAGATTTATTTGAACAAAATTTTCTTTCTTAGCGCTGGGACCCCGTAGTAACAGCATAGCTTTCTGCATCTAAAACATTCCACATATCTTAGACACAACAATACCTTAGAGTATAAGAACAAACTATGTCATAATAACATTCTTTCTAGATTATAAAACTTATATCTATTCCAGGAATTATTTTATAACCTATTAAGATTGCTTATTTTCTTTTACAGATGACTAAATGTAATAACGTGCGCGTAGGAAGACTGTCTCTGATATAGAACTTATTGAAAAGAACTAACTAAGTATATTCAGAATAAGATGAATAATTATTTATTAAAATTCTTTATTTTATAATTTGTACTGTGCTTTTCCGTAGAGATTTACGCTTCGCTGTTTATATATTAGCAGAGCTTTCTGATTCAGACCTTGAGTTCTCGACAAATGTGCCATTCGATCAGCGATAATGATTGTCTGTATAAATCGGATTATATGCACTATCAAAATATATGCGTACAAATATTCACTAAAAAAGTGAAAATGCACTAAATATGCACTATCAAAATATACGCATGCAAATATGCACAAAAAAAGGGAAAAGCACTAAATATGCACTATCAAAATACTTTTGTAATTTTGGTTTATGTTTATTGTCCCAATATATTTAATCATCTGTGACAATATACAATTAAATATTTTCTAGAATTTCTAGAGCAAAATTATGACATTTGTTATCTTAGATTATTAATTTGTAGGCTGATAATGGCCTTCAGGCCATTTCTGCTGAGGTTTCTGCCAGAACTTCAAAATCAAAAATCATTTCAAAACCTTTTAGCCCAGAAGACCTGGGTGTTTATAAAGAACAGAATTTTATTAATAGTACAACTTTGCCAACACTTTTAACAACTGAAATAAGCACTATTAATGACACAGTACAGAAATATACAATATCGCTATCAAATAAAGATTTTGCAATTTCTTATAATTCGATATCTAGTAGTCATAAGTAAAAAACGCGGCAGATTGATACACATGTATTGAAATGCCACGTGATCAAGACTCTCAAATTTGAGTTTGTCGACACTACATATTGTCGACAAACACAAAATTTAGGGCATTATTTATTAGGTCGAAAATCACTTTATGTAGAGCCTCAGACTATTACAAAACACTTGAAATTCTTACCACAAAAAAGCTTTGTGGTTGTTATTTTGAGATTTTCATACTTGATTGTGTGACAAGTGGAGAATCTTTGCGGCTATGAGCTATGTGTTTTTTCCAATAAAGTCTTTGATCATTTAAAAAACATGGCAAACCGGCCAAGTGCGAGTCGTACTCGAGCACGAAGGGTTCCGTACCAATATCGCAACAAAATCACATTTGTTGTATAGGAGCCCCACTTAAACATTTATTTTATTCCGTTTTAAGTATTTGTTGTTTAAACGGCAACATCATCTGTGAAAATTTCAACTGTCTAGCTATCACGGTTCATGACATACAGCCTGGTGACAGACAGACAGACGGACCGCGGGGTCTTAGTAATAGAGTACCGTTTTTATCCTTCGGGTACGGAACCCTAATTAACCCTGAAATACATTAACCGGTTCTCCTCCAGTTGGGTAAAAAAGTTTGATGGTCATGATTTCAACCCATACTTAACTGATTCGGTTTTGTTCAGCACCTACTGTAAAAGCCCGAACTACGGTAAAACCTAGGATTTATCGGTAACCCCTAAGATTTACCAACTCATACTGGTAAAAGTCTGAAATGTTCTATAATAATCGCTAATTTTGATCTTTTACCAGAAATCATACTTTAATCATATAATTACCGAAGAAAATTTGAACAATTAGGGACAAGTTGATATGATTTCAACAAAAAATACGTTGGTATACAGGATAAAAAAAAACATTTAGTAAACATAATACCGACTTTGATGCAACTAATCAATCAGTACTTAATATTGTTCATATCGTAGTGGGTCATAGACATCACAACCTGGCCGAATGGAATATCATAAACCCATCCAAAACACAGCGCCAGTGTGGGGCCCCTTCGCAAGGTTTTGCCCACCTCCTTGTTTGCCCTTCATGAAAATCATTTTAATTTTTTATTTCACATAGGCCTATATGGGCACTTTAAAACGTCGACAAAAGGTGCACGGTTCGGGTTGGTCGTTTCCTATGGAGAAGAACCGGCAAGAAACTCGATGGTTACTCTTTTAAAAATGGTTTGGTTTTACAATATTTCCATGTTACAGCATTAGTACCTACTTAGATATGAGGGGACAACGTAGGCCCGAAAATAAGTCGTAAGAAAATAAAATGTTAACTAGCATCTAGAGGGCCCATGCCCGACCACCTGAACCTTACGGAATTTGAACGTAGCAAATGATAGAGCTGTCTGAGTAGCTACATACTGGTTGCACAAAATCTGAATGGTTGTATAGTTTGAGTTAATCGACACGAAAGCAGAAGTTAGACATCACAATCTTTCAACATTTACTAGTATTCGACGTAAATTCTGATATTTACCCGTATTATTACTGGTAAAAGCCCTAAATTAATGATAAAAATATATCATTTCAGTCTTTTACCAGTAAGAGACAGTACCAGACTTGGTTAATCTTAGGATTTACCGGTAAATCCCAGGTTTTACCGTAGTTCGTGTTTTTAGAGTGAAATAATATACGCCTAGAATAGCCCTGCTGGGTATAAACGCAGTATTCAAATCAAATGATTATTAAACTGTGGTATAAGCTTCATTTTCTTTCTGCTATGTTAATTGTACGAGTATGTTTTTAATTGAGCTGCCACAAAACAGATATAAACAACATTTTCAATAATTGTAAAGAACAAAACCATTTAATGTAATGTCAATCTGTCAGACAATGTTGTCAAAAGAATAAAATTAACTTTATTTATTTGAGAGAAACTTTAAATCGTTTACTGTTTCAGATGCTCTAGTATTGTTTTTATGTAACTTGATTTTGCTAGCGACTTCGTTGAGATAAACTAAATGAACGTAGTAACAAGATAAAAAGCATTTATGTCCATCCGTATGCCAAGTCTCATTCAAATTCGTGCAGCCGTTGAGAAGCAATTGGTAAAATAAAATTATTCATTATAAAATCTTTTTTTTAAACATGCTTTTTTCGTATTCTTCATAACAAACCCTTTGATTTCCCTTTGATTTGACACCGATCTCATGGCAGTGTACGAAAAATTACTCGTGTCTCTTTAGTCCGCCATCTTGGGCCGTTCGCCATATTAGATTTAGAATGACGTCACTTAGCTGACCAATGCTCAGTCATCCAAACTAAACGTGTATGCAAAATTTCATCTTAATCGGTGGAGGATAACTGCTAAAAATTTCGCAAGATTTGACCCGAACACACTTACATACATACACTGCAAGTTAAATAAAAGCTTGTAAATAAAAAGTCTTTGAACATAGAGTTTCATATTTTTAATTTTCATCCCGGTATAATGTTCTCTTGGGTTAAGAAAACACTTTCCACGCGGGCAAAGCCGCTGGCGGAAGCTTGTTTATTATATTACTACGATAGAAAATGTTCAAGCTAACAGCTATTGGGTTACAAGTAAATTAGATTTACTAGTTAATCCGATACGTACAGTAAACTATGATTAGGTGCAGTTAAGTTTGCATGTTATCTCGACGTGATTAGCTTACTTCCGAACGGTATCAATATTGCATGTCAATATTAACTACATACAATCATAATTATCAACCTGAGCTTATTCATTACTGCTATACATTAATATGAGTAAGTATCTAATAACTTTTTTTTTATTCTACGAAGAAAATGCCTAACGCATACCGCGCCGTCCGGGGAGATGACGTGGTTATGTGGGGCTTGCACCCACTAAAAACACCGGCTGTGCACCTACGTTCGCCTTGATGGGTGGGCCGCGAGAAGTGCCAAGTGGGCTCCCTCTTCTTTGCCCACCTCAGGGCTCCCTTCTCTTGTTATGGTGGAATCAAGTCGGCGTTTCACCGCCTGCGTTGTCCTGCCCTCCTGCGACGAATGGGGTCAGCGAGATAATCTGCCTCCTTGAACCGCACCACTGATTCTTTTTGCGAGATTATATCCTCGCCGAAATACGAAACCACCTCCCATGCCCTTACACTGCCGACCATGGGCGTAAAAATGGCCGGCAGTGACAAGTCTTGCCCAATTTCTGCCGCCAGAACACGGTGCTGCGCCTCCCAGGCAGGGCACTGCTCGAGAGTATGCAGGACTGTGTCCTGGTTGCAACCGCACTGGTGTAACACGGGGGTCGCCTCCCGTCTTGCCACTGTGTACAGGTATTTGCCAAAAAAGCCATGCCCTGATAATATCTGCATTAAACGGAAGGACAACTTCCTAATACCTACTCGTACATAATACCTACTCTTAGTCACATGACTTAAAGAACTACTTAAAGAATAATATTTTCCACTTCTCAACGGACTAAAGAAAGAAGTAAACACGATACTTACCACTCATTCATTCAACCATCGACCCATTTTTATTGTACTTACATTAAAAAGAACCTGCCCAGGTGTGAGTCGAACTCGCGCACCGAGAAATCCTTAGCTACATTCATCAAAAAAGCTCCGAATATAGCTCTAACAAAAATATAAAGTCGATTGAGGGATAAAATTAACTTTGCCGTTGGAAAACTGTTGTCATCGTAGGTACATCCACATAAGTTCTGGTCAGACAGACAGACTGGCTTCCTTTTTTTCCTATTGAGGAAAAACGGGGGGTTTTTAAAAGCATTAAAAATTGTATGCTGAAATTAAAGTGCGGCTAGGCTGTCCCAGAAAGATCTATTTCAGAAGTATGTCAGACAGACCGACGCTGTCTGATTTTTTAATAAACCTGGTTGGTGATCGCATTATGTTTTTTTATTTAAAAGGTTGCTTCTGGCTGTCTACGATTATTTAACCCTTCGATAGATATGGCCCTTATCCCCCCGGTGGGTTCCCGCATTGTCGAGGCGGGGGGGCTCAGTAACCGTGGCTTGGTCACCCACGGTGAAGCGAAGAGGAACCTGAGGAGGGGCCGCTCGTCAGGGCTTTTGCCAATTAAGCGGACGACGTAGCAGCCAACTAGTAGGTTGCGGTGCCGCTTGGTAACAGGCGACATCGCAACTGAGGCGGGCCGCGATTCCTTATGGAGCATCCCAGGTCCCATACGATATCGCGGCTGAGGGTTGCAGTCCACGGCGAGAGAGGAATGCCGGTATTGCGGTGAGCCGCTCTGCCTACCCTCCTCGGTCTGGACAGGGTCGCCCCCGTCTGATGGCGGACGTGGTGGCCCCACCGCGCAGGGGAGGAGGAGTGGCGGTATAGTTTTGGACGCTCTCCCTATCCCCTGCGGCCGAAAAATGATAGGCGGGGCTATTGACCTTGACCCGTCACAGGGGGACCAAGGGTGCCATACAAGGGGTCATCTGGCGCCCATGTGCTGGATTGGTCCCTGGGGTGGTCACAGCGTATAGTGTGTTCTGGTGCGCCGGTGATGGTGGGTACTCCCCAGAAGAGGGTCCGGTGACGGTGCTAAGGCGTGCCCGTGTTCCCGCCACATGTGGCACAGGAGGACTCCGTGGAGTTTTAGTGGGTTCGAGTCCCACATAACTGCGCTATCTCCCCGTGGTAGCGCAGTATACTTGAGCATTTCTCGAAGAAAAATAAAAAAAAGGTGTGGCCCTTATGTACTTGAATTTCAATAGAAAAACAGTACCTTTTTAGTCTTAAATGATCCACTGTTGGTCAAAAGCAAAGGCCTTTCACCAACAGTGGATCGTGGTGGTTCATTTGTAAAGACAAATCATTCATTCTTTTCTTGCCATCTTACACCTATTCCGTAAATACGAGTACGTGTGTTAAATTCAATTCTGTAACAATGACTAAATTCACAGTCTATGCTCACCTCCAATTTCTTCCCCTTCCCAATTCAGTATGTAAATCTTACGCACACAACAATAATACTGAAATATTAGCACACACACAGACATACTTTATTTCGGCAATCAATACTTGCAATGAGAAATCACCAGTTCACAACTTATAAAGACATATTCACACAGTCATTTTTGGGACTCAGAACGCGCGACGAAATTCGACATGAAAGTATTGATTTAATATTTTTAGGGATCAGTACCCAAAGTGTAAAAACGGGACCTTATTACTAAGACTCCACTGGCCGTCTGTCCGTCTGTCTGCCTGTCTCTCTGTATGTCTGTCTGTTTGTCACCAGGCTGTATCTCATAAAACGTGATAGCTAGACAGTTGAAATTTTTACAGATGATGCATTTATGTTGATGGAGGGAAAGCCTGGTGATCTGTAATACAGGTTTTAGCTACAGCAGACACCAGTCTCTATTAAGTGTTACAATGACTTTGTACTGTGTTTGTGAATATGAGAAAATAAATTATTAATTAAATTATTATTATTATGTAAAATAAATATTTAAGTGGGGCTCCCATACAACAAACAGATTGTTTTGCCGTTTTTTTGCGATAATGGTATAGAACCCTTCATGCGCGAGTCCGACCCGCTTTTGGCCGGGTTTTTTAAACAATAAACCTTTCAGCAATGTTGGGGTCGGCTTCCAGTGTTACCAGATGTCGCTGAATACCAGTATATTATTCGGAGTGATTTTATAAACGGTCTTCCACATCCCAGTAAGTAGATAACATCATAATCCTTGGCTGGATGGTGACAGACCTTCGGGCTTCCGTCTATCCGTCACGACGATATATATAGTATAAAATATAAAACGTTTATTTTCTCTTCACAAAGTTTCTTACATTCTATGCCTTGCAGTTTAAACCCGGGCATAACTTTGTGAGCTAGCACTGCACTTTGTGGTGCCCGTGATAGATTGCAATAAAAACCCGCAGCTAAAATCCCATCATGTCATACTGATTGACAGCTTAAAATAAAATAAATTTGCAAGAAAGTTTAGCTTCATAGACATAGAGAAATATGATAACAGTTTAAAATACAAATTACCTACAATAAGGAAAGACGATGAAAAAGATAAAGTATCATACAATAAGTTCTTAATTAACAGAATGAGCATGAAGAAAGTAAGATCAAACATCAAAGTACCTCAAGTGACAGCCGGTACCAAAGGCATTCTTTCCGTGGCGGAGGGGTCTCAGCACGTATACCGTTGCGATAAATTCGTTAATTTTTCACTTTCTTGATGAGTTAAATATTGTACACATACTAACTAGATTAGGGTCGATAATTTTAAATCAAAAAAATAATTGTAGCATGAAACGCATTGCAAAAGGAAGAGAAGATAACAAAATTGAAAGGAAATATAAATTACAGGCGATCTGAGGTCAGGTAGTGGAAGGGGGTGAGTTTCTAAGGGTTAAAACGGTTTATCTCGATTGCCGGCAAAACTAAAAGGCCTATGGAAAAAAGTCAAATGGAATAAAAAGATCTACAACTTTTGTTTTTACAATTTTTTTCACATAACCTCAAAATTTATGTGAAAAATTCAAATAACCAAGTTTTTATCTTTTACAAAAAAAAAGTTTTTGTTATAATCTCTTCTTTTTCCAATGGTTTTCATCTTACTAATTTTATTTTTCACTTTTTCCTTTTTCAGCCCAGGTCTAAACGGGCCACAGTAGTTGATAATACACTAGGCTTCACAGCTCGCCTATATCGATAAAAATCGCGACATGTGACAGTATCGCGATGAAGTTTGAGCTGCGAACGAGCTTGCCTGTCGATATTGTGTCGACTCCATCGATACTATATATCAACTCTATCGATAGTACTTCCCGTCTCTATTAATGCCACTGAACAGGTGTAGCGGCTATCGTGGTAAATCGCAACTTTACGAGTGCAAAGATAAATGGTTAGTAGGTAATATCAATCTAGATTTTATGTGATCACGATTAACTTGGTAATTTAATTTTATGAGCAGTTTTTCGTTAATTGAATAGAAATAAATAAGGTTTATCAATGAAACTAAGCCACACTTTACTTACTTAAAAAATATGTAAAAAAATATATCAAATTTTTTGGGCAAATAAAAAGTGACTTCTTCAGCGATTCAGAATGATTCCGCAACAAATTATATTTTACTTTAATTTTTTTGTATTATTTTTTTTTTTAAATATTTTTTATTTTATTTTATATAGGTCTGCGCTTGACCACTATCTTACCTGATGGTAAGTGATGATGTGGTCGAAGGTGTAGCACGCTTGCCTAGAAGTAACCTTTTCACTCTTGACTTAAAGACCCCGAGATTGTAGCTATCGGGAAATACAGATTCCGGCAGGGAATTCCACTCCTTAGCTGTACGCATAATGAAAGTATTTCCAAAACGTTATTTAAAAATATAATTTAGGTAAAAATTTCTTTAAAATAACTTGCAAAAAACACCCACACTTTCTTGCCAGTCAACACTAGATGTCGACGGACCTGACACGGCAAAAATCGTCCCAAACATGACCGTGTGTTCGGGTCCTAACTTCAGTAGTACCACCACAATCACACCTGCGAGACTGCAGCGAAGTTGAACATTGCAACAATAGAGCACCGAGCAGTAATAAATATTTGCTCTGCTCTGCTTCTAATCGATATAGAATGTGAAGAGGTATTGTGTTGGATTTAGGTTTTGTTATCTAGGGATTTAAAGGTTAGGCCAGTTTGTAAAGATACAATAGATCCCGTTATATTTGATTACGTATCTGGAAAGGGTGATCATGAATTATGTTGTATTATTAAAACTAACTCATACTCTCATCAGCTCATTCTAGAACTAGTCCACTGCTCAACACAAAGTGAGATTATAGTATCGAAAACGATTATCATTAAATACAAATAAGCAAAAAGTTTAAAACTGTAACCCGACTATGGATTTTTTTTAGCCTTTTTACCCGGGCCATAATAACGAATCGATAGACACGTTAGGCTCGGTGCAAACGGGCCACCGACAACAGCCACCGGTGGCTGTCGCGCGCTACCGCCACATTTGAAACAGTGGCAGAAGTGCGCAACAGCCACTAGTGTTCGGAAGCGAAAGCCACGTTTCTATTGCTGATCAGAATGTGAATCCCAAATAGCGGGACGTAATTGGATTTCCGACATGAAAGTTTCGATATCCATTGAGGCGTCGTCGTGCTCCATGGTGACGTGTGCGGATGCGTAAGATGCCTAATTGCGCTGAAAAGAGAAAAACAAATACTAGTTAGGACATTCAATATTATGAGGTGGAGGATGAAAAATTACGAATCCAACGAAATCTCTCCTGTCATAATCCGTCAAGCCGTTTGGGCTGTAGAGCGGCCATATATATATACATACATACTCTCGAAAAACATTACACTCCCCCAGTCGGGTAAAATGTCAAACGTATCAATCCCACACATTAGACATTTTTGGCAATCGTTTAAATTGCTGATAGAATGTAATTTTTCTGAAGATCACTTTGTTTGTAGCTACTTACGCGACACAATAATAAATAGAGACTACTTTTAAATCCTTCGGAAAACGCCTACAACTTTTGAACGGCTAAACCGATATTCATAAAACATAGCTAAGAAGCGCTATTGAGCCAGGTTAAAAAAAAATAACGGGTTCCCTACTTGAAATCTAATGAGGTTAGATCAAATAACACTTGCTCGAAAACGTTTACTCGATAGTACTTGAAATCGATAAGTTACGAGCGCGTCAGTTCCTCGATGCATAAAACTCTCGAATAACTAGAAGCTCAAATTATCGCTCGCGAAGGCCCATTATCTTGAAACATCATTTCTCGACCGACCATCTAATCGATGTCTTTGGTACCTATTATTTTTCGTTTTCGACACCGACGAAAAGAAAGTAGTTTTTCGCTTTGCAGTGTTTTTTTTTTTTTGGAAGTGGTTTATTTTTTTTGTTATAAAGGTTTTTATTTATCACTTTTTAGTTTTGGTACCTCAAATTTCCATGACAATCATTGATAGCCAAGGTAAATCTCATGAAAATTCTAATAAGCCCTATAAAGTCCCTACTTGATATCGAATGACGTTGTGATCCCACATAAAAAAAAATGCATACAGTCGAACATAGAACCTTCTCCTTTTTGGGAAGTCTGTTAAAAACTATTCTGTAAATCGATTAGATGGTCGATGGAGAAATGATCTTTCAAGATAATGGCCCTTCGTGCGCTATGATTCGAGCTTCTAGTTATTCGAGATTTTGATGCATCGAGGTAGTGAACTGCCGCGCTCGTAACTTATCGATTTCAAGTACTATCGAGTAAACGTTTTCGATCAAGTGTTATTCGATCTAACGTTTATACGATTTCAAGTGGGGAACCCACTAGATATATATAGCTTAAAAAGCATGAAATAATAATGTGTCGGCGGTTTTTTTAGCTTGTAATTTTAATGGCCCATCCCCTCTCACAGAGAGGAGCCCTGTTCGCCTGTGTCCCAGCAGTGGGAACATTAATAGGCTGACGATGTGATGTGATACTTGTAATACATAAATACTTTTGGTATACTTCTACCTTTATCACCAATTCTAGGTATCGGAATATTAATACATAATTAGTTTTGGGCGCACGGTTGGCGCAGTGGTTGAGCGATCGACTGCTGCGCTGCGTGTCGCGGGTTCGATTCCCGCACGGAACAAGTATTTGTATGACCTACAGATAGTTGTTTCGGCTCTGGGTGTTTGTGAGTTTATATGTTTGTAAACGCACCCACGATACAGGAAGAAATTCCTAGTGTAGGGCAAAGCTTTTGAAAAAAAAAAAAGAAAGAACAAAAAAAAAAGTTTAGGTATACAGCATTTACGGGCGTCCAATTTCACTAAAATACCCTCCTAACTCGAGTATCTATCAGGTAAATACTCGAGATTCTTGTAACAAGACCCCAATAAAAATATAACAAGGATGATGCCAACAAGACAGCTACTTAATTTGATACGTAACCCCTTAACCCGCCACCCTCACAGCTAATAACAAGCTTGATACAAAAATAAAATCTACCCACATTCCACAAAAAAATCTTCACCAAGGTAACAGGTAATTGCTTCCCGTGTCGGATCCAAACGGGGGCTTCCCACGCTTGTAGTATATAATATTTAGTCTCTATATATGTGCATACTTATGATTGAGAAGCTGCGAATATTTTGAGGGTTGCTAGAGGTTATGTCCGCCTATTACCTTGACGTTCAGGGGGTCTACTCCATAACTCCGTAAACGAAGTTACGGGCCCGTCTTAAAGTACTCCGGAACTTCGGAGTGAATCCTACTCCGTAATGATTTAATTTTTCTGACAACTAAAATTAACATCGGGAGTAGAGACACATGTCAAATTGTGTTGTCGTTCATCAGTAGTTCGGGCCTCGAACGAATCATGCGTCCGTATGTGATACGGAGTAGGAAACGCACGTAACGAAGGCCGAAACTACGGACATCGTGCATAGGGAGTATATAGATTCCCAGATGCAAAGAAATGTCAATCTTAGCAAAGCGATTAAAACGGGCAACTGCAGTTCTTGTCTCTTTTTCTTTCATTAATATCTCATCAAGTTTATATTCCCCGAAGATTAAGGCAGTGGTTTACCTGTTAGATATTTAAGTAAGAGGGGGCGAGGTCATTGCCATTAAGATGACGACAGTCGCCAACGACCTTGGGGGAACAAAACACGGTCTCGTTTCACACCCGCGCGACCCAACATTCAGTAGTTTTTTGTACTTTCCTTATTATTCTATGATTTAAAAAAAAAAGCTTCAGATCAAAATGTAGATAATTAAATTATCTTTGAGATGGTGTCAATTTCATTAAAATACGCCCGGTGGTTTTGGTGCGATAGTCGTTTTTTGTCCGTGTTAGACACAATTTTACAAATTAATTACACCATGTTATACGAATAAAACTCAAAATTTTCTTAGATCAAATTGTTAAGAAAATGGTCTACAGTAACATATCTATATTTCATAAAATTACAACTAACCGCGCTTAACGCGCAGGGGTATCTGCGCCTTAAACGGAGCTCTTGTACAGTTATGTTTAAATTCCACGTATAAGGGGGCGAGTCAGGGCTATTGAAAAATTCCAGTACGAGAAATTCAAAAGGACTTTTTCGGACACGGGAATCGAAGCCATTTTTATTATAATTTTTTTGGTTTGTGAAATCATCCATTGATTTCTCCCGCTCTGGGTGAAGCGGGAGGGCTTGTCAGACTTTTACTGACTAAAACCCACCCGTGTTCCTTCAGTTGCTTGTGTCAGAGCCGCGGTTAGTCTCTTTTAAATTTATCCGCGACCCAGACAGGCATCGGCCCTAGCGTAACCAGTTAGTTTTTGCTGACATCTATTTGAGGCGAACACTGCGCGCCGTCGACTCGGACCTTGTTCTTATCGGACGGCGGGCTACCCATTTCTCGCCTTCCCCAAGTCGGGCATCGAAACCTGGATCCCATGATCAGCGGTAACATTTGCAACCATTGATCAACGGGCGGACAATTCTCACACTCTTTCTATTGTCTTTTTCAAAGGCCCTAGGACAAGTGACATTCTATAATCGAAAGCTTCATCATCATCATTTCCGCCGAAAGAAGTCCACTGCTGGACATAGGCCTCCCCCAGGCGTCGCCACATTGACCGGTCCCGTGCGTCTCGCATCCAGCGCCTTCCAGCAACCTTAACCATGTCATTGGTCCACCTAGTGGGAGGCCTTCCAATGTACCGTCTTCCAGTTCGCGGTCGCAATCGAAAGCGTGGCGATAGCGATTGTCAAGAAGGCAAAATTGTATGGGATTGACAAGCGATATCGTAAAATCACGTAATCAATCCCCTAAATTTTGACATTTTGACTACGCCTTCGCTCACTTCGAATGCCACTTGTCTGGCAGTTATTTCACTTACTCTTTCTTTCTTTTCTCGTGCAACTAAGGAATGATGTCATAAAGATTCTATTTAATGAAGTAATGCTCATGAGAAAATCCTGGTCGCTTACTGAAAGTGATTGAGGAATAGGATCCCAGTGCCTGTAACACAGGTTAATTTCAGACGTTGGACTGGATCTTGCTCTGCCTTCTGCTGAAACGTTTTAAGGAGGATCATTGTACTCAAAATTTTGATATTGAATAATTTAAATTTGAAGATTCATGGACTCAAGACTTACACAAAGGATATTATTGTGTAGCACCAACAAATCTCAGACACGGCAGTAGATCTTGATTTAATTCAAACATAATGATAACATAATATAATCAGCCTTTTAACATTCCCACTGCTGGGACACAGGCCTCCTCTTTGTGAGAGGAAATTATTAGTATAATTGTTTTTTTGGATGTAGGACGTACCGGTTTTTTCGCGATGTTTTGAGAGCCCAAGCCTAAAACCTAAGCTTAAAGCCTGTTTGTCGACAAACATTTAGGCAGGTTGATATAAGTTCATATGGAGTTATTGATAATCTATACCAATATTATAAAGAGGAAAGATTTTTTTGTTTGTTTGTTTGTACCGAATAGGCTCCACCGATTTCAAAAATTCTTTCACCGTTGGGAAGCTACTCTATCCCCGGGTGACATAGGCTACTTTTTATCCCTGTATTCCCACGGGAACGGGAACTACGCGGGTGAAACCGCGAGGCGTCCTCTAGTCGTTATTAAAATTAATGTTGCTTTGTCTGAAGCCTCTGACATTGGTGGTCCCGACTTTATGTGCTAAAGATGAAAACCCACGTAGAGACATACCCCTTTCTCTTATCAAAATGTTAAGTTTACATGATAATCCAATCACGATGATAAAATCGTCGACGAATGATGTGTGCAGAAATATCTTTCATCATCATCATACCAGCCGAAATACGTCCACTGCTGGACATAGGCCTCCCCCAAACGTCGCCACATTGACCGGTCCCGTGCGTCCCGCAACCAGCGGATCCCCGCAACTTTCACCAGGTCATCGGTCCACCTGGTGGGAGGCCTTCCAACGCAATGTCTTCCGGTTCGCGGTCGCCACTCCAGAAACTTTCTGCCCCATCGGCCATCCGTTCTGCGGGCAATGTGCCCTGCCCACTGCCACTCTAGTTTGGCAATTCTTCGGGCTATGTCGGTAACCCTGGTTCTCTTACGTATCTCTACATTTCTGATTCGATCACGCAAGGAAACGCCGAGCATAGCCCTCTCCATTGCCCTTTGAGTGACTGTAAGCTTTCTGATGAGGCCCATTGTAAGCGACCACGTCTGAGAGCCATATGTCATCACTAGCACTCCGCCCGCAACTTCGTTCGCATGATTTCGTATTTTATTCAACTAAGTACAGATGACTTTATTATGTGCAGTTAGTGAAGGCGACCAAAAATAAGCTATTGTTAAATCAATAATAAATGGGGTATCGTAGATATATACGGTTTAAGTTAGAATTTACGAAACTTTAATGACATGTCCGATAAGTTTTAGCTAAATAAAAGGCTCGTGGGTAAATAACAATCACACCGGTCATTCGATCAAAACCTCAGTCATGAGGCTTTACAATAAGATCCATAGCGGGTTCACCACTCACCATCTAATACTATGAAGAATACTGTGCAGTGGAGCTTCCGCACGAGTCTGCCGATAAATATGGATAAAACTAAGGTCACTTTAAATACCCATGTAGCAACCATTCTTATGAAAATCTGTGACTTTGCAGAAGATGATGTCCTGGCGAGGGCCGCAAGTCTGCTGAATCCGAAGAGCAGAAGACTGGGCGCGATTTTTGAATCCCATAATTTCGGCTGGAGCACAAATTACTTTAGTATGAAAACTAACGCTGCGTTAAAAAGTTAAATTACCCACGTTTGTTTGGCCTTACACTTTTTATTGACTTTTGGTTTTGTTTTGTTTATGTTTGTTTAGCCTGAGACAAACGATCCAGTTCGGTAGTTCCAAATCGAGGTAGAGGTCGTCTTAGTGCCGTGAGATTCTTCAAAAAACCGTTGACACCCCTAAATCATCTTCTGGGGCTAATTGTTAAAAACTAATGATGGCAATTTATTATTTGACCAAGGAATAAGTCTAAAATAAATGTCTCCCTTTTAACTTTTTAAAGGTTCAATTTCGAAATATCCCGCCTAGTGTTTCCCCTGTATCATAAAAAGAAGCTATGTACAGTACAATACTTCAAAAATCTTGATCTCCAAAAAAGTACCAAATAACTATTAACAACCTACATTATTTATTAAGGTTAGTATTTGTGCCAAATTTCATGTTTATTAACCCAAGATCTTCAACATACCCCAAATCATCTTTTAGGGGTAGTTTCGAAAAACTAATGATGACATCCTTTATTATTTACTTAGGTTAGTATTTGTGCCAAGTTTCAAGTTTAATAATCCTTGAAATAAGATTTTCCATACAAACTTTAACATCCCTTAAATCGTATTTTGGGGGTTGTTCCGATAAACTAACAACACCTTTATTATTTTGCCACAGGAATTAGGCTTTTCACACAAACACATTTCTCTCGTTTGCTCCCCTACAACATAAAAAGAAGCCTTCTGCAGTAAAATCCTTTATACCCCCTAAATCGTATTTTAGGAGTACCTTATTTTGAAAAACTTTAAATGACAACCTATACTATTATTGTTAGAAAAAGTACATAATAACAACATACATTATTTAGTAAGGTTAGTATTTGTGCCAAATTTCATGTTTATTAACCCAAGATATTCAACACCCCCCAAATAATCTTTTAGGGGTAGTTTCGAAAAACTAATGATGACATCCTTTATTATTTACTTGGGTTAATAGTTATGCTAAGTTTCAAATACATAAGCCCAACAAATTGCTACTTTCAACCCCTCTAGGGGTAGAATTGCCGGAATCAATAAACTCGTTGTTTTTTTTATTAATCAAGAGCCAAAACCTAAAATTTCAGATGTCTTATCTTCCAAACCGAAGAAATTATATCCCCTTAGGGGTAGAATTACCAAAAACCAATAAATACATAAATTATTTTAATTCACGTGATCAATGCAATAAAATTTCACGTGGCCAACTAACAAACTGTAGAAGATTCATACAAACTTTCAACTCATTTTTTAACCCCTTAGGAGTATAATTTCCAAAAACCAATAAATTAATTAATTCTTTTTATCAACCAAGAGCGGAAATCTAAAATTTCACGTATCCAAAATACAAACTGTAGATATTTCATACAAACTTTCAACCCCTATTTTAACCCCCTTAGGGGTGGAATTTTCCAAAACCCATAAATAAATAAATTATTTTTATCAAACAAGAGCGTAAATCAAAAATTTTACGTATCAACTTACAAACTGTAGAAATTTCATGCAAACTTTCAACCCCCTTTTTACCCCATGCCACCCCCAAGGGGGTAAACAGGGAGTTGAACCCCCTTTTTACCCCCTTGGGGGTGGCATTTTCAAAAACCAATACATACTTAAAAAAAAACTTATCAACCAAGAGCGTAAATCTATAATTTCACGTGCCCAACTTACAAACTGTAGACATTTCATACAAACTTTCAACCCCCTTGTTACCCCTTTGGGGGTGAAATTTCCAAAAACCCATAAATAAATTAATTATTTTTATCAACCAAGAGCGTAAATCAAAAATTTTACGTGTCAACTTACAAACTGTAGAAATTTCATGCAAACTCAAAATTTGACTTTTTTGAATTTGTTTTTTTTTTGGAATTTCCAAAAATCCTTTCGTAGTGCTCACTTACGTCACTTGAGGAACCTTTCTGTCAAACTTCATGCTTCTAGGCCTAGCGGTTTTGGCTGTGCGTTGAATGTCATATATATATATATATATAGATAGATTGGCAACACACACTGGTCATGGACTTTCGTCTTGAGATTATTTCGTAAACACTGAGGCTTCGTGCCGAAACTTTATGCTTTAAGGCTCCGCAGAGAGGTCTAACGTGACAATGCGACAACGGCGTGACAATCTTTTTTTATATAAATTATTTAAAGAGTATATATGCCGCAATAAAATTATGAAAAATGTCATTGTCTTGAAAGCGAGTTGTCCAGTGGCGTTTAACTGCAGGAGCCTATAGTCCGGATGAAGCTAGTCTAAGTCTAAACCTAAAACCAAAATAAACACCAGTACAACAATTGAACAATTAACCAATAGCTCAACAATAAAACGGCCGCTAACACCACACAAACCGAGGATTAAAATAATAATTATCCTATACGCATAACCGCGCAAAGACGTAGAAACTTTCAAGGGTTTGGGCTTAATCCCTTCATAATCTGGGATTAAATGCAAACTGAATGGGTTACGGTACAGAATAATTTCCATACATTTGTTGGTAGTGTCGTATTTAGTGGCTGTAAGCTGGTCGATAGTGTCGGGTCGTGCGGAATGTGGGGGGATACTATGAGCAGGTAGAATGTAAAACTGGAGAAATATTTTACTTGTTTTAAAGTAAGTCGACTTATATTTAGTAGTGGGTGGAACAAGTCTGCCAATAATAGCTAAAATGAAGTAGATATAACTATCGTTGAAATCTTAGTAGGAGTATTCAATGATTTTACTGTTCACTTCTCCAATCTTTGATTATGAAAGTAATATATATATTATAGAAATTACTTTTTTCATCTTGACATAATTCTAGCGCTGCCACTAATGCAATCACAATATAGTCAGGGGTTGAACCTATGATTAAACCCCTAACTCACAAAGTCCACCGCACCAAGCCACATCCTACATCCGTAAAAGAAACGCTAAAGTCGCTCCAACGTTTTCCCATTCATTCCACTTCGCTTGCAATATTTATAAACCTTTTGAAAATATTTTCACGTGCAATTGTTTCCTCTGTATTTCTCGGTGTGCCACGACTCCATAGTAATTTCAGCTAAGCCGCATCCTGGATGGCTTAAATATATTTACAGCGAAGTTTCGGAGTCCGATCCTTTACTTATAGACGCGGTTGTGGTTACTGTCATAATTCATGGACTAGTATGTTGGGTGACGTTAAACTGTGGTTAAGTTTGACGGTGAAATCGGCCTTGGAAATAGGTTGATGGGATTTTTTTGAGTGGAATGTTTGATTTGGAGGATATTTGACTCCTAAAAACGGTGAAGTCAAAGTCAAAATTCTTTAATTCAATTAGGCCATTAAGCGACACTTTTGAACGCCGAAAATTTAAATTTAAAATGAATAATATTTGATTCTACCTTCTATTCGGAAAAGTAGCTTGTTATGTTTTTCTCGAACGAACAAGAAACTCCACGGAAGGAAAATATCGTGAGAATACTGATGTTCTGGAACCAAAGGTGTGAAATATGTGACATCCACCAACCTGTACTGGGCCCGCAGCCCATTCCCTCTCGAAGAGAGAAGACCTGTGTCCCAACAGTGGGAACATTATAAGGCTGGTGATGATGAGGATGTGCAGTTCAAATACAGGCCGACTTTTAGATCCTTACAATTTTACTTTTCTCCAACCATTCTTCTTCTTCATCGTGTCGATGATTCCATTTTCAGATTTTAAATTAGATGTTGTGCTTCGACCAGAACTCAGCCACGTGGACAGCCCTAGCGTTGGCCTCGCACAGGTCCTTCATGGTGCAGGTGTTTGTGCACAGAGAGCAGGACAACAGATGGGGCATCGTTTGTGGTGTGGTTCCACAGTCACATTGTGGCTGATCGGAGTACCCCCATCTGACCAGGTTGTACCTACAGCGGCCCACTTGGCTTCGCAGCCTATTTAGGGATTTCCAGGTATGCCAAGGCAGTTTATGCCCAGCTGGGAGCTTTTCTGCAGGATCCATATAGTCAGTTGGAGGGGGGTATTTGAGGAGCCATAAAAATTAATAATAAGAACCATTAATACAGGTAGATTGGTACCTTGTAAGCATAGAGCCTCAGTTCCTTTGAAAGTCGATGCACTGGCCGCGTCAAAGCTCCAGAGCCTCGAACATCGACGCCGTGTTGCCAGCCTGTCGGTTTTTTATCGGTTACATTTCGGGGTGTGTGCGACGGAACTGCACAATTTGATTCCGCCTAGCCCTTTCCATCATCGGACTACAAGACGTACGGCCATGCGCCATCGGTTCATGGTTGACATCCCACCCATACGTACAAAGCGTTTTGCTAATACTTTCATTGTGCGCACAGCTAAGGAGTTGCATTCCCTTCCGGAGTCTTTGTTCCCTGATAGCTACAACCTTGGGGTCGTTAAGTCAAGAGTGAATAGGTTACTTCTAGACTAGCGTGCTTCACCGTAGACCACATCATCGCTTACCATCAGGCGAGATAGTAGCCAAACACGAGCCAACCGATAATAAAAAAAGAAGTGTGTTCTACCTTTCAAAACAACATTATGAAGACAAAATACAACGAATGACGTCAGTACACCACCACATAAATTCCACTCAATTTCCCCCACGGTACCTACAGCAGAAACCGGATAAAAGTAATTTAGTTAACAGGCAAAGTCGGGCGTTTGTAAAGTTTCGACCGGCGGTGTTGCGTGCGTTAATTACCTGGTTGGTACGTACTACAGACTAAGTACATATAGGTAAGTTTTACTGAATGCGATGAGGTAGGGTAAATTTAAGTTTACATAAATATGTATGTTTTATTTTGTGTTCTGGATTAAAGGGGCCGACTTTAAACAAGATATATTTATAGTGTGAGCGTAAAACAACTTGTGAAGTTGAACTAAATTATAGTCAGTAGTGTTCCCTTGCTGGGCGAAGGCTTCGTGCCGTTCCATATCAAAAGTCTATCCCTCAAAACGCCTGCCCATAACCTATTCACTTTTATCTGAGAACGAGAGCGAAGGAGCAAGAAACTCGATCATGTTCGTAAGAAGTTGCCAAAAGTATCGTAACAGCGCTAATGTTTCTCAATTATTTATATATTACTACTTATGTTTAAGTATATTTATATGTTTTGTTCATTCTTTTGAGTATTTGGTATAATTATATTATACATAAATATAATAAAAATCCAAACTATACATTTTTTATGTATATTTAAATAATCCTGATATGTTTATCCTTCAATATTATATATAGATAATATAATACTAGCATACAGATGCCTCATCCCATACAAAGAAACCGTGCCACGTAACTAGCGTTTTTCATCTGATTATACTGATTATTTTTTGTAAATCGATCACGTTCAGTTTCGTTCCACGGCGATAGATAGATCACCATCCATATCCGTGGAACGGAACCGAACGCGACCGATGTACAAAAAATAATCAGTATAATCAGTACAGTACGTCAGCACGGTTTCTTTGTATGGGATGAGACACCACTGACCCAAAGTTCGCTTTAAGTCCTCCTCTGTACGTTTGTTTTCATGAATTATTAAATAAAGTACCTGGGCAACCGAGCTCTGCTCGGGGAAAATAGAGAAAACGACGTTTTCTAAAAATGAAACCGAGCTAGATCGATTTATCGCCCCCAAAACCCCCTGCAAACCAAATTTCATGAAAATCGTTGGAGCCGTTTCCGAGATTCAGATTATATATACAACAAGTTCGTTCGTTCGTTGATTATACAAGAATTGCTCATAGATAGATTATATTAACTCCTCACCAATAAATCTGTCTATGTACTAGTGCGTCTACTTTTTTTTTTTTGTGGGCTGCTGAATGAAACCTAGAACCCCCGCTTTTTCCAGAAATCAATCGTATGCCGTATGCGGCGTCAATGATAAGGCTCCTAATGTCCTCCTACCTAGTGTAATTTTGCCAAAAATACAGTTGAGTTAAAAAAAATATCTTCAAACATTAACTGGCACTTCAGTAAACAGTATGTCTGTCATTTATCATATTTTTTTTTTTTTTACCCTCTCTTTTCGTATTCTTCTCAGCAAAGCCTTTCATTTGTTACCCATATCATGGCAGTGCACAATAAATAACTAGTCCACCATCTTGGGCCGTCCGCCATATTGGATTTAGAATGACGTCACTTATCTAACCATGCATTGTCATATAAACTCAACGGGTATGCAAAATTACATCTTAATCGGTGGAGGTTAACTGCTTTAAAATGCCCGAACACACTTACATGCATACATACATACATTGCAAGTTAATTAAAAGCTTGTGAAAATGGGGAATGTTGAAGGCAGAATACATCAAGAAATTCCCTCCACTCTACTCGAACACAATGAATAGCAAAATATAATCTATCGCGAAATCATAAAACATGGAAGTTTGCAGCTTCAATGTCAGTTACCGTTACCGCCTGCTACCGTGTATTGCATGAACTAATTACGACGCGTGTTACCACTCACTGCACGGGTATAATAAGGAGTGAATGAGATATATTATCAAGCTTCATATTATTATGGTATATAGCAGAATAACCCTTTATTGGAAACTAGAGGACGCCTCGCGGTTTCACCCGCGTAGTTCCCGTTCCCGTGTGAATACAGGGATAAAAAGTAGCCTATGTCACCCGGCGATAGAGTAGCTTCCCAACGGTGAAAGAATTTTTGAAATCGGTCCAGTAGTTTTGGAGCCTATTTGGTACAAACAAACAAAAAAATCTTTCCCCTTTATAATATTGGTATAGATAATGACACTAAGGCGTGGTTAACATTAGGTTCAGTTCAGTACTATTACATCTAGTTTATCTATACAGGTATTTATAGTTAAAAGTAGTTCGCTGAAGTGTTTTTTTAAAGAACTAATATTTACATGCAGAATACAATATAGCTCTTTATTGTATACAATTGAATTTATCCAATTACTCAGGTCGTTAGCACAGGTATAATTTACTGTAGCTATGACATCAAAATTATTGAAGTCAGCGAATTTTGTGTATTACGAATAATCACGGTTAAGGTTACACTAGTCGATCATTCTTCCTTACAAACGTAGACTGGCGATTACTCCACTGTTTGACGGTGTACGTTCAAAATAAATTTTCAATTTGTCTCATCTATGTCCTAGCCCTGTATGGATACAAAAAATAAAAAATATATATATTTGAAAGTTATGAGCGTCGAAAATTCTATATTTCAACACTAATTTTAACGCATCTTTGGGCGCAAATAACTAACATAAAAAGAAGGAAAATTGCAAAATAGTCACCACATGCAGGGATAGATAAGTGGTTCAACTATGCAAATAATTTTATTTTGAGCAGATACATTTAGTCGTTTTTCTTGATATCCATACTCCCAAAAGGCTGTTTATAAAATTTCGCGCCCTCGTTTTCGTCCTAAATCATCATCGATTTCACTACAAATTTGCAAAAGTATTCGTACGCGAACTAGCTTCTTACTGCTCACCACAGCATCTATCTCTTTCGCACGTGTTGTCGGATGAGATAGCATGCATTTTAACCCCGCGCACAAAATAGTTCGGGCCGTCGTCTAGTGCAAACTTAATTCATATTTTCTATACAGTCCAGTAAAATTAGCGAGCAACTTTGGAATGAGAGATAATAAGTTGAAAACTCTTATACATCTTCATTTTAGCGTTATAAAAGATTTATATCAAATCAAAGTTATTAAGCAAAAACAGATTTTTGGGCCCTTTAACTTTGAAACTTACGACGCAGACACGAGACTTATGAGACTTTTAAGACAACTTTTAGAACGCTAAAGTGAAGGTGTATACGAGTCAGCTTATTATCTCTTTTTCCGAGGTTAACCCCTTAATTATGCTAAAATTACTGGTGGTTATGCTTATTGGTAATGTTCTTCAGAAAGGCCAGGTGCGCAGTACTCATAACCGGCGTGTGTGTATGACTAGATTTATGAATGTGAGTGAAGCAAAAGAAGTATGTAAGGATCGTTGCATTTGGTGTTTTGTTGTTTCTGCCTACCCCCACGGGAAAAAGGCGTGAGTTTATGTATGAATGACTGGGCTAATATAGAATTTGAATTTAGAATCTTTAAACAGTTGCTTAAAACTGTCGCAATTTTTTTTTAATAATGTTACCCACTTATTAATGTTTAATGCAGGAATGTAATTTACTGAACGTGGGCGCACGGTTGGCGCAGTGGTTAAGCGATTGACTGCTGCGCTGCGTGTCGCGGGTTCGATTCCCGTACGGTACAAATATTTGTATGACCTACAGATAGTTGTTCCGGCTCTGGGTGTTGTGTATGTGAGTTTATATGTTTGTAAACGCACCCACGATACTGGAAGAAATTCCTAGTGTGGGGCAAAGTTAAAAATAAATAAATTGAACGTTTAAATTTTTTCAAAAATTTTTCATGCCCAACATTGCCATAAAGACACTATTATTAATAATGTGTAATAGTACATTGTGTATTAAGGGCGGTAAGTAAGGAATTACGATCGAGGCTTTAGTAGAAGCCCGAAGTCGAAGACTGAGGGCTTTCTGAGTCGAGGTTCGTAATTCCCGTACCGCCCGTGATACATACAATGTTTTCCATCACATTTGCGAGTAATAATTATGAATTATAGCTTTAATACACAAGTCAGCACAGCTGTTATTACGAAATACGTGAATTTTTTTAAGCGGTTGGCGAATTTTTGCCCACACCACAGATTATACAGTGTTTCGTTCAGAAACTTTAAGGGCAAATACTTACGTAGGTATACATACAGCCATGACGGAGTGTAAAAATAATTAAATAATTTCGAAGTTTTCATACTGTAACTATTAAAATCGATTATTAAGAACATTAGTTGAGTATTTAAGTAACATGTAGCGAGATTGCAAAGAAATTCCTGTTTAGATAACATTTTAAGACAATTTTTCAATTGCGTGTAAACTCCTTGCTTGAACTTGCATGACCTGTGTGCTGTGCCATAAATTTAAAAAAAAATTACTTACCGCCCTAGGGTTTCATGACAAAAAGAAAGCCCGAGGGTTTTTTATGTGGCATACGGCCAAGTTAACCTGTATGTTAAGATACTTTTTACGTGCAAGTGTGATGAAAAAAAAATTCTAATCACTTAGGAATCTGTCAGTCACAGTAGGTTCTCTAAATTGGCTGTTAAAATAGAACAAACTCCTCGTTGTTTTTTTTGACATTCTATGTGTAACATTAAAATTTATTTCAAATTACAAACGAATTCATCCGCATCAGTGTAATTCACTATTAATAAGCTCTATCGATTCTTGCCGCCTGAAAAGAGAACCAATTTTACAAAAATATTTTTCAAATTTATTGGTACTTACTTTAAAACTATTGATATCCATTGAACCCAATATTGCTGCTTATTTTGAGCTTAAAATGTTTAAAACAAATAAAACGTAACCAATCAGAATCCATTTCAACCGTGTTATTAAAGATCACTTTTTGATTTTCGTCAATCACACACAAAAGCCTTTACTATTTATTTAATCTTTATTCCATATTTTAATTCAGTAAATTACATTTTTGCACACGCAAAAAATTTACATACAAAAACGGCTACACTCAATTTTATATCTTATCATTTTACTGATAGAGTTTATTTTCCAATAAAATTGTAACAAGCCATGCAAAGCCTACTAGAGATGAGGCAACCTGATCAATATCTTGTTAATGCAAGTTAAGCTTAAATCGCACCTCTATCCGCCCACCTTGTAAATCTTTACCTGTATTAGTGCAGGATTATTTTTATCGATAAAACGCGGGCTTATCGATGATTTTAATGCGGGTGGGCTCTAAAAATAGATTTTAAATGGAAGCCGGAAAAGGTGCGCTGGTATTTTGCCTAAAAATGGTAATGGAACTCGAAAATTGCGTTAGACTTATTTTTATAAAGGTTCGTGAATGTTTTTTTTTTAATCCTTTATTTATAGAATTTCCCTTTGAAAAAGATTTTTTTTTAAAATTACGCACAATGTTTTTCTACCTAATTGATTCAAACTCGTAATTACTTATCTTCCTACTACTACAGATAATATAATACTAGCATACAGATGCCTCATCCCATACCAAGAAACCGTGCCAACGTAATTAGCGTTTTTCGTCTGATTAAACTGATTATTTTTGTACATCGATCGCGTTCGGTTCCGCTCCACGGCGATAGATAGATGGTGTTAGCTGCAACTTGTAAGTAAAAGGGTTAATTCGGTTCGTGAATATTTTTTCTTTAAATTCAGTGACAATTTGTTTATAGTCATTTTTCGTACGTTTTTACAGTTTCATTGCACCAAAATGTGTTAAAATACAAATTTAAACAATCGAGTCGAATGCCTCAGAAATTTAAAACATCACAGCTTTAAAACAAACCCATCTATTGGCATTAGGGCATGCAAACCGGATACCCGGATAACCGAAAAACCGGATAACCGACTTTTGTATAAACCGGGTTTTTTTGAGTTTCATATCCGAGCTTTTCTGTTTTTTCGGGTATGTTTCTCCTATGTTATTGATTTAATTATACATTAATTTTCCCAAAAAAATTAATAAATCTAACACTGACAAACGTGGACAGGACGGCGAGGCAGCGTTACTTCATATTTCAGCCACGTTAATTTAGCTCCTTGACGCACTACTATGCCACGCTGCCGCTATTTTGTTTTTCGGTCAGTCTGTGTATAGTGAGACAAGTGCACGTGATGTGTTTGTCGGTGATCATTGCAGATATTATTTTATCAAGGTAAGTTTGATCACATTCTTTTATATCAATGCTAATATTACATGAAGTGTATGACCAAATACTGTAATGTAATCACAGCTGGGATGTTTTACATATTTAAGTAATAGCTTTAATTAATTCGTTTTTTTTTGTAACAATATGGATAGTGGGGTTGACCTCTGAAATCTATAACCTCCAACAAGTGTGGCAGAGAGCCTTTTAATCAGCGGGCCTCATGTGTAATTAAATCCGTAGTACTCTAAATTATACCTCCCTTGATGCACTTATATCCTCACGGTCATTCTATCAAAGTACACTTCATCGCTTACCATCAGGTGAGATAGTGGTCAAGCGCGATCCTATAGAATATAAAAAAAATAAAATAAAAGCAATTCTGTTTGGAAAAACTTTAATTTTGTGATTTTAATCTATATCTATAATAATGACTGATTTATTCTGTTTTGTTAAATTAGGTTGTAATTTTATACGATATTTAAATAATTATTTCCATCGCATTTTACGTACTGTTGATTTTGCCTGCTTGTATTTTATGAGGGTTAAATTGTTATTTAATATTTTGTGATTTTAGACCTTTGTATACCTACCAAAAGTTACTAATTTTGTATGTTAGGAACCTTAAGTTGTGAAGAATATATTATTTACCTAAATGATAAGCTTTATTCTATGTTATTTATAAAAAGAAAATACACTTTTTGTATTGTTATATAGTAGTTGTAGCTTGTTTCAGTCCAAACAAATGCTCATTATTATAAACATAAGTGAGATAAACGTAAAACAATAGATAGTTTGATAAGACTTCAGCATTTTCATGTCTTTACACAGATAATTTCCATATCTTTAACAAAAATTTAGAAAACCGAATTTACCGGTTTCTCCGGTTTTGTAAAAGTTAAACCCGAAAAAATGCATGCCCTAATTGGCATTAATTTTAAAAGATCCGTTTAAATTATCTTTGTTATGTGAATTAAGAGCCCAATATTCCATAATTTTGTGCCTAAGAGAGTTGATTAAACAAAAACATATTTTTTTATGTTCATTGCCAGAAAATGTCAATTTTACATTCAATTCAATAACAAATTGGTGCATATCGCGCCATCTAGTGACATTTATTTGAACCAAATTAGCTTTCTTAGCGCTAGGACCCCGTGCTACTAATTATACTATAATAAACGTGAAAGTTTTTGAGGATGGGTGGATGTTTGTTACTCTTTCAGGCAAAAACTTCCAAACGGATTTTGTTAAACTTAACTTGTAATATAGCGGAACCCACTCTATATACAGGGTGTCCCAGAAATCGACGTCAAGCCGTAAATGGGTGATAGACCAAGTTATAACAGTTCTCAGAAAAATACGAAAAAAAATCTATCTCATGTTTTTAAAAAAATATGTTCACTTTAAAATTTACTAAAAAAATCAATCCCTGTAATGGTTCTTTAACTCCAATTGCTACAAATCCCATAATTTATCAATTTATTTTTATTATTATGTAATCTTGAATAATGCTTGTGTAGATTTTTGCCTAAAATTTAAAGCCAACTCCTCCTACTTAGAAGAAAATTAAACTTTTTCAAAACCAAATTATTCAAATTTACTGTTTCGCCCAACTTTAACTGACTGTACTGAAAAAGAAATGTACTACGCTAGTTTGGCAAGTAACATGAAAAATTGGCGCATTTAATAAGGATTCAAAAATGGTGTAACACTTGCTAGATTACGTTTTCAATAATTGGTCAAATTTTTTTTTGTAAATAGTATCGGTTTTTACCCAAAATGTCCATACTTCCTTAAAATGACTTTAGCTTACCTAAAGCTTTGCTAAACTCCGTTTCTAATTCGATAGAGACGGAGAGAGTCTCATTATGGGATTTGTAGCAATTGGAGTTAAAGAACCATTACAGGGATTGATTTTTTTAGTAAATTTTTAAAGTGACCATAAATTTTTAAAAACATGAGATAGATTTTTTTTCGTATTTTTCTGAGAACTGTTATAACTTGGTCTATCACCCATTTACGTCTTGAAAAGGTTGAATCACTATCATAACTTTGCTCTTAAATTACGTAAAATTTCGATTTCTTATCTCGCTCACACTTCGTAAAATGACTCTCTCCGTCTCTCTCTGTATTAATATACAGGGTGTCTCACAAACTTTCGTCTTTATAATATTAGTAGGATGTAGGAAAAGAACGGAGTTGTAGACTAGCAGTCCTCTCATAACCTCAAATATATACCAGTTTACAGGACCTGAATTGTAGGGCACATCGATTTTAGGGAAAACTAGGGTTTTTTAGAGAACATTCGGTGTACCACATACCAGTGTGATAGAATATCATTTTGTCTAAATTCTAGAAAAGTCCAGTCTCTGGCAGATACTGATCTTGAAAACAGTCGCTTTTATTTTCTTCATTCATAAAAATACATTACCTCCCATAACGAATCAGAAACGGCCACGGACCGCAAAAGCATAAGATTCTCCATATTCTCCAATATTCTTCTTCGGAGCTCATTTTCACCGCATAACCGTAGTTAAGTTCACACACGTAACCGGAGAACCGGCGGCAACTCGTAAAATTTAAACGGGGAGATGCTGATAACGTGCGATAAGTTAATTTGAATTTAAAAATGAATCCGGGGAGAGACACCTCCGCATGATTCTTCGTGGGGCTACGAATTCAGCGATTTACAGAACTGAAAATTAAAAATGTACGTCTATCCGTATGTCTGTGTGTCACACGACCGATTTTCTCAGGAACGGGTGGACCTAGCAAGTTGACCTTGTAAGTACCAAAATTTACCTTAATTTTCAACTTTTTTTATTTTTCGCAAATTTTCCTTTACTTGTGCTGTAAGACCTTTTTTATTTATTTTTTTAATTTCTTATTTGAGGTGGGTTTGCTCTTGACTCTAGCCTAAGTCAAAGATGACAGAGAAAGAGTCGACGATGGAGTGAGCTTACCCAGAAGAAACCGGTTTACTCTAACTTTGAAGAGATTCGGGTTGAATGCGTTCGGAAACACAGACGCAGGTAGTGAGTTCCATTCATTCGCTGTGCGCATTATGAAGGATGTTTGGAAGCGCTTGGTGCGAATTGGTGGAATGGCAACAAGGTAAGGATGGTAACTTGTAGTGCGTCTAGATGTCCGATGGTAGAAGGGGGCTGGTGGGATGAGGTCGTGGAGTTCTTGAGCACACTCGCCGAAATACAGTCTGTAGAAGACCGACAAGCAGGCAACCTTGCGGCGATGAGCCAAGCTGTGAAGCTTGGTATCCACCAGTTCAATGCCGCCGATGAGCCTCTTGGCTCTGCGTTCAAACGAACCAAAACCTATAGGGTAGTTCCCGTTGACCTAGAATCACGAAATCAAGAAAGTGATCTTGTAAGGGTTCCTATTTTACCTTTTGAGGTACGGAACCCTACAAATGTACCTTTTAAATTGTCTTGCCTTTTTGACTTATGTCAAACGGCCAGTGGTCCACATTGCTCAGCTGGATGTCAAGAGGAGAGGACTTTGCTCAGTAGTAGGATGACTTTACACACAATGGAAATAACCTTGCTTTAAGTGCTCATGCTATGGTATTTTTGTTTTTTATGGTATGATTTAAAATTAATCTCGTAACGTGAGGAGTCACGACACTGCTCGACTCTATTAAGGTAGTATCAATCTTATTAAGAGGAAATGTGGTCGCAGACATCCGACTGAATATCCTAAGTAAAAATTCATTATTCGAGGTTTGGCTCTCGCCTATTTCCACCTCCAATATTGGACTAATTTAAAAGATATTCCATAAACTGAAAAAGAAAGATATATACTGTGGCCCTATGATATTCATTTTGATGATACATTATCTTTAGAAGCACTAGAACCCACAAAAGATGCTCAAAATTAAACAACAACATAGGTATTTTTTTTGGTTACAGGCCTTCAAAAGACGCCTGGTCTAAAAAAAAAAGACCAGGGAGTGTGGGATTTTTACCTCACTAAAACCACCCCGGTGATCATCATCAGCACGTAGAAGAGGCCCCTTGACCTCTCAAAAGACCACCATGGAGCCCCCTCAACGCCTGTTAGGGCACATCCCTGGGGAGACTGAAAAAGCACCTCCCTTGAGCTTCACTGTGCACGGCAGCACGTGATCACTGTGCCACCGTATTTCCTGAAGTCACTTGTCAACAGAGGCGTAGTGTACAAATTTGACAACTTTAAATGAAAAAAGAAAACATAGAAGCACGACATATATCTATTTTGTTCAATTTATCGATATATCTTTTAAATTTGTCCAATACTGAAGGAGAAAATAGGCGAGAGCCAAACCTCGCATTATGACTTTTACTAAGGAAATTCAATCGGAGCTCTCTACCCGCATTTCCTCTTAAAATCTCTAAATTTTTATTTAGGTCATGTTCAATAGGTCTGAGAGCCCAACATGTCTTCATCCACAATCTTCATATTTCTGAAGGCGTGTTCAATTCACTTGTAAAGTATTATCAGTCAATGATAGCAATAGATCTCTACATGAATTAAGTTACTGATTATCCACATCGATCAGTCGAGTTAACTAGCCTTATCGATGTCGCTCGACTCGATTATTAAATTTTAATCGACAAGGCATCAAAGATAGACCGACCGTTGCGTCGACTGCAACTTCGATTAACGTCGCATAAAATTATTGTTAGTGATAAATAACCAATGACAGTATGGCATACATTGAAACTAGCTTTTGCCAGCGGCACCATGCGCATGGAAGTCGGCAATTATCCAACAGGAACAAACGATTGGGATAAAAATTATTCCATCTCCTAATCCACGTTATGGTCTACACATCCGCCTTCTGAAATTTGGCCAAATTCATCCAGAAGCTAAATGGTGATTCTTCTTCTTCATCGTGTCGATGATTCCATTTTCAGATTTTAATTTAGATATTGTGCTTCGACCAGAACTCAGCCACGTCGACAGTCAGGCCAGCCATAGTCAGGACCTGTGCGGGCCAACGCTAGGTTGGCCTCGCACAGGTCCTTATGATGCAGGTGTTTGTGCACAGAGAGCAGGACAACAGATGGGGCATCGTTGGTGGTGTGGTTCCACAGTCACATTGTGGCTCATCGGAGTGACCAGGTTTTTGATTACCTATTGGTGGCACATATGTTGGATCATTTGGTTGCCTTCATGATGGTTGAGCTGAGTGGTGCCGATCCATGCGTCATGTTCGTAAATGGGCGCCATCAGTTGGGATTGGAATTTGCTGCCTCGGCCTGTTATTGTATTATTTTTAAAATTGTTTGTTACTCTAGAAGCTGTTACGTGCACGTCTTTTTACATTGTTCTCACATATATGTATTTTTTCAACAAGAATGATTTTACCAAAATATTGTAATTAAAACTGATGGAAAAGAGTGTTCGTGGAGTTTCTTGCAAATTCTTCTCCATTGAGACCTACTGACGCTTGCGAATTTGCAACTAGTCATCTTTTTTTTTGTTTGTCAATTCAAGAGTACCTCTAAGGTTTATTTGAAAAAAACCATTTGATTTTGATTGATTTTTGATTTACCAAACATCTCAACATTCTTATACAGACTTTGACATGTATTAAATTAATTTGGGGAGATCTCGCGATAGATGGAAGGAGTGGAGGGAAACATTTGCGTAGGAAAGTGTCTGTCCTGCTCAGCTTAAAATGGTAACAAGTAAAAAGGAACACGATGTAAAGAGGAGGAAGAAATTATAGATATTTTCATGCCTTTATTTTACAACAAAAAAAAACATCCATCTACTTATTGTTATTCGACCTCCGCTGATCTCCTGGCCTCAGTCGCAAGAATCACCCATTTGAATTGATACGCGCTCCCAGCACTTATTAGAGCAAGGAAAAGATCCTCAAATGCAATCCTATTATGTATATTGTGGGGAATGGTTCCCCACGTACATAAACGACCATGTTAATGACTTAATGTTGGCTTCAAGCTGAGCAGTTTTGTAATCAACGAGGGAAATTGAGGAAAAACCTTTGTGTAAATGAGGTTGAGAGTTCATTTGTTGTGTAGGTATTGAATTCAATATGGTGTTTTATTTTACGAAACCCTAAATGTGCGAAGTCCGACACGCACTTGGCCGGTTTTTATCAAATGTTAACCAAAAAATCCGAGCGTTATTTTAGACAAAATTCAGAAGCAAGCTTCGATAAAAAAATAACATTGTACTTAAAACTAAAATACGGGTGAACACTAGGGTTATTAAGACGTCGCCGTCGCATGAAAAATCGCGTCAGCAACAGTTCCGGTAGGTATCGCTTCCAGGAAATTATGTTGACGTGAATCGGCAAGTTTGGTGGAACGGTCGCCCATTTGCGACTAGACTTTTTGATCGCATTATTTGATTGGCAGCGATTAAAATATCGGCTTATTCACCAAATCGACACGAGAGACTGGACACACGTGTGTCCAGTTGGTGAAACTCAAAATTAGTATTTCTTATTATTTCGTCATCTGGACACGCCAAGATTTTTCACGTGTTCAGCTTTTATGATGTCGCCAACTGGATACACCCAGTTTTTATGCATTAAAAGCGAGTAAAAAAAGGGTACAGTCAGGTTAATAATCAAATTAATGAACGAAGCGATTTCATGAAAAAGCTGCCTTACTTATTTTTTATTTTTTTTATTTGAGATGGGTTTGCTCTTGACTCTAGTCTAAGTCATAGGTGACAGAGACAGAGTCGACGATGGAGTGAGCTTACCCAGAAGGAGCCTGTTTACTCTAACTTTGAAGAGATTCGGGTTGAATGCGTTCGGAAACACAGATGCTTTATTGCCTGAAAACCCTTATTAGCTTCTATTTAAGACAAATTTTGAAATAAAACAAATATATAACCTAGAGGCGGTCTTAACTTGAACTGCGACTATTAATCGCAACTGCACACCAACTCCTAATTTGTCGGGCCGTGAATAGCTCCAAGCTAACCATTGGAAATACTGTTTGCTAATTACTCAAACTTCGCTACTGTGCTGCCCATTCACGGGCTTACAATCTCATCGATGGCTTGCAAATAATGGCGGCCATACTCCAGTCCAGATTCCGACAGTTGACTTAATTAGAATTGGCGGGTAAATTTGGCGGGAATTCAATATGGCCGGCGTATTTTCGTGAATAATATTTCGTTTGAAGTTTGAGTTTTGATTATGCAGTTTGTTATACAAACAGTGCAGTTGTTTGTTGTTTTTTTGTATTTTGTTGGTTCCTTTGATGAAAAAGTTATTAGATATTTATGTTGCTCTAGTTTTAAAGCCATAATAAATGCACAGCCATGTGCAATAGCGATGCGACGTTTCGTATTCACAAAAAAGTTTCTATGGTCAACATAACCGGCGAGAAATCATGAAAAAAAAAGTTAATAAAAAATTCAAAAAACCCGACTGCTTAAAAAGCGTTTTTTTTATTTACAACTTTTTAGTATTTTTTTTAATTAGGTACATTTAAACATATAAGTGTTATTTATTTTTGAAATCAACTCCTAATACCCTTTATTTTGATACCCCACACGATGGGTTCGGAAGAAAAAAAAAATTCCTCCACATAATGGCGCCCAAAATCCACCATTTTTTTCTTTTCCAATTTTTATGTAGCCAGTGACACTCGCAGGGTTAAGACGAATCGATTGACGTAAGAATCATCAAAATCGGCCAACGCGTTTGGTCTTTAGAACGCCACATAGGAACAAACATACATACATACATAAATACTTACATACATACATACATAGACTGATAAACACATTACCCTCCTTCGGCAGTCGGGTAAAAAGCTTTTTAACAAAAAAAACAAACCGACTTCCAAAAATTACTTTCTTTTCCGAAGTCGGTGCCTTTGGTACCTATTGTTTGCCGTTTTTCAGATTAAATAAATAAATAAAACTGATGAAAAGGTAACATCGTATTGCGATTTTACCGTTTTCATCAGTATGTACCATTTATTTATAAATATTTGCTTCATCATAGTCGGTTAGCTATTCGATATATCTTATACCCGTGACATACTTAGCATTAAGGAGTTCCAGTGGCCATCTGTGATCTTTTTCATCAGTCCCATTTCACCAAATGACACTTTCTGATTGTAAATGATTGCATATTGTTGATAAAATACCAAAATCACTATATGTATGCCTGTAATATTTGAGGAGTTCCCTCGATTTCATCATCACATCCCTTATAATGGTACCACCCTTGGGATCTGTCCTTTCTAACAAAAAAAGAATCATCAAAATCGGTTCATAAACGACGAAGTTATCCGCGAACACACAAAACCTTCTCCTTTTTTTGAAGTCGGTTATAAAGGTTTGCTGCATTGTCACGACGTGCCAGTCTATGAGAGCCTTATTATACCTGATACTGTCGACCCTTTAAACATTTATGAAGTTATTGTTTTGATAAGAATAATTGTTTCCGATATTGACACAGAGTGTGTTCTAATGTATTATTGTGCAATTAAATTCATTGGATCATTTCACATGTATTTTTTTAAATTTATCATGGACATCTCTGAAAACGATAAAGGAAATTATCGCGAGGAAACCAGGAATTTGAAATTACCAATCAGGATTGAGCAAACGTGGTGATTCTGGTACCTTCTCTTTATGAGAAGAGGTCTCAAGGCGCAAATATTCCCCAATGTTAACGCAGTAGATACTGGCTCTGGCCCGCTCGGAGCCAGAATATTAATATTGAACCTCCTTTTGGACAGTTTTGTTTCTAAATAATAGCCATAATTTATTCTATGTAATAGTACATTATGGTACAAGTGTGTAATGTTGGTGATTACCGCTGAGGCGCCATTGAGACCCGAGCCGACACACGTGTATCATACGAAGTTTTTCAACACACTTGTGAAGAAAATAATACAAAAAAATCATTTTCAACAGTGAAAACGAGTTGTGTTTTTTTTTCCCAAAGGCGGGAAAAAATATCAGTTTTCCTATGCGCGCGCATCTAACAATGGCGATCAGCCATATAATAAATAATTAGTTTTTTTGCGGATAGTGTTTTAGCCACGTACAAAATGGGGATTTCAAGTTTTCTTTATCACAGAGAAAAACAAAAGTTACATTTGAGTGAAAATTTTATTTATTAAACGCTATTAAAGTTTAAATTATCTATTTAAATACGAAGTTGTATGAAATGAGCAAGCAATAGGTACATTAATTTATTTGTACTATTGAGCACGATCTTTTTTGTATCGAAACTTTTTAAGAACAAAGCAACTCAACCATTAAATTTAAAAAAAACTCTATAACTCACTTGTGAACAATAACAATGAAAAAGTCACAGTTTGATTACAGGTGTCATTATGTGCCTAATTGCGGTGAAATTAGAGCCACTTTTTGAGCAAGTGTGTTGAAAAATTATTTTATAAACATCCAAGTCGTTGTTGAGGAGTATCCAAAAGTATCGGTAAAATATCGTTAATTAATGTTTTAAAGTAAAACTATTAGTTACACGAAAAAACCATGAGACAAAAATAAAAGTACATCAATCAATAACAAATATATTATTTTTAAAATACATTTTTTTCAAACTTCGATATGGATGAAATGGTGACAGATCACTGGAACAACTTGCGACCCACGGATGCCTCTCAAGTTAAAGTGGAAAATTTACAAGTCTGTGATTAGACATGTCGTACTGTATGGATCAGAATGTTGGGCTGTGAAAAAGATGGGTGAAAAGCATCGACCACATAGCCACTAGACGCCTAATATCAGGCGAGCGATGTCTGTCAACACATATGACTAAAAAGATCATATACAGGTAATACTGATCGCCACTCGACAATTTCGAATTAGTAGCGACCACTTCTGTGAGCCATAAACACTTCCGTGTCAGTCAATAAAAAATTGATAAAATAAATATTATAATGGCCTCTTGTACAATACGTTGCTATGGTAACAATAGCCAGACATCGAGTTTCCGAAAAAATAACATACATTTCACTGATAAATTAATAGTTACGTAAACATAATTAGATTTATTTTCTAATATTATTTATCGGAGTTCATATTATACTGGTCAAGTTTGTAGGTGAACACGCCCACCGCATGTTTGCGTCTCTTTCTTTTTAAAGTATTTTTTTCGCTATCTCTTGTCCTCTATAATTTCGTAAACAAAACTAGTGAAGCACCATATCCTATGACCATATCTGTTATCGATAGAACTTGAAACCTTACAAATACAGATATTAAATTGAATAGTTTATTAATTGTGAAACGATTTTTTGATTACGTTTTTTACTAATATTTAATATATTTAAGAACCAACAACCGGGAAAAAAGGATGTTCACCTCTAGAATTTAGTTTTTATTTTTTTTAGTTTTAGCATTTTATGTTATTACTAAAATGTTAAAACGCCATATAATTAATAATAAAAAAGGTAATATTAATTTAAAAAAAATACAAATACTATTTATAAAAATCGATACCTTCCTACCTTAAAGGGTGGGACAGGTTTTATTTAAACCTGTCCCACCCTTAATGATGCCTATGACCTTGGTAAGGGACCAATCAGAGCGCAGTACCCCGTCCCTCATACCTCAGCTAGTTGACAGAATTGTTTTGATGTATTAGATCAAGCATTAGGCGTCTAGTGGCTACGTGGTCGATGGTGAAAAGAGATTGCATATAGCAGAGATGAGAATGTTGAGATAGATGTGCAGAGTGACGAGAATGGATAAAATGAGAAATGAGTACATTAGGGGAAGTTTGAAAGTGGCGCCAGTGACAGAAAAGTTGGAAGGAAACCGTTTGTCCTGGTATGGTCAAGTAATGAGGAGGGATGAAACGCATGTTACTAAAAGAGTTATGAATTCAGATGTGGATGGATGGAGAGGGAGGGGACGACCAAAGAAAAATGATGGATGGACTGTGTGAGGAGTGATATGAAAGAAAAGGGCGTCAGTGAGGGAGTGACGGGGGACAGGACGATATGGAAGAAGAAAACGTGTTGCGCCGACCCAAGTAACATTGGACAAGGCCAGGAAGATGATGATGATTTTTTTCAAACCTTTTAACCTAGCTGATACTGAGGAATATGCTTCAGAAAGTAACCTAGTGCTTCACGGCACTAAAGCGGTAGAAGGCAATTACCAAGACATCTCGACATAAGATATCTTATGCAGAGAACCGTTCACGTATATTATGCCACATAAACCCACATCGTTCGATATACATATCTACATACATAAACATTGGTATATAGATATATAGACCTACAGGCTAAGCAGAATTATTACTGCAATAAAATATATAATAAAAATCAGTCAAGTATGTTTGGTGGACAGCGTTTTAGAAAAGGTTCCGTAGGCTAATTAGAAAGAAACAATAATAAATTTGATAATTTGGTAGTGTTAGTTGGACAGCGTTTTAGAAAAGGTTCCGTATGCTAATTAGAAAGAAACAATAATAAAAAAAAACCATTTTGGTTTGCTCCGCAAAATAGGGTAAACACCGGTTTTGAATGGGCAATAATTGTTGCTAAAAAAGAAATATAAAATAATGTATGAAACCCTACTTGAAAGCCAAATTTTAGCAGAACAAGGGTTTGAAAAATACTCAACTTAAGATTCTTAATTCGCAAAGAAATCGGCGATAAAGTCAAAGACGAGTTTTTTTAATAATTCTTCCATTTTAAGCAGGTCACTGCTCAAACCAACCAATAAGATAACGAATTTATCCAGTTACTCATTAAAAAAGTTAATAAAATTGTGCACTAGCTTTTGTCTCTCTAACTTATGCCGAAAAGTTTAAAATTTTAAAAGAATGATTTTGGTCCTCATTAATTACGTATTAGTACGATGGACAGAACAATAAAGCAACACTAAAAAGCTTCGTCCATTTCACTACGGGTCCCCAAAAAACGGTCCCTCACAAATAAAAAATACACAAACATACTTTTACCGACATCGTTTGTTTTTATTTGTGTATAAAGAGACTAAATTACATTGCCTTCTTAAATAAAACTATAAAACCGGCCTATCAAATGTTCCACTCCCTTAGATAATCTGAAAGACAGAATGTCTTAAACCATGATTATCTGAGGGAGATATAAGCCCTTGGGTCTCTAAACTCTGGGGACGCATATACCCCTAAGATCGAAATCCCCCACGCTCCATCCCCCGAGGAAAATTGAATTTATACTTCATTCCCCCATAAAATGCCTATGCCAAATTTATTTTAGACCATTAGCATATTAAAACGCTCTTACCTTTGTAGCGTTAGCATAAAAAGTTGTTCAAAATTGAGTTATTGTTTCACAGTTTGTTTCTGAAAGTTTCTTGGAAAACGTGTTCCTCTTTGTTTTTGTTGAAACGAAGATGCAGTAATTTGATTTTTAATGGTCGATTAAATATATAGCACCTGCGCAACCGAGCTCTGCTCGGGTGGAAATAGAGAAAACGACGTTTTCTAAAAATGAAACCTAGCTAGATCAATTTATCGTCCCCGAAACCCTCTGCATCGAACCGAAATCGTTGGAGCTGTTTCCGAGATTCAGATTATACATATATATTTACATACATATATACTAGAACAGCTCGTTTAAAGGTATTAGATTAGATAGATTAATATGTATGTATATACCTTTTGTTATTTCACTATAATCTTCAAGATACATTTTCTTTGGAATGATTTTGTTATTGTAGAATTTGAAACTCGGAGCAATATACCTACTACTACCAGCTGTTAAAATTAGATATATAAAAAGTTAATTTTAATATCAAATACCCGACTGCTTAAGCGAACTAAAAAGATGTAAACAAGTAGAAAATCATGCTGTGCAGTCGGAGGATACATATTCACGAGCTGGCTAACCACCTGATCCTCCGACTGCACAGCATGATTTTCTACTTGTTTACATATGTTTAGTTCGCTTATTAAGCAGTCGGGTTTTTGATTTAAAAAATTAACTTTTTTTATTTACAACTTTTTAGTTATATTTTTTTTTCGATTCTTATTTATAAGTGGTATATATTTTTGTAATCACCTATAATAATCCTTTGTTTTGATACCCCACTCAATGGGTTTCGAAGAAAAAAAATTGTGTTCCCTCAATATGGCGTACAAAATCCGCCATTTTTGTTTTTTTAACGTCATTTATCTAAGAACATTTGGGCGGCCAAGCCCTATCTAACGATGTATTAATTATAAAAATCCATCTAGCGGTTTGCAGCAAGATATGAGGTAATAAAGAATATTACATACATACAAACATACATGCAAATATACAAGATACGCGCTAAAAACCCTTTCCTTGCAGCCGGGTAAAAAGAACTCAAAAATATTCTTAATGTTTTTTGCTGATCATACAATCTTCATTCTTTAAATAATAAGATCAGTACTTTTATACGAGGCATAAAAATCTAGATGTGTTCCAAAAGATCACGCTTAGTACCTCTCGGGATAAGTAGATGTGAAGTGATGCCAAGCGAAAGAACATTTTGTAAAGGAATAACTATTTACCATATTTTTCAAAACACTTACTCATAAAGTGGCTCTAATTTCACCGCAATTAGGCACATAATGATACCTGTAATTAAACTGTGACTTTTTCATTACTATTATTCACAAGTGAGTTATAGAGTTTTTTTTTAAATTTATTGGTTGACTTGCTTTGTTCTTAAAAAAGTTTCGATACAAAAAAGATAGTGCTCAATAGTATACAAATAAATTAATGTACCTATTGTTTGCTCATTTTATGCAACTTTGTATTTAAATAGATAATTTCAACTTGTACGTGTTTAATAAATAAAACTTTCACTCAAATATAACTTTTATTTTTCTCTGTAATAAAAAACTTAAAATTCCCCATTTTGGACGTGGCTAAAACGCTATCCGCGGCAAGCCAAAAAAAAGAAACGTCATTATTTTAGTCTATGGCCGATCGCCATTGTTAGACGCGCGCGCATAGGAAAACTGATTATTTTTCCCACCATTGCGAAAGTTTTTTCACAACTTGTTTTCACTGTTGAAAATGTTTATTTTTGTATTATTTTCTTCACAAATGTGTTGAAAAACGTCGTATGATACACGAGTGTATTGATGTTTACCGTCCTCGGCTCTCTTAAGACCCTCACCTAACGGCTCGGGTCTCAATGGCACCTCAGCGGTAATCACCAACATTACACACTTGTACTATAAAGTACTATTTTTCATAGGTGGCTTGACCGAATGAAAAAGTTTCAATAAGTTACACGAAAGAAAAAAGTAACCAATATGACAGTTTAAATATTATCTACCACCATCATACCGTACATACATACATACCATCATCTAAAATGGTGAGCAGATTACATAACATAAATTATATTACCCGCTCAATGGCGCCTTAGCGGTAATCACCAACATTACACACTTGTACCATAAAGTACTATTAGTCTTCCTCCTGAAGACTTCCAAAAGAGGGCTGTCGCGTAGGGAGTGTGGGAGAGTTCCAGAGACGCACTGCTGTAGCAGAGAAATTGCCATCATAGTGGCTGGAAGTGTGTCGTGGAGGACGAAGGAGAAGATAAGTGTCAGTGCGATAGGGTTTACCTCTCAGCACGAGGTATTCAATGCGTTCACGAAGGTAAAGAGGACAATTAGAATTGTGCAGAATAGTATAGACAAGAGATAGGAATCTAAAAATATTGTTTTAATAAAAATAATTTACAAAATATTGTTTTTTACAAATATTGTGCCTTCGCTCTTCACTACAGTCACACAAAATTTCTCATACTTTGATCGTTATAACAAAACAATGGTCTAAAAAAAGATTCGACCCAAAATTCTTGACATTTTATTCGCCTAATAATATCTTTATACATATTGAACGATATTTGTAATATCCTTCGTCTAATAGTACCCAAAACCCAGTTTATTAATACCGCCTTCAAGAACTATAAATTCCTTTTCAAAAATAGCCATTTTATAATAATAATTTACAATTTTCCCTCAATTGCGCAATGCACCGCTGAAGAAATCTTTCAAGTGAGGAGTTATTACAAGAAGTCTATAGACCACGGGACCGGCGGACTTATCAACAGAATTCATTTTTTAAATGACATAGATTACCTGCAATCTATAATTGTGAAAAGACTTCATAGTTTTTAAAGTTAAAACTGAGTTCTGAAGTAATTTTCTGTAAGAAACATTTTAATAGTAAGTGTAACATTACGCCTGTAATCCGTACAGAGTTAGGCAGAAGTTTACCTATTAGTAAACCCATTTTTCTAAAATAAGGTTGCCAGCTCTCTGTTAGCCGCAAGCTGAGGGTTGCCAGTTTACCTGCAAAACCTGGCAACCCACAAAGGGGGGCTAACTGAGAGCTAATTGTAGTGGCATACACACCGACCGACGACACAGGAGAAGTAGTTGTTTAAGGCATAGTAAAAAAAAACGAAATGCTATTTGCGGCAAGATACGGTCAGGCAAGCCTACAGTAATCTATTCTACTGACAAGAATCATTCATAAAAATCGAGTTTAATCAAAAACAAAATAATTGCAGTTTTTTGCAGTGGGTTCCTCAGTATATAAGGAGCAAATAATAATATTATATTAATGTTCTCTTTCTTGCAATAATTAACAGAATCATGCTGCCGCTTCTGTTCTTTCTATATTCACTACAATATTTCTAGGATAATTTACTAGAACCTGGGCGACCGAGCTCTGCTCGTGTGAAAATAGAGAACACGTCGTTTTCTAAAAATTAAACCTAGCTAGATCGATTTATCGCCCCCGAATCCCCATGCATACAAAATTTCATGAAAATCGTTGGAGCCGTTTCCGAGATTGAGATTATATATAAATCTACATATATACAAGAATGGCTCGTTTGAAGATATTAAATAAATAGATAGATGTGTGACATTTTTTTTTATTCGTCCCGTTATAGGTATCAAATAAATGAAGTATATAAATGCTTGGACAACTAGGTAAGCACAGGTTATTTAACCCCTTGAGTGCCCGAAACGTGGATCCACGCGAAACACAAGGGCCTTTTTAATTTTTCTGTTATCATTCAACCGTTTAATTCAATGAGATGGTGATTTTCGAGAAGAAGAAAGAAATCATGAAAACTCACCACGACTTTGCTATGAAAGAAGACATCCAGCCACTTAGAAACACTAGACAAATTTAACCACCGGAACACCTGAAACTTTATCAAAATACCCTGCAATCATAGGAGGGTAGTTAGGCAAAGTGCGATCAGCGGCAAGTGCAGAACAAAGGCCACAGCGTTCTTTGTGAAATGAGTGTTTTTAACTCACACACACTACTGCGTGGGGGGAACTTCTTTACTCGATAGGGGCAAAGAGTAGTTAGATGTAGATAGGTCACTTCTTTGCAAGATATGCGGTATGCAGTTCCTGGCACATAATTTTATGAAAAACGCTTAGAATTATATTTTGTTCCGCCGTAGTGTAAGAGAAGGACAATATCGATTCCCTTAGAAACTGAATAAATTAAACCACCTGACACCTGAAACTTTATCAAAATAATCTGCAATCATAGGAGGGTAGTTAGAAAAAGTGCGATCGGTGGCAAGTGCAATACAAACACCGCATAGTTCTCGTTTTTTTTGTGTGGCGTCTCGCAGTTCAACCAAATGATGACCACTGCTTAACCGGACTTTGCCTGTGGAGCCTAAACTAGAGCCTCCAACTAGGCACAAAAGTGTTATCCCTTACGGGATATGAACCTCGGCTCAGGGCGTTGCTAGGGGGACTACTAGGGCGACTACTATGGCTGGATCATGATAACGTAATTCTACCATCCGTTCGGATAATACCTGCGTGGAGAAGAACGAACAAGAGAAACATTCTCTGTGAAATGAGTATTTTTAACTCTGACACACTACTGTGTGGGGGGAACTTCTTTACTCGATAGGGGCAAAGAGTAGGGGAATGTAGAGAGGTTGTTTCATCGTCAGACGTAGAAGGAACTCGGTCTCTTATTAGGCCTGTATTCCGTAGCACGACTCATACTCAACTCCAACTAGAAATTTACAGTTAATTAACATATCTACTCGACTCAGCAATCAAATGGCAATGAGTTTGGCAGATGATGCTTCAGCTTGACATGTGTTATTTCAGGTCGACCAACTTTTTTTTTATTTGTATATTATCCAATGACTTCTCCCGCTCTGGGTGAAGGGAGGGCATAGTATAATTTTACTGACTAAAATCCACCCCTGTTCCTTCAGTTACTTGAGCCAGGGCCACGGTAACTCTCTTTCAAATTTATCCACAACCCAGACAGGCATCGGCACTAGCGGACGCTGTCAGTTTTTGCTGACATCTCTTTGAGGCGCGCGTGGAACACTTCGTGCCGTCGACTCGGGCCTAGTCCTTAACGGAAGGCGAGCTACCCATTACTCGCCGTCCGCAAGCCCGCGCCTATGGTGGTTTTTCTACTAAAGTCGAGTTTGACAAGTATATACCTATTCCACTTCAAATTCTTTACTCAGTAACCCCCCCGACCTCCCGGAGTACTGTTATACTCGTATCCTACTACATAATAAATGTGAAAGTTTGGATGGATCGATGAATGAATGTTTGTAACTCAATCACGCCGGAACGGCTAAACGGATCTGGATGAAATTTGGCACAGAGATAGATTACAATCTGGAAATTTTATCCCGGTGCTATGTTGCTGTGGAATAATGCACGACACCCACGCGGGTGAATCCTCTGACAAAAGCTAGTCAAACGTAATTATTTTCTGAAAGTAAGGTGGTAAAGACTTTATCACACTATAATATGTCACACAAATGTTATAAAGGCGAGAGTTTGTACGTGAGTGTATGTGTGTTTGTATGTTTGATACTTCTTTATGCTCAAACGGCTGGACGGATCTGGATGAAATTTGGCACAGAGATAGATTATAGTCTAGAATGGCACTTAAGATACTTTTTAATACTTTTTATTCCGGCAATATGATCTCCTGGGATAATTTTTGACATTCACGCGGGCGAAGCCGCTGACAGAAGCTAGTCTAACAATATAATTAAAAGTGTTTTCGAAACTTCACTCAATTATTTCCTTTCTTAAGAAAGTAATATCGATTCGAAAGAAATAATTATAGAAAGTAATTTTTCTGACGTCTTTCAATCTTCCTTGTTTATTTTAACTGCAAGTTTATCAAATATTCCAAGAAACGTAGTAAGTCTTCAGAAAACTCTTCGACAAAACTTCGTTTCTAAACAATCTATTCCAATATTTTACCAACCGGTTTTTATTTTTTTTTCGATGTTTTTTCATAAACATTTTTTTCTTACCCTTAGTTTGACAACACATACGAGTACCTGAGCTTGTAAGAGTGCTTCAGAGCTGCAAACTTAGGTGACGAGGCCGGTTGATCACGACGGGACACCGCACCACACGCGAGTAAATTTACAAACGGTTTTTCGGCGCTGTCGTCGATGCCGCTATGTCGTCGCGACTTTTTTGCAGTAACGATTTAGCGGCTGTACAAAACAAGTATGAGTTTGACGACACGACACAGCACTGCACGGCTCACGCGTGATTCGTCACTCACGCGCTTATAGAACAATACAAGTGCACTGCAGTGTCGTTGCAGAATCGTGTCTAGTGAACAAAGGAACGGACGACTGACCGTCTGCAGTGTGTCGTGTGTTAAAATTGCGACCGCAAATCGTGTCGTGCGGTTCCTCGTGAACAAACGACCTCGCGAACTGCAGTAGTGCTACTCTGTAAGGTCTCTTCCTGATGGCGCGATTTAAATTGCGTCGATAGGCGATATCGCTCACGTATTTGTAATAAATCGAATTGCATCGCGCCATCAGGAGAGGGACCTAACATCTTACCGTGAAAACTTATATGAAGTAACTACGAAACCTTATTATGAAAAAAACTGCGCAGGGTCTTGAAACCAACTTCCGAGATACAATGATCCGTTGTCTTTGGTAGGAGCAATATGTTGTGGTAAGGACACCGACATCCAAAAAGAAGTTTTTTTTTTCACTTTTTTGTTTTACCTAATAGGCAAGTTATTTAGTAAGGTACCTTAATGCCAATATAGATCACCCGAATATCATGAAACTTGAACATAACCGGTGAAATGAGAGTGTATCAAGGTGAAATGTACACCTCTGCGTATCCCTTTAGAGTGTACTGCCGTGATGTTATGTTATGAAATAGTATAAACAATAAACAGACATGCGATTGCAGCTTGCCAGATTGCCGTTATTTACTGAAGAGTTTTGTTGTATATCGTCGAAGATCTTCTAGAACTTCATCAAATTAAAATGGGACCTTATTTCGGAACATATTCTCTCAAACAAAACAAGAATTTTCAAAATCGGTCCACAATTGACGGAGATATCGGTGAAAATACAAAAAAAAAACGACTTGCAAAACAGTCACCATACAGGGATAGATTAATAGTTCAACAATGCAAATAATTTTATTTTGAACAGATACATTTAGTAGTTTTTTCATGATATCCATACTCTCAAAGGTCTGTTTATAAAATTTCGCGCGGCCGTTTTCATCCTAAATCATCATCCATTTCGCTACAAAATTGCAAAAGTGTGTATTCGTACGCGAACTAGCTTCTTACTTCTCATCACAGCATCTATCTCTTTCGCACGTGTTGTCGGATGAGATAGCATCCATTTTAACACCGCGCACAAAATAGTTCGTGCCGTCGACAAGGGCAACCGTTGGTAAGTGTAGTAGTCACAGCGGATCTTTGTGTCTCGGAAGTTGGCTACAAGACCCTGCGTAGTTGCTATTTTTGTCTCAATGTTGAAGTAGAAGATAGCATTGTATAATGCCTCTTTCACTCGCTTACGTTTGTGTTATTGTCTTATCTCGCTTACTCTATGCAGTATACACGATGACAAACTGTTTCTTACGCAATGCTTCGCAGAGCCAACTTTAGAGACAAAGACGTTGTGAGTACTATAAGTCGAAATCCTTTTTCTACCTACAAATGTTTTAACCCCTTCTGCAAATACTTACTCTATGTCATAAAGCGTGTTTCTATTTTGAACACAGTTTTAGTCTCGTTTGTTAACAGAAGTCTTTTGTGAAGCAGAGTCAAGTTAGCGCGGCGAGTATACAAATTGCATTTTACAGTACGATCCCCTTTTTGTAGTGTAACTTGTCTATTTCGTACGAATTTTCTTTGCATTTTTAAGGTAACGTTTGCTCAATATGTCTTTATAAATTTTACGAATAAAGGTCTATCCACATATATTATATCAAGGCCGTGCCCGGGACGTTTCAGGGCCGGGTCCAGGCATTGAAGTTCCGTCACTGAAACCCTACCCTAACTACCCTTCCTACCCTACCTACACTACCCTAACCTACCCTACCCTACCTATCCTAGCCTACTTACCATACCCTACCTACCCTACCCAACTACCCTACCCAACCTACCCTACCCTACCCTACCCTACCCTACCTACCCTACCTACCCTACCTACTCTACCTACCCTACCCTACATACAAAAGCGTAAAAAAAAAAAACTTCACATATACCATCTACTTAATAGTCCAAACAAAGTCTAAACATTTGGTTTGGATAGGTGAGCCCGTTCTTGAGTTATAAAATTACAACGAAAAGTGGCATTGATTTTTATATACACAGATGTATGGACACACAAATATTTTTTTGAGCCCCTGGCGGGGCACGGTCCGTCCACGTCCCGGGCACGGCCCTGATATTTGTGGATAGACCTTTATGTATTTCTTAAAATGAAATGAAAACTATTATTCGTAATGTCTAATTTGTTTGGTTTCTTTTGACAGTGTACAATTATTAGTTAATGAAATTATTTTCACGACCAGAATTGTTATATAATTTATATAAAGATCAATATTTGTTTGTTCTTATTTTATACGCATCATTTGATTTATTCATGCTTACACTTGCACGAAGGTTAAACGCAGAGTACCGCCAGCAACGTCTTTTTGTTTGCCCACCCATACGCACTAAACGTTTTGGAAATACTTTTATTATGCGTACAGCTAAGGAGAGGAATTTCCTGCCGGAGTCTGTGTTTCCCGATAGCTACAATCAAATCAATCAGGGATCTTTAAGTCAAGAGTGAATAGGTTTCTTCTAGCGTGCTTCACCGTCGACCACGTCATCGCTTATCATTCGGTGAGATAGTGGTCAAGAGCGGCCGAAAGACAAAAAAAAATAACGTGACGGATACGAGGTAGTATAATATATATCCCAGTTAAAACATGAACAGACTTCATCAACCACTTTCTATCAACCTTCAACATATTTGTAAACTTATCACAAAAAACCAGCCATGGTCTGCAAAAAATGGACAACTTGAAAAATCTTAAAAGGTTATTATGTTAAAAAGAATTTGTGCGTAACATGAAAGGGTATGCATGTGTTAGAATGTCAAGTATGTGTGACGTCATTAAATCGTTAATTTTCATTTTTCAATGGTTTGCTACATAATATATACCTGTCATATTTATTAAGCACCTACCGACAAATGTCTAAGTACCTACCTTAATTATAATTGTGGTGTCAACTACCTTCAAATGTAAAAGAGTACCCACCTAAGTAAATATTGTTGTGTGTACAGGAAATAACTCTAAACTTATATTTAAGATAAGATAAGATAAGAAGTTTTATTTGTATAGAATGTAGGTATTACAATAAGGTGTTAACAAAAGTTCAGGAATCCATGTACATTCTGCCTTTCGGCATACAAACATTTATGGGTTGACACCGGTACATACATAAAACATTACAGGTTGCCAGCGCAGAAAAATATTTACTTATATACTATCACAAATCATCACTCAAAAAATCTGATACAGAATAATAACATTTTTGAAACAATAAATCTGTAAGTCGTTTTTTGAATATTCTAAATGGTTGTTCTTTAATAACTTCAGGCAACTTATTGTATACCTTTGGCGCCATACACATGACGCTTTTCTTTAACAGTGTGGTGTTGTAGCTACCTGCGTGCAATAGACTTTGATACTGAGATCTCATACAATTTGTCCTCTTTCGTACCTCACATAACGATGGAAACAGATGCGGGTTGGTTTTTACAAAAATGGCTATTTCTAGAATGTACAGACATGGGAAGGTTAATAATTTATGAAATTTGAAAATAGGAACACAGCTGTCTGTAACCTGTAAGTTAAAAATTGACCTAACGCATCGTTTCTGGGCTTTGAAAATGCTTTCTCTTTCACCACAATTACCCCAGAATATGATGCCAAACCTCAACGTTGAAATAACGAAGCCATGGTAAGCAATGAGGACTGTATTAAAATTAACTTTTTTAGATAGATTGTATAGCATGTATGCGTAAGTACTTAACTTTTTACAAATATATTTAGCTTGAGGTTTCCATGGTAATTGATTGTCAATTAATATTCCCAAAAATTTAGCCACCTTGACATTTTGAATCTTATGACCATCATAATTAACGTTTAAGTCTTCGGGATTAATACGTTGGTAAAAATGCATGATATTAGTTTTTTGTATATTTATTTTTAAATTATTGTAATTAAGCCAATTAACTAAAGATTTAAGAGTGTTGTTGATATCATTTTCATAGTTTTCTTTACTTGTGCATTTAACTAGTGCTGTACTGTCATCAGCAAACAATATAATTGGATGGTCTATTTGGAGTGGGAGGTCGTTGATATAAATTAAAAATAAAGGCGGACCGAGAACGCTTCCTTGCGGGACGCCATGTTTGATGTTTCTAAAAGAAGATCTGAATTTTATTTCTCGTTTTGAATTCAAACAAATATTAGAAATTTCCGTATATTGTACACGATCAGTAAGATAGGATTTAATTAAATTTAATGGATTTCCTCGAATCCCGTAAGCTTGAAGTTTATTTATAAGTGTCTCATGATCTACGTAGTCAAAAGCCTTTGTCATATCCGTGAAAATGGCGCAAACTGGTATTTTATTATCTACGTTTACCATAATAGTTTTTAATAAATCGAATATAGCCATATTAATGTTTTTATCTTTACGGAAACCTTTACGGAAACCTTTAAGCCACGTTGATAATATTCCTATAAATGATTACGTAATTTTTTATGAGCATTGTGATGTATCCTGGATTTTATAATGCTTATAGCCCTTTGAAACAATTAGTACAATACTGTCTGTTAGTACCAATATTGATTATTGATTAATTGATTATTGTTCACCTAATTTTGAGATTATTTGAAGCAATATAGAAAATGGCGGGATACCGCGCCATTTTCTCATATTGGACGTATTGAGACACAGATAGACCGGATATTATAAAATATTGTGTAATTGATAAGCGGACTTACTTTTTGGTGAACTACGAGCCAGTACAGGCCAGATATTGTTATTTAGAAGCATACTACTTTATAATACCTCGTGTAAGATCGACTACACAAGACTAACGTAAGTTATTTGATATTATAACTTTATTATTTCTAATGGTTGTGTTGAAGCTGTATCTATATCGTATTATGGCCTTTATTCCTAGTATGTTATATTGATTTAAGGGCTACTCTATGTCCTTTGCCTTATCTTTGTTATTATTAATTCTATAATATTGTAAATACTTTGTGTTTGTAAAAGATATCGATTAATACTATGAAAGAGCTTCCGTGGGGTTTGTGTGAGAACTAGTCTAGCGACCGGGCAGTAAGCTCAATGAGCCTTCTAAATATGAATTAATTGACAAGCCTTACTTAAATAAATACCTAGTCTTGTCTTTCTGTGCTTTTATTCATAAAATCCTTTCCTTACACATCACATACATTAGAACTCTTATACACAGTAAATAACCATCTTGACATTCAAAGCTTGCTATCTTGGTAGATACCAATACTTTTACATAGAATTCCATTCATGATTCTAACACATGCATGTATGCAGTCATTCCAATTTCACTAATTCTAGTTTGAGCAACCAGGTATGAATAAAAAATTATAGTTATTTTTTTTTGTCTGAAATTTTACGTCCTTCACCATATCGTCATCATCATCAGGCTTTTAATGTTCCCACTGCTGGGACAAAGGCCTCCTCTCTGTGAGACTTGTGAGAAGGAATGGGCCCTAACCCACCACGCGGGTCCAGTGCGGGTTGGTGGATGTCAAATATCTTCGAATTCTCGGTTCTAGGACATGTCGGAAACCATATGAACCTTTGCAAATGGAAACTTTTTTTTATGTTTTGGTATGTCTTCCAATGACTTCTTCCGCTCTGGGTGAAGCGGGAGAAGCGTGTCAGACTTTTGCTGACTAAAACCCACCTGTGTTCCTTCAGTTGCTAGAGCCAGGGCCGCGGTAACTCTCTTTCAAATTTATCCGCGACCCAGACTGCTAACACCTTGCTTTTTTTTTTTTTTTTTTTTTTTTTTTTTATTATTGATAGGCTTGCGTTTGACCACTATCTCACCTGATGGTAAGCGATGATGTGGCCGACGATGAAGCACGCTTGCCTAGAAGAAACCTATTCACTCTTGACTTAAAGACTCCCAGGTTGTAGGTATCAGGAAATACAGACTCCGGCAGGGAATTCCACTCCTTTGCTGTACGCATAATAAAGGAATTCCCGAAACGTTTGGTGCGTATGGGTGGGATGTCCACCATGTACCGATGACGCAACGCCGTACGTCTTGTAGTCCGATGATGAAACGGGCTAGGAGGAATTAGTTCATGCAATTCCAACGCACACTCCCCGAAATGTAACCGATAAAAAACCGACAGACTGGCAACTCGGCGCCGATGTTCGAGGTTCTGGAGCCTAGATTCGGCCAATACTTCATTGTCGATGAGCCTCTTAGCCCGTCTTTCGATCGCATCAAGTGCATCCAGCTGGTACTTGGCAGATCCGTCCCAGAGATGAGAGCAGTATTCCATGCATGATCGAACTTGCGCTTGATATAAGTTGAGCAGCTGTTCTGGCGTGAAGTACCGTCTCACCTTCGCGAGTATCCCCAATTTTTTGGAAGCCAGCTGAGCTTTTGCCTCAATGAATGGACCAAAATTGAGCGTCGATGTCAACGTAATGCCAAGAATCTCAAGATGGTCAGTTATCGGCACGGTCACACCTCTGAAAGAAGGAGCCGGGTGGAATTGGCTCCTTTTAGCGGAAAAAAGGCACGCCTGGGTCTTAGCAGCATTGAACTTGACCAGATTGGCATCGCCCCATTCGGAGACTGCCTCCAAGGACAGATTCAAGCGCCCAACCATGGCCTCCCGGAGAGACCGGATCTGAGGTCCAGTAGCGCGCGCGTTGGACACGTATCTCTCAGCTACAGTGCTGTCGTCTGCATACCCAAAGGTGCCGGGTTTTAGCAGATCATTTATGTGCAGCAAGAACAACGTTGCTGAGAGTACTGACCCCTGTGGGACCCCGGCATTAATATCCAGTAATTCAGACGAGCAGCCATCAATAACCACTCGAATGGACCGGCCCCTCAGGAAGTCTGCAATCCAATCGCACAGACCACTGGGCAAACCGAATGAAGGAAGCTTACCAATAAGGCTTTCATGCCAGACCCTGTCAAAAGCCTTCGAGATGTCGAGGGAGACGGCAAGCGCTTCCCCGTGTCTCTCTATGGCCTCACTCCAGATGTGAATGGCATACGCTAGAAGATCCCCAGTTGACCGATTTTGGCGGAAGCCATATTGGCGGTCACTGAGGATGTCGTTAGCTTCTAGGTATGCCAGGAGCTTGGAATTAAGCACTCGTTCCATACTCTTGCAGAGGATGGACGTTATTGAAATGGGTCTGTAGTTGGCCGGGTCAGCCCGACTGCTCTTTTTGGGCACAGGCTGAACGTTAGCTTGCTTCCAGGCATTCGGCACTTTTCCCGTCTCATATGAAAGGCGAAACAGGCGTGTCAGGATCGGAGACAATTCAGGCGCACAGGTTCTGAGAACAATTGCTGGAATTCCGTCGGGGCCACTAGCTTTGTTCACGTCAAGATTGCGCAGCACCCTACGAACGTCCTTTTGATGTATGCGAATGTCCGACATACTCGTCTCGCAACAATCAGGAGAAGGAGTGGGCCGCGCGTCACCAGAATCCAGACGCGAAGATTCCGCAAAAAGAGAGGCAAACAAGTTTGCTTTCTCCTCAGCGGAGTGGGCCAGTGACCCGTCGGGCTTCAGCAGTGTTTACTTTTGGGTTTGATATTCATTTTAATGGTCTAATTATTACACGTGTATTTCTTGTGACATACATATACCTACAATATTAACATAGATAAAAATATACTCAACTCATATAGTTCCTTCTAAATTACATTTTACAGTTTATAATGTAAAACTTTTGGTTTAAACCGATTTACAGGCACAACATTATTTTTCACTAGGGATATTTTCTGGGTAGGGAAATGATAATTCTATTTAGTCCGAGATTATCAAATAATATTGGACACGTATTTTTTGCTTTACCAAACCAATAAAAATTTACAAAGTTAAAGCGCATAAAAGCTTGTGACGTCACTAAGGCAGTATAGACTGTACTAACGGCGTGACGTCACACGATAATTCAACGCATTATAACGTCGTCACTCAAAATCTAATATTTTTTATTAATCTACCCGACGGAAAAAAAAGAATTTTCAGTAAACTACCCTATTCACTGACCAATCTACTCACAAGACAAACTCCTTTAAAATCTCCAACAAGGTATCACAAAATCTCTAATAAATACACCGTCAAGTCCGCCCAGCCGTGACTGCGTGCTTGCTGAAAATATTTTCAGTTGCCCGTAGTAAAAAGCTCCGGGGTCCGGGCAAGCCAGACGAATGAGCAGCTTTACGTAATAGGTGCTACCGTTTTACAGCAACTTTTGCGTTATTGAAACGTAACTTTATAAGTTACGTTATGAATGAGAATTAGTTTGGAGTTGAAAAACGACAATTAAGGAGGGAGAAGAAAAAAGGGGGTCAAGGCCATAATGTCGTTGCCTTATTTGACAGTTTCCTTTCGGCCGGAGAAAGCAAAAGTGGAATGCGCAGAACTCACTCATTAATTAAATTTTAATTTTCTATTTTAATTTTATTGATTGAATTTTTTGATTTTCAATTAAATTTGACTTAGATTTTAATTTTGATTGTGGTTTGCTTTTGATGCTTTGATTTTAATTTTGTTTTTATGTTGGCATATATTTAAATTTGATTTGTAACATTATTATTGTATGGGGCATGCTGTGCTAACCTTTAAGAAATTGTAACACTAACCTTAGACATAAAAAATGTAATTTAAATTTATCGGTATGTACAATTGTTGGCTGGCCATTAATAATAAATAAAATAAATAAATTTCTCATGCATTTGACCTTTTTAACCAACTTTCCAAAAAGAAGGAAGGTTCTATGTTTGACTACAGGTTTTTTTGTTTGTATTTTTTTTTGTATTTTCACCGATATCTCCGTCAATTGTGGACCGATTTTGAAAATTATTTTTCGTTTTTTTGTTTGATAGAGTATGTGCCGAAATTGGTCCCATTTTAATTTGGTGAAGATCTGATGAAGAAATTCGGCAATATACAACATAACTCTTCAATAAATAACGGCAAATCTCTCGGGATTGCTGTAATCGCAAGTCGGTAAGGCAGGTAGCATATTTAGGTACAAGTAAAAAGTGAAAAATGAAAAAAACATTTTTACAAAAAATACTACCGATTTCCAACTGAAAACACTACAAAGTGAAAAATAACTTCCTTTTTCGAAGTCGGGGTCCATAACGAAAAAAAATAGTATCTACTAAAGACACCGACTTCGAAAAAGAAAGTTATTTTTCACTTTGTAGTGTTTTTAGTTGGAAGTCGGTAGTGTTATTTCGTAAAAATGTTTTTTTTGCATCATAAAATTCTCCCAAAAAAAAACAATCCTATTTTCACCTCCACAATCAGATAAAAACATCCAAATTGCAATCACAAGTAACTGTGTGCCTACATCACATGAAATTCCAAGGACTATTCCGTCATTAATTCCCCTGAACGACGCGATTTAAATTTCAAATTTGTCCTCATTCAAATCCGGGTTGGAACAAATGGCAAGTCTTGGTTGCCAGTACTTATTCCTCAATGTTTTCCAGATAGGATGGTTATACTAATGGGTACTTGAGGTAGGCATTAGTGGTACGAATTGCTATCTGAGAAAGGCTTTAGTATCGTTATCATTACGGCAGCTCTATTGAAAGTGATGACTGGAGAATTGTGTCATTTTTATTCTATTAACTATTATTTCTGTAGTTCTTTTTTTGCTGATGATGCTAAAATAAATACCGCACTATTTTATTCTGTATATCATTTACCGGTGTTGATGCCGTCATGGAAAGACAGATAGGCTGAAAGTCCTCGAATGGTTACCGTGAAACAAAAGGAGCAGTATCAATGATATTGAAATAAACAGATACGTTATACACTCACAAAAATAAATTGAAAAAGGTGTTCCGCGCAGCAGCGGCAGCACACATACACACTTTTCATTCATCTGACATTTCACTACAAGTCGAAAGGGATGGCTTGCTAAAATCAACAAGAAAAAAAGAGAGAGCAAGCGTTTGTCACTTGCGTGTGAATGTTAAAAAACATAATTCTGATCACCAATGTAATGTTGTGTATGTAATGATCATCTTTTTCTAACCTCCAAATATCAGAATATTAGGAAAAAAAATTAAACAAATTAGTAAATTGAGGCGTATTGCGTACTTACATATGGTATGAGATCCCTTCTGTTTTATGTACTTTGGTATCATAATTGGTACAATTTCTAAATACACACGATGGCATTTTTTTATTTTGTTTTTGTTTCAACAAAGCCTATCGCTCTTCGCCATGCGTGACATAAACTAAAGACAAGTGAAGACTCGAATAGAGTCTTCACAATGCGCGCTCTCATATCATATCTGTTTATTTGAATATCATTGAGCAGTATGAATAGATAGCCTACAAGGTAGGCCGATAAGCTGATATTTATAATCACAGCATTCCACTGGATGGCACAAGACTATTTGATGTGGCGATCTTTAGGAGAAATAATAAATGTCTCAATACTGTGATTTTAAATTTCGTAAGCTGCCAATGACCTTATATGTTGCAAGCATGGAGCATAGAGTTGTAGGTGAGGCTAATCATACATGTGATGTGACATGACTTCTCAATTGTTTTTTTTTTAATCGGTGTAAATAAATAATAGTTATGAATATAATCTATCTCCGTTCCAAATTTCATCCAGAACCTTTCAGCCGTTCGAGCGTGAAGAAGTAACAAACATACAAACACACACTCACAAACTTTCGCCTGTATAATATTAGTGTGATATATATATATATAGTGTGATAAATGATAGGTTGAGGAATGAGGTAATAAGATAACGTTGTGGTTTAAAAGAAGATGTAGTGACTAAAATTGAAAAGAGTATGTTAAGATGGTTTGGCCATGTTGAGAGGATGAATGAAAGGCGACTAACGAAATGTATTAACAAGGCAGATGTGAATGGAAATGCCGGGAGGAGACGCCCTAGAAAGACATACATAGACCTTATAGGTGATGTTCTTCAAAAAGGCCAGGTGCGCAGTACTCATAACCGGCGTGTATGTATGACAAGATGTATGAATGTGAGTGAAGCAAAAGAAGTATGTAAGGATCGTAGCAGGTGGCGTTCTGTAGTTTCTGCCTACCCCCATGGGAAAAAGGCGTGAGTTTATGTATGTATGTAATTTTGTCTATAGCCTCTGGCATAACTTACGTATATTAATGATGGGATCCTACTAATTAGGTACCTATCTACCGGACTTAAAGTACACCTGTAAATACTCCTTCCCACAAAAATGAAAAACTAACTAACTAAATCGAAAAAGGTTCTCAATTATAACAAACCGAACACCGAGCAAATAAAACCCTTATATACTAGGAAACCTTATAAGCAGCATCGGTTCAATAGATTAATACCCCGTCAGGCCCCCACGGTAAGATTAAGTATAAAAACTTTAGGGTTAAGTTGCCGGCCGGGTTACGGGTTAACTAGTGTAGTACCAAGTTTGGGGGTGTAGATTTTAAGCGTCGTTAGGTTGTATAAGAGTTGGGTTATCATTTTGGGGGAGTGATTATGTTGTTTTGTAAGTCGCAGATAATATCGATGCTTCCGGCAACAAATGTCGTAAACGCCATTTTGGCGAAAATGAGTTAAGAATGCAGCCCTACTTAATTTTTGGCGCTGCGTCGATCTAAAAATGTGAAAAAAATATTCGCCAAAAAAAAATACTTTTACACCCAAATTTTTTACTAGTATAATCAAGATTTTTTAGAAAAGCGGGTATGTATAACTCATATTGCTTAGAACCGAATAACCGTGCAGGTCGTATAATACAACGTACAAACAGCTGTCGGTCGTAAAAACATGAATGCATAATTAATTGTAATTACAAATCGTTCTCCATTGATTTGTTAGTGGTCGTAAATACCAACTTCTTGAATTTTCTGGGGTGTATGTCCAAGCTAACTTTTAAAATAAGGCTTTGACATCAATAGCAATAATATATTATGAAACACCATCGTATTTTACGTATTTCTTGTATAGAACACAATTTTACAACTTTTAAAGTTAAAAAGATATAAGCCAAAAACGAAATTATTTTTTGTTTTTCGTTGATTACCAAAAGTGCTATTTTGGTGTTTACGACCTTTGTTGTCGGAAGCATCGATAATATTAGCATACAGATGCCTCATCCCATCCAAAGAAACCGTGCCGATTAATGCTAATTTTTATCCGTGGTGCTAGGCAACTGGTCTTATCCCAGTTGTAAACGACCCTTTGTGCCTATTGGTCTTGTTTGTTCTGTCTCCTGCTTGATATGGAGGGAAGTGGCAATTTGTGTTTTCTTACTCCTCCATTATTCTTTTCTGATTAATTTCGTTGCGGGATCCAAGATAGTTAAATTCATTCTCCGGGACTTCGTCGAGCTTCATTGCCTCGGCGCTTTTCAGGTGGTCGCCATTGTTGATTCTGGCTTACAGGAGTTGCAGTGGTTTGGTAATAGTGCGGTGGGATTGTCCCAAAAAAAACCGTGCCGACAACGTAACCTGCGTTTTTCGTCTTTATTAAGATGATTATTTTTATAAGTACTTCGATCGCGTTCTATTCCGTTCCACGGCTATAGATGGTGGCAGCGACTTGCAAGTAAAAAGGTTTTCTCGGTTCGTGAACAGACCTTTGGGAGTATGGATATCATGAAAAAACAACTAAATGTATATTTCCAAAATAAAATTATTTGCATTGCTGAACTACTAATCTATCCCCGTATGGTGGCTGTTTTGCAATTTTCCTTCTTCTTATGGTATTTATTGCCGCCCAAAGATGCGTTAAAATTAGTGTTGAAATATGGAACTTTCAACGCTCATAACTTTATTTCTTTTGTTTCCAAACAGGGCTAGATAATGATGAGACAAATTGATATCATTTTTTATTTTAAACATACATCTTTAAACGATGAAGTCGCAACTGAGAAAAATAACAAACTTCTAGATCAACGCAATCAAGAGATACAGCCGTTAATTACGCATATTTGACACTCGCAAAGGAATCAAAATCTACAGGGTTCGTCGCTTTGATCTAGAATCATGAAATTCGCCACTAAGCAAAGTCTTATAGCACAACTAAGGGAAAAAATCCGAAAACCGTAAATTTGTACCTACATAAAAAATAAAGATAAAGATTATAAACGTATTTGCAGTAAGTAAACAGACTGCGACTTGTGTCGATGTATGGGGACTACAGTTTTACAACGGCAAAGTTAATATTGTCCCACAATTCTGTTGATCATTGTTCGGTGCCCTCATAATTAATGAACTTCAGTGTTTGTACGGAACCCTCAGTGCGCGAGACCGAATCGCACTTGGCCAGATTTGTTTTCATTCTGCCATCTATGACGGCAGAATAACGATGCCTTGATACCGTATTTGCACAATCAAAGAAAATCTCATTAGTCCATTTTGATTTTATACTTCTTTAGTGGTTTCACCTATCTCTAACAAAAATACCCATACCAACTAAAACAAGGTACCCCATAAAAAGTCCAGCAACAAACAATTTCCTAATTAGCAATTAGTAATGATACCCTCGCAGTAATAATTAGCACCTGCGCAAGACGCAGCTCTTAGATTTATCGCCCCTAGTGCGAATCTTGGAGCTCTAGTAGAAATTGCACCGAGGTCCGATTTATGCGCCGGGTTAAGATGTGTGTACATTGTTGGGAGAATCTATTGTAAAAACTAAAACCCGACTGCTGAAAAATCACGCTCTAAAAAGAATGAAACAAGAACATATTCTACTCTGACATTGTTATGTACCAACTATTCCGTAGAGGATAACCGTGTTCGTATGCCACCTACCACAAAACAATACATTCTGCAAAGTGACATGAGGTTATGAGGTAACAGATGAACATACATACAAACATACATACTTACATGCATACTTACATACATACACACATACCGGTCAAAAGCATAAGCATCCTTTTTGCTTTGCCATAGTCGGGTATAAAGTACAAGATAAAGACAGATATCCAGGTGGCAACATACAGGACAAATTTGCAAGAAAATAAGAAGAATATAATTTATGTCAATGATATTCAAATAAACAGATTCGTTATACACTCATCAAACAATTGAAAAAAGTGTTCCGCACTCACACTTTTCATTCATCTGACATTTCAATACAAGTCGCAAGGGATGGCTTAATAAAACCAACAAGAAAAAAAGAGACAGCTAGTGTTTGTCACTTGCGTGTGAATGTAAACAAACATTATTCTGACCACCAATGTTGTTATCTTTTTCTAACCTCCAAATATCAGAATATTAGGAAAAAAATTAAATAAATTAGTAAATTGAGGCGTATTGCGTACTTACATATGGTATGAGATCCCTTCTGTTTTATGTACTTTGGTATCATAATTGGTACAATTTCTAAATACACACGCTGGCATTTTTTTTTTTTGTTTCAACAAAGCGTATCGCTCTTCGCCATGCGTGACATAAACTAAAGACTAAAGTTCACAATTGTGACCTATTCGAGTCTTCACAATGCGCACGCTCATAATCATATCTGTTTATTTGAATATCATTGATTTATGTTATATAATCAGCACACATTTTAGGTACTGTGGTAGATCATATTTTAACTGTCATATTGGTTACTTTTTCTTTCGTGTTACTTATTGAAACTTTTTCATTCGGTCAAGTCACCTATGAATAAACTTCTTAACATTTTTTTTTTCGTGAGAGAATTTTCTAATACCACAGTTTGAAGTTGTACCTACAGAACTCACCCTCTTCGTTTACTTGACTTTTAGAAGACCTTTTTCCGGTTCCATTATTTCACCAGTATCACCATTGTCTCGCCCTTATCCCAATTTAAATCGGTTCTATCACAAATTATTGGTATTATTTAGCCTATAAAATAATAAAAGCATGTAACAACTGTCCCACTGCAGGGCAATGGCCCCTTTGCATACATAGAAGGCACAAGCTTTGATCACCACGCTTGCTCAATGCGGGTTGGTGATTTCAAACTTATATTAACAATAAGTCCAGGTTTCCTCACGATGTTTTCCTTCACCGTAGTCAGCGATGTCCAAGATAAACTTAGAAATTACATATGAATTAGAAAAAGACACATTGGTACTTGCCTGGATTTCAACCCAAGACCTCAAGCAAGAGAGGCGAGGTCTTAGCCACTGGGTCACCATGACAGCCTTTTAAAACGAAAAAAAAACATCACACATAATTGGGTATATCATTGATTATGCTGCAGAGCTTCCTTCTCTTCTTCCATTTGTTTGTTCCGTCAGCAACTGAAAACAAAATCGGCCTCATTACAATATTAGTACGAACATTACCCTACAAGTGTATCCTCACCCTAATCCATCGCGGCACAGTGCACACGGGACTCTCAAGTTCCAACGGTGACATAATATCGTTACACGACAATTTAGCGCACACAGCGCAAGCTGGACCTCGAAAATTGTGACTAAACCGATTTACAAGCTGCCCACCTTCATAATAATAGGAAATAGTTATGTACCTATTATTCAAAAAAAAAATAAAGTGCAAGATTTTTCGTATTCCTCGCAGCAAACTCTTTCATTTGATACCAATATCATGGCGTGCATAAAAAAATATTGGGTACGCCATCTTAAGGAGTCCACCATATTAGATTTAGAGTTCCCACCACCAATTCCTATCACCGCAGTCGCTTCTTGACTTCTTTACAAATCTCGTCCTGTCCCCTCTGTGCCTTTCTCCCCATTCTGGGGCGGCCACTAGCGCGTACCCCGCTCATGGGTACGGACGAGACGGTACGCCTTCGCTGCCCGTCGTGTACCTAAACCTCAGCTAGTGAGGGATGCGAGGAAAGAAAAATATATAAACAAACATAATAACACACAATAAAAGAAACAAAATAACAGTGCAAATTGTACTTAGCTAAATGTGTATTCATACTGATATAACTTACTTGGCAAACATTTCCAAAAGTGTATGATCACACCCTAACCCCCCGCCGCGGCGCAGTACACACGGGACTCTCAAGTTCCAACGGCGACATAATATCGTTACGCGACGATTTAGCGCACACAGCTCCGGCCGGACCTCGGAAATTGTGGCTAAACCGATTTCCAAGCTGTTTTGACGCTGTGAACGGAAGTTATCACCGTTATCGGCGGATTACGAGTAAGTGGCTTTTACAGCTTTGGATAGTTTTTGGAACGTTATACAACGTAGTGTGTTACATAAAATTAGGTTTATGATTTGATTATTTGGTTCGATTAATTAGCGCAACGATAAATACAGTGCCACCACCATTGCAATTTTCTTAAGGCCAGCACTTGTCTCTAAAGATCCAGCTTGGAACAATAATCTACCTATTACTAAGAGTATCTGAGTTTTGATAGTCCTTACCGTAGCCTTTAGATATCTCTATGCTAAATCGTGGACGAAGACCGGCTATTGAGGACGAATTTCACCTTGAGCTGATCCAGGACGGGCGAATTCGCCGCGAAACGTTTCGAGCGAAATCATTCGCGCGACAGTGAGATAGTAGGCACCAATACATCGCGCGAATTCAAAATACGCGCGTAAATCGCGTGCACTACGCCAGAGTCAAAGTCAAATGTATTCATTTCAACTGGGCCACTTTTAATCGTTAACAATTATTTACAAGTAATAAAAATTTATTCTACCGTGCATTCGGAAAAGTAGCTTGTTATGGAGAAGAACGCACAAGAAACTCCTTAATTACTCATTTAAATATATTTTTTTTACATTATTTACATAAGTACAAACATAAATTCATAATTATACGTGAGAACGTTGCACCCAGAACTACTATACTTACTACATATAGGTATAAAGTATTACAAGCACTAAATGGTAAATTTCTTCACTTGATAAATAGGAACATGGTTCTCACATACTTACAAATATTGGAAACATAGGTAAATTATCAAATTCAACAACAATGGAACAGTGTCCAAGTCAACTTTTTTAAACAAAAAGAGATGAAAAATACAAAAATAAAGCGTTACTATAATTATGAAAGTAATACAAATTAACCAGTTTGATTTTGTCTACACTAAAGAATGTTCCCAAGCATTTTTATATTGAATATAATCATCTAATTTGTAATATGCTTGCTTACAAAGTGTGCTTTTAACTATTGTTTTAAATTTTCTATCATTTAGTTTTAATATCTCACAAGGTATTTTGTTATAGAATTTAACACAGTACCCCATGAAAGATGAGTGTACTTTAGCGAGTCTATAAGATGGTTGGTCTAACTTATCTTTATTTCTAGTAAGACACGGCCGTTACCACTGGACCACAACTTCTCCCCTCTTCTTATATAATACTTGTAAAATAACAAGCTAAAAACGTTGATTGGATTTGAGCAAAGCTAGAGTGCACAGGATTCTTCTGGGTAAGCTCACTCCATCGTCGACTCTGTCTCTTTCACCTCTGACCTAGACTAGAGTTAAGAGCAAACCCATTTCAAGCAAAAAACTAAAAAAGAGCAGAGAAAATCCGCTCGAATCAATCAAATTATTTCAACTTGCTACTATATGAATTATTCAATATCGAGCAAACCTCTTTACTAGGTAACGCTAGCTATCTAAAGTTAGTTAACCTGCAGGTCATACTGTGTTATCAACTAATAAAATATAATAATGTTGAGAACTCTGTTGCACAGTGTACGTGGCATAGAAGCCGCACAAAACGTAAGTCGTACCGACATGACATGGATGTATGAAACGATATAATATTCGTGAGTCGTGGATGAGTTAAATTAGTTGTTATATTAAAATCTCTTTTTTTTCGGAGCCAAAGGCCTTATAAATAATAGGTCTACAAGCATTTGCCAGCGGCTACGCCCGCGTGTGCGTAGAGTGAATCCATGTCATCCAAGTCCCGGTATAAAAAGTGTCTTATATCCCAGGACATGATCTACACGATAGCTAAGTTTTATTAAATTCGTTTCAGCTTGGGCAAAAATACTTTCGTATGTTTGGCTGTTCTCCTCTACAGATCGCATTTCTTAACCAAATCTCGTGAAATTTTGCGAGCTGGTTCTATAATTATATGTTAGTCCAGCTCGCTTGGACTACAGCTCACAGAGCCACTAGTATAAGACGTGTCAAGTTAACAAACACTTTAGCATTTATAATATTAGTATGAATGGCCACTGCCTATAAATTACCGTTAAATTTAGTCTTGTTATACTGTGTTTTTTTTTACCTTTGTATAGATTATTTTACCGATTGATTTGTGAATGTGTGAATATTGTACGCCTTCTAGATTTCTAGATGCTTGTTAACTTTTTATCTCGTTTTACTTTTATCTTTCTTTTGTTTATACAATATTTTTTTTAGTTTCTTACGACTTATTGTCGGGCCTACGTTGTCCCACCATAGTACTAATGCCGTAGCACGGAAATATTGTAAAACCAAACCATTTTTTAAAAGAGTAACCGTGGAGTCTCTTGCTGGTTCTTCTCCATAGGAAACGACCAACCCGAACCGTGCAACTTTTGTCGACGTTTTTATAAGTGCCCATGAAGGCCTATGTGAAATAAAAAAAAACCTTTTCTATTTTATTTTATGGTATTCTTGACTAAACAATAACAGTCACGGGGTTGAACTAAAGCGAACTCGTGACCAACGAAACTTTATTTTGACATGTACCAGTACAAATAATTGTTGGTAAGCCAAAAAAAAAATGTCTGGGTTGTGTTATAAATGTACCAAAATCAATTGCATTCCATTTCAAAACTTTGCAACAATCACAATCAGAAAAAACAGTAAAGAAACCTCTGCAATGTTTTATGTGACAAAAAATGCTATCTACTCAATAACAACTACTATAGTTATCAGAGGGCTATTGACCAAATTCAGAACCTGATCCAGATCACCACGTATCCAATAATGGACTGCCATGACAGTTGATAACCTATATGCTAGCGGATTTAGACAACAAACTCGTAACTCACATTTATTATATACCTACATCACTAGATCACGATTTGCGAACATTGTTATTGACTGTCTCTATCTGTATCATCATCTAAAATTATGACTTCGTTGACTTAAGATCCTATGACCCCTAACTAGGGCAGAAGGCTTCCACAGTAGTCATCGCGACCCGCCTTGAGCTTCGCGCTTCACCCAGCTCCACGTCATTCCGACATGGTTTGACGGGGCCGGCTTTGCTTCCTCTTTCCTTGAGGATCCAATCCAAGGCCTATTTAGGAACGTGATCGGAATCCCTCTGAAGCGTGTGACCAGTCCAACTTCATCTACGCCGGTTGATCTGGCGGTCGATCGCGGTCTCGAGGCATCTCTTCAACAGCTCTACATTAGAGATGATCTCGGGCCAATAAATTCCGAGGATGCGACGAAGACATCATTTGACGAAGACCTGGATTTGGCATGAGATGTTCTTTGTTACCTTTCAATTTCGCACACATATAAAAACAAGATTAAACAAGATAAACATCCGAAAGATTAATATTAACACAGAATAAGATTTAACATTATGAAGGGTAGGTAATGGAGGTCAGATCATTTGAGTGCTTCCCTACCTAAGTAACTTCTTTTTATTAGATTCCAGATTGTTCAATATACGGCCGGGAAAGAATTTGACATAAATGTACCTAAACATGGGGCATTTTTTTATTTTTTGGTGGGTTTGCTTTTGACTCTAGTCTAGGTCAGAGGTGACAGAGACAAAGTCGACGATGGAGTGAGCTTACCCGGAAGAAGCATGTTCACTCTAACTTTGAAGAGATTCGGGTTGAATGCGTTCAGAAACACAGACGCAGGCAGTGAGTGCCACTCTTTTGCTGTGCGCATTATGAAGGATGTTTGGAAGCGCTTGGTGCAAATTGGTGGCATTAACACACTTCACAAATTAGAAGTAGTTATTTTGTTAATATTTGGCAGGAAAACTAGTAGTAGATTATTATATTATTATAGTTGCAGATTTTGTGAGAGAAGCTCGTGGCTAAATAATAACAGCCGCATGGGTCGATCTTCATGGTTAAGCAACGCTGGACGAGGTCGGTCCGTGGATGGGTGACCATTTCAACATAACGAGATTCCTCCGTGCCTCGGAAAGCACGTTAAGCCGTTGGTCCCGGCTGTCATTTGAAGATCTTTGACAGTGGTTACGGGTAGTCAGAAGTCTTAGACCTGACACCAGTCTTGCCAAGAGGTTCGTGTTACCCAGTTACTGGGTTGTGGAGGTCAGATAGGCAGTCGCTCCATGTAAAACACTGGTACTCAGCTGAATCCGGTAAGACTGGAAGCCGACCCCAACAATAATTGGGATAAAGGCTAGGCAGATGATGAGTTGCAGATTTTGTATGTCACTTCGATGAACTTTAATTTTTTTGCCAAAGGAAATGTTTCAGAAATGTTTGGAGCCTGGGCCAGCACTATATATACTATATAATATAGTAACCGTTTTTATTAGTAAGTTTCTTTAATTTTACTTAATTTCAATGCAAACTCAAATTAACTTTTTCAAGTAGAGCAACACAACATAAAATTACACGTGGTGGATCAGATCAGCAGTATGTGAAAAATGACATTTTGACAATGACATTTGATTGACGTGTCATCGTAATATCTGCAAAAAAAATACAATACGAATGCAATAGAAACAGAGAAGCAATCAATCAATGTCCATAGTAGTAAATTGGGTTGCAGAACTAAAATAATCACAAAAATGCCGAAGCATATCCAATATGTGTATCCAATTCAAAGTCAAAGCAAAGATAAACTCAAAGACGTCACTTCTTAAAACTGTCAAAGTCGTAAAAGGTCAAAGTAAAAGTCAAATGTATTTATTTCAACTGGGCCATTAAGCGGCACTTTTGAACGTTAACAATTATCAAGTAATAAAAATTGATTCTACCGTGCATTCGGAAAAGTAGCTTGTTATGGAGAAGAACGCACAAGAAACTCGATACTTACTCTTTAAAAAAAATTAGTCTTTACAATATTTACATAAGTACAAACATTAATAAATTCATATACGTGAGAACGATGCACCCATAACTACTATACTTACTGCATATAGGTATAAAGTATTACAAGCACTAACAGGTAGATTCCTTCACTTGATAAATAGGAACATGGTTCTCACATACTTACAAATATTGCAAACATAGGTAAATTACCTAATTCAACAACAATGGAACAGTGTGCGAGTCAAATATTTTTTAACAAAAAGAGAAGAAAAAAATAAAAAAACAAAGCGTTACTATAATTACAAATTAAACAACGGTCATGGCTGCCCTAAAAATAAGATTATCTTATTAAAACTTAACAAATGATAATTTTTGTACCCACCCTTTTTCAAATTAATTTGTTAGTATGTATATGGCATTCCCCTATTTTTTTCCTATTTATATATGTAGTGTACATATTGGTGGCCCAAAATCAAATATCTCCTTATGCTTTAAAACTACTCATTCCAAAATGCCTTCTCCAAAGTCCTTACACACTGTTCTATGACAAAATTTTCCATTAAAGCAAAAATATGAGAGGTATTTACACTGTGCGACGGCCTGAAGCCGGACAAATTAACCTTTGCGGCGTTGACCACCGGAATTTCATAGTTGCTGCCCGCACCGCAGATTTAATAATAAAAATGATGACACTCGACTTTTTGGATCGCTTTCGTGGTTCCGTAGCTTTGATATTATCAAGTATCATGCAACAATTACTATCAATAATGGGTTTAGTAATGTGACGTTGTAATTTGTCTTGATGTGTCAATTTACTTCAATGTTGATCATGACATTTTTTGATATAAGTAGAGTAAATCTAGGCGCTTCTTTGGATCATTCAATCATTAATCTAAGTGTTAGCATCTCATAGTCTAGCTGACTTTCAAAAATCTAATCATAAGACGGCCAACACAGAAGGCCTGACCTTTCTGAAAACGATTGTCGAAAAGACAATAAAGTATGAGATTGTAAAGCATTCCTCCTAGCCCGTTCCATCATCGGACTACAAGACGTAAGTAACGTATGACGTATGTAATGACTGTGCCTTCTCAGTATATTTATGAAAATCTTTTATATGCCCATAAAAATATAAAATTGTTTAAAAAATACAGTGATATCCATAACATAAATACTAGGAATAAACACAAATTTGTAGTACCTACAACAAGGCTCAAGAAAATAGGTGGTTTCTAATTGGTCGTTTAGATGTCAATGTGTACGCTTTTATAATAAGCTTCCAAGCCACGTACAACATCTAAGTCTTAATAAATTCAAATCTTTTATTAAACGTAAGTTGTGCCAGAAAGCGTTTTATACAACTAAAGATTACCTTGAAGACAAAAAGGCTTGGGATTGAGCTGCTCCAATTATTTTTGTCTTTTTTATTATATTTTGCACCGTGAATTTTGTTGTTGTTTTTTTTTTGCTTTTCTTGCAATGACAAGAATATTTACTTTTTAAATTATTATATTATTTTATATTAATTATTGTGAATGTGAAGACTATGTGGATCATTCTTTTTTGTTTTAATTTAAATTTATCTTAGTTTTTAATCATGGTCTGGCAGTTTGAGTAGTTTATGCGGCCTACCCGAATGTCCTTTCTTTGGTATTGTTCGTCGAATCGTTGAGCTCCTTAAATTCTGAGTTGAGCTGCTCGGTTATTGACAAATGCGTGCACTGACTGGACAGGTCCACTCAATCTGGCTGGTTCTTTCCTCAAAAGACCATTTCAGACATCAGTCTACATGGTCTTCACATGATCTAACCAATATTTTGTTGGACTTTAAAAGAGACTGTGACCTCTGAGTTTGTTTCGGCCTTTCTTCTCAGAGTAGTCAGATAGGAAACGCCGACTTCATCTAGTTTTAAAAAATATGTTCGACATGTAAAAGTGTTTGTATAAACCAACTTACAGAAATAAAATCATTTATCATTTAAGGCGATGCGTCATCGGTACATGGTGGACATCCCACCCATACGCACCAAACGTGTTGGAAATACTTTAATAAAAGATAATACTTTACAATAAAAGAGTGGAATTCCCTGCCGGAGTCTGTATTTCCTGATAGCTACAACCTGGGAGTCTTTAAGGCAAGAGTAAATAGGTTTCTTCTAGGCAACCGTGCTTCATCGTCGACCACATCAACGCTTACCATCAGGTGAGGTAGTCGTCAAGCGAAATTCTAATACGAAGAAAAAAAACCTAATTGTCATTTTTCGACAATCGTTATCGCGTATAGAATGCCACTTGATCCTGTAGTGACGGCCACCATGGCTCACGAACCATAGTCCTCACTGGGAGTACTATACCAAATCGAATGCCAAATAATCGAATATCAATTGATCGTCCACTACAAATCGAACGTCTAAATACTCAAACGTTCTTAAAATCGAATGTTTAATAAATCAAAATCAAACATTTTTATTCCACATAGGCCTACATGGGCACTTATAAAACGTCCATAAAAGGTGCACGGTTCGTGTTTGTCGTTTCCTATGGAGAAGAACCGGCAAGAAACTCCACGGTTACTCTTTTAAGAAATGGTTTGGTTTTACAATATTTCCATGTTACAGCATTAGTACTTAGATATGGGAGAACAACCTAGGCCCGACAATAAGTCGCAAAACACAAAAAAAAAGTAAATATATTATATACAAAAAGTTAACAAATGTTAACTAGCATCTAGAAGGCCTACAATGTTCATACTTTCACAAAACAATCGATAAAAGAATCTATACAAATGTAAAAAAATATATAACAAGACTAAATTTAACAAGCGGCAAAAATGTTGTTATCAGTGCTGTAACTATTCTTAGCAAAGAAAAATAAATCGGACATTCAATATATCGCACACTTAACACATTGAGTGTTCAACACTTCAATCGCCAATCCCAACTTTTAACATTCGTTATCGCTAATTGAACGTCATCTTTTGTAGAGGCCCGATCATTGGAGACTTTCATACATCAAATATAACCTTAAAAAAATTACACCCAGATAAAATAATACATAAACACCTTAAAACAAAACAAACATACAACAGGCGGCCTAACAACGTTCCGCGATCTCTTCCAGGCAACCAAAAATGGAAAGAGATAGCCTGGACATGACATGGGGCAAATTTTTAACAAACAATTAGTTGAACAGAGAAGGTATATATATATAGATCTAAATATATACATAGATCTAAATATACAGGCAAGAAAACAATGCAGCTTATGTAATAATAAGTTCACAGTGACAAGTAGTGCTCCTTTACAAGTTTCTTAAAAACAGGCAGTGATTGCGCGCGTTTTATGGTCACAGGCAATGCATTCCATAGACGAGTGGCCTGTTTAGTAAAATATTTGTCAAGGAAAGTAGTGGAATGCATTGGAATTTTAAAAATAATATGAGAAACCAATTATAAGTATATTGGCCGGTAGAAGTGCTATAGTTCAAATTGACATAACGGTGTTAGCCCGCTGCAAACTCCTAAATTAAGAGACCATGTACTTGTTTTTTTGTTAAGGAACCCTAAAAATTACTGTAACTTACACCATACTGTGAGACAAAGGCTTTGAAATTCACTATTTGGCCCCGGCTTTATATATATTATATTTTTGACGCTACTGAAACTGAAGCATTTTCCTGAAATTTTTCATTTATAATATAAGTTTGTACCAGTCCCCTTTGCAAGGTTGTTAAATATAGAAGATTTGTTTCTTCGATTGTTATCTTTTGTTGGTTGTACATTATTCCTTTTTTAAATTACACAAAGGTTTTGTTAAGATTATGAAATACGGGGAAGTATATTTTTTTTTTTTTATTTAATTAAGGACTAATTAAATTAAAACATTATTTTTTTACAAACTCTTTTTTTCTATAAACAAAGACGAATTACATGGGTAAATTACCCTAGGCTGTTAATATTTCATTTTTCTCAAATTATCCTCAATCGTAGACGTACCTACAGTTTTGTTTCTATAAAAGTGTACAAACGGGCAACTAAAATTGTGGTCAACAATTTTGGCATTGCAGTCAATTGCTTGATTGCCGAGAAACAATTTTCACCATATTAATAGCCAAATAAATTAATTCCAACATTATACGCACCATCGGAGTAACCAAACATCCGGTATAATGGTTTATCAGAAGTTACGACGTGCCTAATAATTCAGATATCTGGAATCTTGTACCTAACTATAGTTCTAATTGAAATAACTGAACCCCTCTGAAATGGTGATTATTCTCATCACTATGAATCATTTTAACATAACTTTTACTATGTTACCAACGATGAAATCAAATCAAAGCCCATTTATTTCCAATCATCAATTTTTAAATGCATCATAAAAAAAAGTAAATGTTAAAATGACTAAGGCCCGATTTTTCAATACTCTGATAACTTTTAACTGAGCAATAAAAATGGCGTACAAAAGCTGTCATTTGTCAAACCGCCATTTTTATTCCACAGTCAAAAGTTATAGACTATTGAAAAATCGGGCATAAATTATACATTTTCAATAATTAGAATAAAATTCCAATTAAATTATAAATTCAGAAAATTATATATTAATATAAAAAAAATAAGTAAAAGTTAAATTGTTAAAGTTAAAATAAAATTCCAATTAAGCTGTTCAGGAAATATTATCAAGATATTTTGTGAATATAAATGAATAGAGTAGCTGCTTTTTGAAATTTCAGGAGGGTGACCATAAGCTCTTAGAGTAAGGTATTTTTGAGTGTGCGTAGGGGATAGATATAGGTATACAAGTCATATACATCTGTACCTTACACACACTCAAAATATCCTTACTCTAAGAGCTTATGGTCACCCCCCTGATCCCATGGTAAAAAAATAATAGTAATAATGTTTTATCCCTGAAATATGACCAAGTAACGTTGTATAGGTAAAAGACCTCTTAGAGTTAACATACCTCCTATCACACTCTCCACTTAAAACACCCACTAATGACGGTGATGACACAGCACGGCTTCTCGTGCCTTGTATCAATCGCGAGCTTTGTTCTAGATACACATGCGAGCAGATTATTGATGACCCCACCCTTTAGAATGCTAAAATACCTTCAATGACACCCTTCACTTAAAATCCCCACTAATCACGGTGATCAACACAGTACAGCTTCTCGTGCCTTGTATCAGCCGCGAGCTTTGTTCTAGATACACATGCGAGCAGATTAATGATGACCCACCCTTTAGAATGCTAAAATACCTTCAATGACACTCTTCACTTAAGATCCCCACTAATGACGGTGATCGACACAGAACAGCTTCTCGTGCCTTGTATCAGCCACAAGCTTTGTTCTAGATACATGTGCGAACAGATTAATGATGACCCACACTTAAGAATGCTAAAATATCTCCAATGACACTCTACACTTGAAATCCCCACTAATGACGGTGATCGACACAACACAGTTTCTCGTGACTTGTGTCAGCTACGAGCTTTGTTCTAGATACACGTGCGAGCAGATTAATGATGACCCACCCTTTAGAATGCTTAAATACCTCCAATGACACTCTTCACTTAAAATCTCCACTAATGACGGTGATCGACACAGCTCAGTTTCTCGTGCGTCCATCAACCGCGAGCTTTGTTCTAGATACATGTGCGAGCATATTAATGATGATCCACACTTTAGAATGATAAAATACCTCCAATGACACTCTTCAACTTAAATCCCCACTAATGACGCTGATCGACACAGCACAGTTTCTCGTGCCTTGAATCAACCGCAAGCTTTGTTCTAGATACACGTGCGAGCAGATTAATGATGACCCACACTTAAGAATGCTAAAATACCTCCAATGACACTCTTCACTTAAAATCCCCACTAATGACGGTGATCGACACAGCACAGTTGTTCGTGCCTTGTGTCAACCGCGAGCTTTGTTCTAGATACACGTGCGAGCAGATTAATGATGACCCACACTTAAGAATGCTAAAATATCTGCAATGACACTCTTAACTTAAAATCCCCACTAATGACGGTGATCGACACAGCACAGTTGTTCGTGCCTTGTGTCAACCGCGAGCTTTGTTCTAGATACACGTGCGAGCAGATTAATGATGACCCACACTTAAGAATGCTAAAATATCTGCAATGACACTCTTTACTTAAAATCCCCACTAATGACGGTGATCGACACAGCACAGCTTCTCGTGCCTTGTATCAGCCGCAAGCTTTGTTCTAGATACATGTGCGAGCAGATTAATGATGACTCACAATTTAGAATGGTCAAATACCTCCAATGACACTCTTCACTTAAAATCCCCACTAATGACGGTGATCGACACAGCACAGTTTCTCGTGCGTCAATCAACCGCGAGGTTTGTTCTAGATACACATGCGAGCAGATTAATGACCCATCCTTATTTGTCATATGACAAGGTTCATCCTTCGTCAGGCAAGTGATAAGTTTACAGGTTAGGTAACAATGAAGTTTTTGTATGAGGGTTGTGTTGATATAATAGTTCTTTTTGGCCACAGATAAACGGAAAATAACCGTTTGAGGTAAAAACCTGCCACTCGCAGAAGATTCGATATTCATTTTGTCATTAGGGCGCGAATTTCACTAAGGCGTTTTCAGTGTCAATATCAAAGATGACAGTATGAGTTCCAACTCAGTTTAGACGTGCTGATCGTTTTCATCGTGTGTGTGATCCATTGGTGAAATACGTCCTAGAGCGCACGATAATAACCACGCTGAGCAGATAATCAAGTTTAAATCAAAAAGAGCATACCTGCATTATAAAGAAAACTTCCAAAATAAAAAGCCAAAATTAACGACCCAACGTGCACTCTACAATTTACGTAAAAAAATATGAAAAACACGTACCCACTTACACCATTATCACTTCAAATTCAGCTCACCTCCGAGAAAAAAGGCGCGAATGACCCCAAATTAATTTTACCAAACAAGTCCCCCGAGTATAATTGTCACGAAGCAAATAACAATATGGCACAAATTCGGTACACGGCCCGAAAAACAAACAGTCAGCTACGGGTCAAAACCAGGGATGTTAAGGTGCTCCGTAATCGTAAACGAAACTATCGTCTATCCGTAATATAAATCTATCCGAAACCGATGCAAGTACCGAATGATAACTAGAAATAAAGTCAAATTATTGCCTACTAGCGGAAGCCCCGCGGTTTCACCCGCGTAGTTCCCGTTCCCGTAGGGATACAGGGATAAAAAGTACCCCTTTTCACCCAGGGATAGTGTAGCTTTCCAACGGTGAAAGATTTTTTTAAATCGGTCTAGTAGTTTTTAAGTTTATTCCTTACATACAAAAATACAAATCTTTCCTCTTTATAATATTAGCATAGAAGTATAGATATGTGCTTTACTTTTACAATTTCTTAAAAGAACCGAAAGTAAAGGATAATCTGAAATAATTTCATATCCGTAACCGTATCCAAAACCGGTATTATTATTATCGATATTATTTGTATATCTGTTTCCGTATACAGATCCGAAATCTCATAAGCGTACCATCCCTAATCGGAACTGACCCTTGGAAAGTTTTGACAAACCGCCCCACTGTTTTATTATTCAGCGATGGTGTAATAAATTATTGAGTTGGTTTTAGTTGTTTTATGTTATAATCAGTTTATTAGGTTAGTCAGTTGTTCTGGAAAGGGTTATTTGAGGTTAGTTACGACTACCTGATGGGATAATTTTATGATGGAAATAGGGGTGTGAAAAATGTTGGTATCGACAAAAACTAGTTTTTACAAAAATAAATAGCCTTTAAGGTAAACCCAATCAATTAAAATCACAAAAGAAAGGCACAATTATTGCATTTTGAAATAATTTGTCGTGAACTGGGCTGAAATTAAAAAAAAACAAACAATAATACTAAAGAATACTCAAATCACGGAGTGCAGTGGTGGCTTAGTGGTATCGGCCGCGACTTATAAGTTGTAGGTCGTGGGTTCAAACTCAGGCAGGTTCTTTACTTTGTGTAAATTATTTCACCACCACTACCTCTCAAAACGGTGAAGGAAAACATCGTGGGGAAACCGGTATGTCCTAGAAACAAAAACACGAATACATGTGACATCCACCAACCCGCATTGGGCCCGCGTGGTGGATAACGGCCTATTCCTTCTCACAGAGAGGTGTCTCAGCAGTGGGAACATTCAAAAAGTTGATGATGACCCAAATAACGTTTATACAATTCAAAAAGATCTCTGTAAAAGGTATGACGCAAAACGCATTATAAGCAAAATCAGCCTACAACGATCCCACTATTGGGACACAGTTCTCCTCTCTGTGAACGGCAATGTAAACTTATTTAAATCTAATCTCCACATTTTCCCATACAATAATAATAGCGGGCAATTAATTATGCCCGCCAGTATACTGCAGTCAATTTGTCGAGATTAGTACCGGAGTACAAAGGCTGTCAATAGAACATAGTACACTCGAGTTATGAAGTGACACTGTAGCGTGACGTCATTTGTAAGCGTTATGACGTCATGGCTGGCTATTAAAATGATTGATACTGGTATTGCTAATTGATTTACGTCTTGTGTGTGTATGTGTGTTGGTACGTGGTTTGGCGTGTGGACCTTATTTGAGTATAGACAGGCGAGTTAATTATTAGTCACCTTTTTTGTTTTTTGGCACCCAAAAGGTGCAAAAACATGTCGGTCAGTGTTAGTAGTTAAAATACTCGTTCTAATCAATTCTGACAAGAAGCACTTGCAATAGGGATGTTTCATGGGTAGAAAATGATAATTCTATTTAGTCTGTCAGTTAGGTACTCGATATAAAATGGATTCCAATGGTGACGGGGCAAATATACCGTTTATGTTAGATGCCAGGGTCCGCTTGGTCTGTCCTTAGCGTGGGGGCATCAAGCCCATTTTTTATTTGTTCTGGTTTGGAAAATCCTCATTGGATGTCCTCCACCCCGGGAGGAGCGCAGGGATCTGTCTGACTAAAAACCATCCCGGTGTTCCATCTCATCTACGCCGGGGTCGCGGGAACAATACAAGCGATACTTCCGCAACCCCCAGTAGTGCCGGTCCGCCTCTGCGGGCCTCGATCTCGGGTTGGCGGGAGTGAGGTGTTTGCCTCCCCCCGCGATGTCTAGGGGCGCGCTTGGAACACTACGTAGCGCACTTCGGGGTCTTATGTTGGGACCATAGACCCATTTAGGGGGGCTGGTAGAGGGCGTTGCTCGCCCTCTGCCGACGCCCGGCGCGTCTTCTGCTGATCGGGTGAGCGGATGAAATTTCCCTCTTCCTCTCCACAGCTTCGAGACGACTGTTTCGCAGAAGGGTACCACCGCGTCCCAGGACTCCTCACTGCCGACCATAGACTCGACTAAGGCCAGCAGCGACAGGTCACTGCCTACTTCTGAAAAGAGGTCACGGCGTGGCTCCTCCCAAGCGGCACACTCGGCCAGCGTAGGGGGGCGTCAAGTCCTGACGCAACACATGTTCAGCGCGCGTTGGACGATGTCACGCCTAAGCTGATCCAGGAACGGATGTTGATGGGTTCCTCGGGGGCTAATTTAGCCAGAGTCGGGGCTGTATCGCAGCCGGAATCGGGAGCATGGTTGTACGCGCTTCCTTCGCCTCACCTGGGCACGTTGCTTGACGACGACTCTTTGCTTGTGGCGGTGGCTCTTCGCCTGGGCTGCAAGTTGTGTGAACCCCACAGATGCACTTGTGGTTCCATGGTGGAGGCCGATGGCCATCACGCTTTGAATTGTCATCGTTGCTCGGGAAGGTTACCACGTCAGCATGCGCTCAATGATATTGTGCCGAGGGCATTGGCAGAGGTCGCCTGCGTGCTGGAGCCTCCGGATCTGTGTAGGAACGACGGCAGGAGGCCGGAAGGGCTGGTGCCTTGGAAGAACGGCAAGTGTTTAATATGGGAAGCAACTTGCGTCAGCCCTTTTTCCGCCAGCCATCTTGGTCGCACCATCGTCTTACCGTCAGCAGCGGCAGAAGATACCGCTGAGGGGGAGAGGGTAAAGTACGCACCGTTGGTAAACCGTTACCATTTTGTGCCCATTGCTGTTGAGAACAGGGGCGGTTGGGGCACTGAGGCCAAGAAGCTCATTAGCAGGATAGGGCGCAAGCTCCGTGACTAAACGGGTGAACCCCGCTCCGGCTCGTTCTTTGTGCAAAGGTTGGCCATTGTCATCCAACGCGGCAATGCAGCAAGCGTTATGGGCACCTTTGCGCCGAGAACATATAGGACCGGGTTATTTGACTAGGCATAGGACGTGTCTATGTAGTCATAAATTAAGATTTAATCTCATTTAGTTATATGTATAGTAATATGCATTGTGATTATTATATTAAAATATTAACTCTGTAAATAGTAATAAATATATGAAAAATTGTTTATATATTCTCAAATAATAAGATTTCACTTGTAGTAGTCTCTTGAACTTACTATATATACTTACTGTACAGATAACCTAGTTTGTCTGCTCCACAATCTGCCCCTTTTTGACTTTAAATATTTAATTAAAAAGCCTCATTATCTACAACATGACTCATTTTTGGATAACTTTTTATACTAATGATAATAATACTAAGTGTGTTTTGTTTTTAAAAACTTATAAAAGTATAATAATTTTTAAGTATAGTAGTTTTTCCGTTCATAAAAAGTTTATTTTTATTAAGACAACTATTCGCCGAATGTCGAATAATAGACAATGTTATTCGATATTCGACGAATAACAAAAAAAAATTGCGTGTTGCCGAATACCGAATAATAGCGAAAATTCGCGGCATCTCTGCTACATACATAAACTCACCACCTTCTTCCCATGGCATAGCCAGAATGTACAGAGCGTCACCTTCTACGATCCCTAAACACCCCTTTTGTAAACCCACCAGTAAACTTACGTCTTTTGTCCTCAATCACGAGAATCGAAAAAAAAAATTGAAAAAAAAAAAAAAAACTCAATATGCGCCTTTCTATTAGAATAGAATAGAATAAGAATAGAATAATTCATTAAAAGTAAATACGTTCACAAAAATGTACATTAAGTGCAGTAGTATTATTTCTAAAACAATGATATAAATAGTGCTTATATGTAAACTATAACAACAATATTTTATTACAACTGCAAGATTATATATATGAATTTCTATTTTTGATAGGGACCTGTCTGATATAGGTTCTTTCAAACCTGTGTTTCAGGCCATCACTATACATAAAGCAATAATTGGGTCAATAAAATTATTAAATAAAATTAGCCTATTAACAAACACAAAAATACATAAATTGGTACAAAACACAAAAAAAGAAACAAGAAATAAATAAAAAGAAAATAATGTAAGTATGTACAAGTAGATATGAGGGTATATCATAATCAAACAACAATTTCTAGAAGTTTTTCTGTGTCTTTGTAATTGAGTGTCCCTAAATAATCTGTTAAGGTAAAGCAACATTTTTTATATGTTAAGCTATAAACATCGAGTAACTTGTTGAGTCTATTATACAGAAAAGGTCCTAAAAATACATAAAAGCGATTAATAAAAGCATGTTTGGTCTGTGGCATTGTGCATACCAGATCCTTCCGTCTCTTGTCGGACGGAACTGGATCATAGGGAAGTGCAATGTGCTGTTGCAGTATTGTGTGAAAAATAAATAATTGGCGTACTGTAAGAACATTACATGCTTTGTAGAGCTGCTGTGTCGGAAATCGAAAAGGGCGTTTTTATTAACTTATTTATACATTATTTTATACATAGTATGTAGTATAATACATATTTAAGTATGTTTATTGTAACTATATACTTTTGTATTCATTTTGCGTTTATATTTTTTTTTTTTTTTTTATGCACCTGCCATGCTATCTCTTCACCGCCCTTGGTTGACTGGTAGAGAATGCCTAAGGCATTAAGTCCGCCTATGTACTTTTATGTTGCATGAAGTATTAATAAATAAATAAATCACCGATAGCAAAGAATGTCCCTAGAGTAAGTGTGTCGTGTCATCAGCTAATCAGCCGGCAGACGTCCACTGCCGGACATAGGCCTCCCCAAGCGTCGCCACATGGACCAGTGTGTCGTGTATGCAAGTTAAACTTACTTGTACTTAACAAGCTGGCGACTGTTCGGACTTGACGCTTAACCCGGGTGAACTTAGTTGCGCAGTGATAAGGGTGTCCTAGATGGGGTGAAGTATGGATATGTAATCCTCCTGACGGAAATTAAAAAGTAAATTGCAATAATTTGCTTCCTGGTTGACATGATGAGATGTTTCAATTTAAACACCTTTAGATAGTGACACACAAATATTATGGAATCACTGTCCAGAGTCAGATTTGATGCCCAATGCCAATGCTACATACTCCATCGACACGATTTTTTTTCAATTAAACCAAACTTACTAAACGATAGAAACTTCATCGGTAGTTATATTTTCGAGCCGTTTGGGGTTGAAAATCTTACTCCGTGGGGTCCAAGTCCTCACGCTTTGTCTTGTCTTTCCAAACACCTGGTTGACACTTCGCGTGACCGAAGGGCTGGCTTTTACCTTTGTCAGAGGATAAGCATTGCCATTAAAAGTGCCAATGATGCCAGTCTTTTGGGCACATAACCAGTGGACAACTATGTGGAGGAGTTTTTCGACGCCATATTTTAGAATAGTATTTTTTTAGGATTAGTTAGTAGTTTTTGTTTTAAGTGTATATGTTTGTAGTCTTAGTTAATTAAGGTTTTTATACTCTGTATATACATTTAATTATGTATATAAAATGTTTGTAAAAAAAGGATAAAAGAATATGAAAAACTAAAAATAAACTGACTAAAATCGCATAAAAGATTCATCAGCATTACCTTGAGACCCAGGATAAGGCAGTTCTTATCCACCCTATTGTAATCCACGTAATATGTCCATGAAAGTTGGTCCAGTAACATTAGAGTGGTCTCGTTTGGCCGCGACACTAGCGCCACAAGTTGCAAAGTGTCACAGTTTTCAGCTCAGCAACTCAAGGTGATGTTCTGAATGATAAGCAGATGGATAATGGTTTTTATTTTAATGGTATTTCTTCGTTTAGAAGTATGAAAGAAGGAAAAAATTGTCATGTCTCTTTTATCGTAGGTAATTTTACGTATGCAATAATTATCTAGATAATCCAGATTGTTCCTAGCAGATGGCGCAAATTGGTGAATGAGATGTTTCAAAATCAAAAAAAAAAACAATTCAAAATCATTTTTTTTTTTAATTTTACTTAGGCCTCATGGGCACTTACAAAACGTCGACAAAAGGTGCACGGTTCGGGTTGGTCGTTTCCTATGGAGAAGAACCGGCAAGAAACTCCAAGGTTACTCTTTTAAAAAATGGTTTGGTTGTACAATAATTCCATGTTACAGCATTAGTACTATGGGGGGACAACGTAGGCCCGACAATAAGTCGTAAGAAACTAAAAAAAAAAGTTTGTATAATACACACATCAACACGGTCTAGGGATATTTCATACTCAATTAAATAACTCGAAAAGTACTAGCCGCATTGGAATCTTTTATACACCGATTTGTTTGTAATTTATCTCAGACTAATTCCAAATTCAAATTTTTGAAAATTATTTTGTTTCGGTGGCATAAAAATGTCTTGATGTGTAGGAGAGAGAATTTTCATTTGTGCGAAATTTAGAAAACAATACGAATTACGTTTAGTTACAGTTTTTTTTTCATTTTTAAACGAAAGATAAAGTTAAAATTGAGGTATTGTAGCCATGCAATGCCAACATTTGACGAGGGCGGAGATGTTACGAGCTGTGGGAATGCTGGAAGCTGGGTCTGTTCAGCGTAATGTTGCTAAGGCCATAGGGACCCACCAAAATGTAATTTCAAGATTGTGGACACGCTATCGTGCCACAGGTAAAGTAGCGGAGAGGCACCGGGGGCCAAGTCGCATCACTACCCCCAGACAAGACCGATTTTTGCAAATTATTGCGCGAGCTCAACCAAATGCAACGGCGACTCAATTGGTCCAAAGGCTGCGAGTGGAACACCAAGTGCTTGTGAGTGACCAAACTGTAAGAAGGCGACTGCATGAAAGCAATCTACGCTCTCGTAGACCACTCCGGGTCCCACCTTTACGGAGAGGCAATCGTGGACGACGATTAGAATGGGTTCGGAACCACGTGGACTGGGGCCGTGAGCAATGGTCCAATGTGCTGTTCACGGATGAATCCAGGTTCGGCTTCCATCCAGATTCACGAAGGACGCGTGTTTGGCGAGTTCCTGGACGATGGAGCCGTCTTCAGAACCCTCAGGAAGTTCACCCATACCAAGGAGGAACAATTATGGTTTGGGCAGGAATTCGTCTTGGAGGACGGACGGATCTCGTTTGGGTGCGGGGCAATATGACGGCAGAACGATACGTCCAAAAGGTGCTGGGGCCCGTAATCTTGCCCCACAGAACACAAATGGGGCAAGATTTCCTGCTCATGCACGACAATGCCCGGGCACACACGGCGAGAGCGGTAGCAGCTTGGTTACATACACACGATGTTAGGGCCTTAGACTGGCCTGCTCAATCGCCAAATCTAAATCCCATTGAGCATGCGTGGGATATGCTACAAAGAAGAGCTCTGAAGGAAGTTCCTGAAAATCTGGTTACAGAAGATCAACTTTTTGCGCACCTCAGGACATGGGACAATATTCCGCAGCAAGACATTGACAACCTTCTTCTGAGCATGCCGAATCGTTTCCGATGTGTTATGAACATCATGGGCGCTTTCTCAGACTACTAACTTCAAGTTTATAAACACAAATTAAATGATTTTTCTATTTTTTTCAGTTTTTACTCATAAATTAAAAGTTAATTCATATACGGTTTCCGTCTATGCTTCATTTTTTTCCATAAAATCCTGAAATTTTAATCGAAGTACCTTAACCATTATTAAAAAATGGTAGAATATTAAATAACGTATCTTTTAAATATATACATGTCATATAAATAATTAACACATTGATAGTAATTCGCTTTTTTTAAAATATCCCTAGACCGTGTTGATGTGTTTATATAAAAAAGTTAACAAATGTTAACTTACATCTAGAAGGCCTACAATATTCACACATTCACAAAATAATCGGTAAAAAAATATATACAAAGTTAAAAAAAAAAAAAAGTTTTTCCACGAAGATCGGGGGACCATGACCCGCAGTCTGTAAATGAGGAAGACGATGCGAGGAGGAGGGGGGAGGGCATAATTATCCTACTGAAGGATAGCAGCCTTTTTAACACGCTTTTATTAGCTTGATATGTATGTATCCATGTAACGGAATCTTTGAACGTGATTTTTACCCCCTTCAAAAGATCGGCAAATTTTGAAACTTTGTACACTTATCGAGGACTGATGACAATGCAATAATTAATACAATCATGTTAAAAAGGCTGCTATCCTTCAATAGGATAATTATGCCCTCTTCCCTCCTCCTCACATCATCTTCCTCATTTACAGACTGAGGATCATGGTTCCCAGATCTTCTTAGAAAAACTTCGCCTTCACCAATTTGCGCCATCTGCTACAAATAAACTGGACAATCTGCATTACCCAGAAGCAGCCCACTTTATCTTTGAAGAGATTCGATAAATTATGACATTACTTTTGCGCCATCTTGTATAAGCGTAAAACAGTTATTATAGAGCAGTTTAAAACATCCTTTTGAAGCTGTAACAGTTAAAGTGACAGAATGAAGTGTAGCGATCTAAAAGATTTACATTTACGAGTCAAAGAGTGGAACAACGACTTTCTGTTTCATATCTCACAAGCTGATATAAAGTCTAGTCTACACTTAGATAGAATAAAGACGCGATTCATGTGACGATCTTTGTTATAATCATGTACCTAATCTTATTAAATCACAATACCTGACATTAAGGCGTATATATTTCCCAATTTCAACGCGGTAATGGCCGTGCGCCCTAACCATATTTTTTTCCGTATAGAAATATTTATAAACATCCAAGTCGTTTTGGAGGAGTATTCAAAAGAAGCGAAAAATATCGTGTTGTTAATTACCTTTTTTTAAGCAAAAGTTATACGAAAAAAACATGTTTCACAAATAATGTAAAAGAAAAAAAAATTACAGATATTTTAACCTAGCCATTACTAAGGAGTATGCTTTAGAAAGTTACCGTTTTACGGCACTGAAGCGGTGTAAGGGCCTTAACGGATAAGGTAAAGGTATTAAGTGCACCTACAGTTTTTTAGTTATAAGCCAAAGAGATTCAATTAATTGAAAATAATGTAATTGTAATTCTGGCTCTGACATATTACTGATAATTACCTGATAGATAAATATATGATCATTTCAGCCGAAAGACGTCGACTGCTGAACATAGGTCATAGGAAAAATATAATAACTATAGGAAATACGACTCCGTATCAAATGGTCCTATTCACAAAACGTCCTATGAGCAGAACGTCCTATTCTCAAAATTATATATTAGCAATATGTTCTATTAGCAGAATGACCTACTGTCAAAGTACAATCATGCTAAAAAAATACAATCGATTTTTCGTCATGTTTCAATATATTTTAAAAGCAAAATTGTAACAAAAAGAAGAATTAAAGCAATATTGCATTTTATGGCGAATCAACCGTCTGATGATGATGTTACAAAGACTTCAGGTCTGATGAAGGGTTCGATGGAACAGAAAACTGTAATTTGGGCTCACAGTCGAGGGTAGAGGCGACGCCAACAGGAGAAGTTCCCAGCCTAGGTTGTGCAGCTCTGTGACTTCGTCGCAGCAGTCGATGATGGTTGCAAAGGAGGCAGAATGGGAACAAGCTCCAATCTCCCACCATATCCGTAGCAGACGATGGCCGGCTGCCACAAGGTGCGACCTGCGGATGACAAACTTGAGGATTTTCGCGGCACAACTCACTGCGCCGTGTTCCGCGCTAACCTCCCGACAGGAACTTCGACCTTTTACTGCCATAGAGAGTGGCGAGGTCCGCATCAAGTCATACGGGTCAATACCTGGCCGGGGAAGTGTGATGAATTGCGCAAGCACTCCAACGCCCAGGCAGACCTCTCTATTGGCTCCAGGGCAGAGAACATCCACAAGAATGTCTGCACTTGGACCGATTTAAAACTAGGAACCTTCGCACTGAACGCAAAAAAACAACGTATTGATATTACTTATTTTATGTTTTTTTTTGAAATCTCATATTTGTGTGGTATGACTGTACCATGCCTATTCTTTTGTTTGTAGGACCTTTTACTACTAGGTAATTTTGAGAATAGGTCTGCTCATATGTCGTTTTGCGAATATGGCGTTTTGCGAATATGGCGTTTTGATACGGTGTCGGAAATTCGATCACCCAGAGATTCTTGACAGTGTCGTTCTACCAGCGATGACAAGGGGCAAAATATTACCAAACATTTTTGACTTTTTTTCAATTGCTGTGGCGATGTTTCCGTTGACAGAATGTCACAAGTCTAGACTTCTAGAGCATAGTTACGCACTACACGTCCATGTCTGTGGTCTGTGACTGTGTTTTGAGTATAGAGTTCAAAATGTTCTGAATTATGACGGATACAGTTCGAATGTAGTGCGTCAGTGTCCCTATAAGAAGTATACGGCTATTACAGAACAAAAATTTCACGAACACGGATCGGACGTAGTGCGTATAAACCACTCTTAAGTATCTAATCGCTTTTGCCACTAATGAGGTAAGTTAAGTTTACATCTTGTAAACAAGTAAAATATCAAAATTTAAAAAACCCCCGTCACATTTTTATTTCATGCTACATAATTTATCTAGTTCATAGTAGATACGCTTCGATCGGCAATCTATTGAACACGTAATTATGACACGATATCTTGCGAAAACATCCCGATTCAAACAGTAAAACGCCCATAACTTTTGAACGGCAGAACCGATTTTATTCAAACATAGCTAAGAACAGTCAACAAAATCACCTTTTAAACAAAAACAACTAAATCAGAATCGTTTTATCCGTTTAGGCACTATGGTGCCACAGACAGACACACAGATACACAGCAACACACGTCAAACTTATAACACCCCTCTTTTATTTATTTATTTATTTATTTAAACTTCATGTACAATAGTGGTACATAGGCGGACTTAATGCCACAAGGCATTCTCTACCAGTCAACCATTCTCTTTTTCCGTCGGGACTTAAAAATAATCTTGAAAAGTTTAAGTAGATACTTATTGGTACTTGATCAAATTTCTTAATAAAGACCTTATGCAAATGAACCTGCCTAAATAAATAAAAATACCAAACTTAACCGCAACAACTCAATCGGCCGTCAAGTGCAAATTAATTGAAAAAGTGTGACAGTGATCATCATTAAAAATTTTACGAAGCTCACTATGATTCGGAGAGCTTAAAATCAATTAGTTACACGACTTTATTCCGTCGAAGTAAGTACTAAATTCACTTGGCAGTATTTCAAGAATTTGACCTCGACAAAATTATTGTTGCACTTCAAAAAGTGCCTGTCAGGCTGAAATAAGCTTTACCTTAGAAGTAACAAAGCTTAGGTCAATAAATTAGGATGGTAGAACTAAACAAATTGTGGTTAAGTTTTTTACCAATGATTGTTTAACCATTGAGGCATATCTAATTTGAAACTAAGCGGTCAGAACTATTTAGTCAACCATTTGCAACGCGAAATTTTGTACACTTTGTAGGTAAATAGTAGAATTTAGACCGTTAGGGTAGGCACTCATTGAATCGGGCCGCAACGGTGGGCAACGAGCGAAGAATTGGTGTGACCCCGTTATTACCAATCAATCAACTATCTTACTGATCCTGAAATCAAATCAGCTAACTCTGCTGTTAAACATATCACCGAGATATTCCAAAATTACAGAAACACGCGAGAAGGCAAAAAAAACCAGCCAAGTGAGCACGAAGGGTTCGTACGGAACCCATTATCCATTTATTATTATTTACATTACCCATTATCGCAAATACGTTTGTTGTATGGAAGCCTCACTTAAATATTTATTTTATTCTGTTTTTAGTATTTGTTGTTATAGCGGCAACAGAAATACATCATCTGTGAAAATTTCAAATGTCTAGCTATCACGGTTCATGCATGAGATATAACCTGGTGATAGACAGACAGACAGACGGAAAGTGGAGTCTTAGTAATAGGGTCCCGTTTTTACCCTTAGGGTACGGAACCCTAAAAATCCACATGCATATTATGCAGATTCTTTCTTGTTACGAGTATTTCAATAAATTTATTTTTAAGATTTTTCAGCCAATATGGTCGTTGCCAGAGAGCAATAGTGGCCCAGTCGTAACGGCCCTGACTTACATGTCGTATGTCGTGAGTTCGAACCCAGGCAGGCGCTTTACTTTGTGAAAATTATCTAATCACCACTGCTCTTAAAACGGTCGAGGAAAACATCGTCAGGAAAGCGGCATGTCCTAGAACCATAAATTCGAAGACATGTGATCCAACAACACGCACTGGGCCCGCGTGGTGGATTACGGCCCATTACCTCTGTCACAGAGAGGATGCCTGTGTCCCAACAGTGGGTTCATTATAAGGCTGATGATGAGGCCGTTGCCAAATGATGAGCTGACAGATTAACTTAGACCAGCAGTATGTCTCTATCCATATCAAGGCTAGAGCTGTCATCATATTTATTAATAAAAAAATAATAATAATAGGACAGTAGATTCATAATGCTCGTTGATATTCGCTCAGCAGTATCGATTGTTATTCGACGACAAATTATTCCGTTGTTTTGTTTGTACAATTATTTTATAGCTGTATTGTTAATAAATGGCGGAACACGGGTACGCGTTAGTACTCACCGCGAACCCGCCGCGGCTGTCCGTCACCGGACCCTCCTATGGGGAGTACCCCCCATCACCGGCGCACCAGAACACACTGTGCGCCGTGACCACCCCAGGGACCAAACCAGCCCATGGTTGCTTGCCATGCCATGGTGCCCCTTGGTCCCCTTGTGACGGGTCAAAGTCAATGGCCCCGCCACCTACCATTTTTCGGCCGCAGGGGAGAGGAAGAGCGGCCAACGCTATACCGACTTCTCCGCCCCTGCGGCTTCACCGCGTCCGCCATCAGACGGTGGCGACCCCGTCCAGGCCGCGGAAGGTGGGGAGAACGGTGCACCGCAATACGGGCACTCCTCGTCCGCCGCGGCTTCCAAGCTCAGCCGCGATATCGTATGGGTTAGGGAGGCCCCATACGACGTCGCGGCCTGCCTCAGTTGCGATGTCGCCCAGGCAGCACCGCAACCTTCATGTTGGCCGATGGACGAGCGGTCCCTTCTCGAGTTCCTCTTCGCTTCACCGTAGGTGACCAAGCCATGGTTACTGAGCCTCCCCGCCTCGACAATGCGGAAACCACCGGGGGGGATTAACATTGGCCAAGTGTACAAATTCGACAACTATAAATGAAAAAATAAAAATACAGAAGGACAACATATATCTTTTGGCCGACGCTGTCACAGCAGATCGAAGAGACGCCTTGGATGGTTTCCTCGAGTATTGGCGTGAAGAATCACAACACCAAGAAAAATGGAAGGAATAGACTTGGGAGCTTTTTGCCGAAACGTGAGACCATTCAGGATAAGAAAAACAAAATGTTACCTCTGTTATCGTAGTTGCAACAATATGTTCCATTATTAACAGTGTTGTTGACAACAAGCCTTATTGTACTCACAATCTTACAACGCACAAATGGCCAAGCTTCGTCTAAACACGGTAAGCAAAACAAGTAGTTCATGCATTTATAAATATAAAATGTGTGACAACAACACGGTTCGACACAATGTGTGCGCAGCCTAACAAAAAGAACCAGTTGAAAAGAAAATTAATCAGAAGTTCGTGTATGCATAACACGCATTACTTTTAAGCTTAAGATTAGAAAGCGATGGGTAATTGATATCTTAAAAAGGCACGCTTTAAGAATAGATAAGTGAATGCTTACGAAATTATTCTAAGAAATTTATATGATTCGTGATTCAGTCTGTTATATGGTTGACAAGAGTGAATAGGTTATTTCTAGGCAAGCGTCGACCACATCATCGCTTACCATCAGGTGAGATAGTGCTCGAGCGCGAGCCAAAGCAATAAAAATAAAAGACAAAACTGTCCAATCTACCTGCCTAGCCGTTTCCGAACTATATTTGGGTCGGCTTCCAGTCTATACGGATAAAGTTGAATACTAGATCTTACATGGAGCACCTGCTTAACTGGCCCCCACAACCCAGTACCCAACTAGTTAACACGACAGGTAACCCATGGAAAGAAAGAAGAAAGAAAGAAAGAAAACTAGTTTATTCGGTACACACAGATACACATAATGTAGATACAAGTATACGGGAACTTAATTTTAAAACAATTACATAGTGTACCCCGCGGCTGCACACCTAGGAGTTGCCTGACGCTGGTTCACAACTTAACCTTACGTTGAAGTGTACGGATGTGAATCAGTTTCTACAGTGTTAAATTTACAGGTAAATAGATATATATTAGTGTGTTATACACGGTATATATGTATAATAATTTGTAATAATAATTTATCATTAAGTGGCAGTGGGCTGGGCACATTGTTCGCAGAAAGGATGGTCGTTGGGGCCGAAAAGTTCAAGAGTGGCGACTGCGTACCGGAAGACGCAGAGTTGGAAGGCCTCCCTCTAGGTAGAGCGACGACCAGTCAAGGGGCGATGAAGATGATAATAATTTTATGTGAACCACTATTTGTTGTATTTGTATATCATGAGCAGCTGAGCGATATATACGGATTGCAAGTAGCATTTGAGATTTATATGGCAAGACTTGTTGTCAAAATAGTCCAATTCTTCCTACTTATTATATTTACATTATACTGTCATAGGCTGCTCCAAAACTGCTTACTAGAAAGTAGGGTTTGCACTATTCGTTTAATTTTACTATTCGAATAAAATTAATACTACCAGAGCTAAATATTCGAATGTTCGGTTATTCGAAGATTTTTTTAACATTGATTGAAAATAATGTAATATCTATTCTATTCAGAACAGCTTGAAATGGGTTGAAATGTTCTGGAATGGCGACCGCGAACCAGATGACGATACGTTGGAAGGCCTCCCACTAGGTGGACCGATGACTTGGTTAAGGTTGCGGGAATGCACTGGATGCGAGACGCACGGGATCGGTCAATGTGGCGACGCCTGGGGGAGGACTATGTCTATCAGTCGACGTTTTTCAGCTAAAATGATGATCATGATGTTTGTTTATTCATTAATCAAAAAATCACATTTTTATAGTTTTACAGAGTAAGCTCAGATAAGTAAGTCTTACCTTAGTAGGGATATAAATGATTAGGATAGGTAATCAGAAAAGTAACTAAAACTAGTAAAAGGTAGTAGTTTAGCTACTTATGCTACAGCTTGGGTAAGTAATCTTAAATTGGGGTTCAGTTCAGGACTTCAGGTATAGGTAACTCTTTTATGCCACTAGGGTAAGTAATCTTTTAATTAGGATTTAGTTTAGGTCTATTTATGATTATAAATTATCACAATCAACATTTATAAACAGACTAAGTAACTATTATTAGTTATATTATAAGTAGGGTTCAATTCAGGCATGCTTAAGTAACATAATTAAGATTATTGATTTGTACTTAATTAATAGCACTAAATATCCATATTTTTCCTGTACCTTTATTTATTACTTTATTAACTATTTGAATATTCGGAGAATTTAAATGAGTTATTCGAATTTGAAATTGGAGCGGATATTCGAATAATTGAATATTCGAATTGCAAACCCTACTAGAAAGGTGCCTATTAAAATCGAAATCGAACGATATCCTTAATGTAATTGACAGGTGCAAATACACTACCAACCTGCCATCGATATCTTAGCGTCAATCTTCTTGACATAATCCGATATAATATATAAAACCCACACACATAGATGAAAAGGGTGTCGCCTATCTGGTGCTTAAACCCCAACCTACACTTGCCAAATATGCTATCTAGAGTAAATATTAAAGAACCTAACAGCCTTTACTCCAAAATTCCAAATTCCTCCTTCCTTCGTTTCTAAAGTAAGTATTATTAGAACAAAGACCAAAACAAAACAAATAAATCTAGCCCATTTCCCAGAACGGACTAACCAAACGGAGCTATGATGAAATTCAACAGAGTCTGACTGGCCGAAACAGAAATGGTTCTGTGGCAGCGAGCTCCTACACTAAGTCCACATTCATTCTAAAATTACGTACGTTTAAGGGGCATGCTCGGAAACAGGAGCTGTGTGTGTGGCCAGTAAACGGGCGAAGTATTAATCTTTATCCTGAAAAAAAATTGGATTTTTTACTATATCATAAGGTTTTTACTATAGGACAAGGAGACGACTCTCGGTAGCCGCCCTTTCCATAGAAAGCAATATGGACCAAAGGGTGAGGCCAAACGAGCGTAATATTGTGAGTCGCATAAAATGCGTCGCGCAATTTACGCTGTTAAAGTCCTGTTTGTGCCACACGGCGAAGCAAAATGAGTTGTCTGCTGACTCACGCCCGTTATTTCAACCGAATTACGCTCGAGGAGGGAAGTGAGGTAAGCGTCAGCGCCCCGTTCAAACGCAGAATAGCGACTTAAATTACGTCCGTCTGGCAGCCTAACCGAATTTCAGTTGAACGTAAATTCCGCGACACATTTTACGCAACTCACAACTCACAAAATTACGTTCGTTTGGCCTCACACTCAGGGTCGCAACTTCCAGAGCCGCAAATATTATATGTATTGTTAATAAAGGTGAGTTTAGTCGGTAATACAAAGAAAATTTTGGTCAACACAGGTGCGCTCAATGAGGAGAAAGGCGATGGCAATCTGAGCTAAGATGTTTTCACGTTCAATGTTTTCCGAATAATTAGTATGACACTTCGAAACTTCGTTTACTTGATCAACTTTATTAATAACTTTCTAATGAACCAATCACGAACAAAGTAGTTTACTACTTCTATTTTATAGCATATTACTTTGTCCTTAATTGTCCGTAATAAAGACATATTCCCTAACGTCAATAAAACTGCAACAAATTGTAAACAGAATTCATAAAATCAAAGTTAATCTTATCAACCACAAGCCACAAGCTTCAATAAAACCGCCGTACCTAAATGGCTACTAAAATTAAACCCTAACAAGACATCGCTAGTTTTATGGCCACACATAAAGTTTGCTCAGTCACTATGTTAGTTTGATTACGTTATCGAAGTCCGTGGAATCGCAGACAAATAATAATAGACTGAATGTGTCTTTGTACTAGGTATTCTGCTTAACTGATTTTCTTAAGTTTGTCTTAGTAATTGATTGATTTAAACTTATTATACACTTGTACAGTGAAGGAAAACATCGTACGGTATATTCGCACGGTTAGTAGAGCATAATAAAATAATTATACCTACCATCGTTTTTCTTTCGTAGGATCCCGTCATCGGTGTGTGTGAGGTAAAGATATCTAAACAGTATTCTATCTTCATACAAACGGTCGGAACGCGAGTATTGAATCGTAGAGAATATTTACCTGAGATTAGAGAAAAAAATCTGAGATATTTACAATTACAAAAATAGAAAGAAACTCAAGTAGGTAGAGGCGGCCAGCCCAAACGCGTGTTTATGTGACGCGCGCTTGTAGGCACTTATTTCATGGACTGGCCTAGTCACAATACTGTTAGATATCTTTACCGTGGTGATGGGCCCGCCCGCTTGAATTTATTTTCGCGCGCACTAGTTTTATTTTGCAATAACTCTTAAGATATTCTTTTAAATTATATGGTGTAAAGGATTATCATAATGTGCATGAAATGCTTAAGGTAACTAAGATATTTAAGTTGATAAGGATTAATACTGTATCCGTCTAAATAGATTTCCAGTTACTGCATTGTATCCGACCATTTTTTAAGAAATTTTAATGGTATAGGTGTAGTAAGCTGTCATTCAATGATAGACATATACCATCGTGGCTTTTTCTGTAGACGTATAAAAGAGGAACAATTCCACAATACATTGTTTTGTTATATCTCAAAGGGATTAGGCAGCGTTTTCGATGAAAGCTGTCTAAATTCAACCAATTTAAACAACACCTTAACAAATTATACACCTAAATCTTCCTCGTGAATCTCCTGTCTATCGGTGAAAACCGCTTGTAAATCCGTTCAATTGTTATTGATTTTATCGCGAACAGACAGACAGACAAGCGGCGGGGGACTTTGTGCTTTTAATATGTAGTGATAAGTCTGAAATCACCAAACCACCTTGAGCAAGCGTGGTGAATGTGGTGATCAATGCTGGTGCCTTCTTTGTATGAGCCTTTGGCCCTGCAGTGGGACAGTTACCAGGCTGGTATAATGTACAGTAGTGTTAGGATATCATCATCATCGCTTCAGCCAAAAGACGTCCACTGCTGAACATAGGTGTCCCGCAAGTATCACCTCATCGACCGGTCCTGTGCGTCTCACTTCCAACGGTTTCCCGCAGCCCTAACCAGGTCATCGGTCTACATAGTGGTCCAGTAGGTACCCTTCTGCCCTTATCCCGTGTTGCTTTGGGTTGGCGCAACACATCTTTTTTTTACTCCCCAGACCCTCCTCTGGAGAGTACCCCCCATCACCAGTGCACCAGAACAGACTGTACGCCGTGACCACCTCCTCGGGTTCCTCTTCGCTTCACCGAAGGTGACCAAGCCACGGCTACTGAGCCCCCCGCCTCGACAATGCATGGTGGAACTTCAGGTGGCGCAACACATCCACTGTCAACCGTCACGTTATGATTTATTCCCTTTTCTTTCATAGCTCTGTGGTGGCAAATAAGGATCTCAATAGAAAATTATCAATTCTCCTAAAACTATCGATCATTAATACAAGCCAGAATTACAAGAGATATGATGGATGAGCTAGAATACACAACGAATCATAGAACCTAGGATTGACGGGATGTTTCGCTAACCACCCAGTTCCACATGTTCTCAGGATGATCACCGCCGAAAAATGCAACATTTTTGTTGGCAGAAGAACAAAAAGCAGTCTCCGAATGGGGCTATGCCAATCTAGTCAGTTTCAATGCTGTTAAGACCCAGGCGTGCCTTTTTTCCGCAAAAAAGAGCCAATTCCACCCGGCTCCATCCTTCCGTGGTGTAACCGTGCCGATAACGGACCATCTCGAACTTCTTGGTGTTACGTTAACATCGACCCTCAATTTTGGTCCATTCATTGAGTCAAAGGCTCAATTGGCTGCAAAAAAGTTGGGGATCCTTGCGAAGGTGAGACGGTACTTCACGCCTGAACAGCTGCTCAACTTGTATAAAGCGCAAGTTCGGTCATGCATGGAGTGCTGCTCTCGCCTCTGGGATGGATCTGCCAAATACCAGCTTGATGCACTTGAGTCGATTAACAGACGGGCCAAAAGGCTTATTGGCAACGATGCACTGGTCGCCTCAAAGCTCCAGAGCCTCGAACATCGACGCCGAGTTGCCAGTCTGTCGGTTTTTTATCGGTTACATTTCGGGGAGTGCGCGACGGTACTGCACAATTTGATTCCGCCAAGCCCTTTCCATCATCGGACTACAAGACGTACGGCAATGTGCCATCGGTACATGGTGGATATCCCACCCATACGCACAAAGCGTTTTGAAAATACTTTCATTGTGCGTACAGCTAAGGAGTGGAACTCCCTGCCGGCGTCCTTGTTTCCTGATAGCTACAACTTAGGGGTCTTCAAGTCAAGAGTGAATAGGTTACTTCTAGGCAAGCGTGCTCTACCTTCGACCATATCATCACTGAACATCAGGCGAGATAGTGGTCAAACGTTAGCCTATAACGAATAAAAAAAAAAAAAAAAAATACAACGACATCCCTTCCCTATAAGCATGAGGATTATGGTTGATTAGAAGGCCTATCGCTTTGTATTAGAATGCAACAGAATTATATGATTATGTTGCATCATCGTGCAAGCTTCACTTCAATAATGTAAAACACAAAATCGTTAATTGCAATCATTACTAAAACTCCATCAGTGAACACTCCAAAATTAGTGCCGTTTGTGTCTAATTTTATCACCACAAAGTTACAAACTTTAAAGGAAGTAACAACACTGTGTTTGTTATAGGAAAACGCAAAACTTTGCAGTCCCTTTCAGTTTTAAAACTATTTCGGTGTAATTGAGTTACCCGGAATTTCGCGCTAGACAGAATTAGTAGTTCGGTCCAGAATGACGGGGCGCACAGTTTAATCCACACTTTGTAAAGTTGAATCACAGAATAAATAGGACACAGAAGGACGACCCAATACAACGAGCAAAAACGCACGCACATAGACATGCCACACGTACAGCAAGTGCAAGCGCACTCGTGATCGGCTTTTGTTTGAGGTCGTATGCGTCTATTTTCGGTCGTTGAATGAAGGCAACCTCTTGTTTCTATCAATTCTTGGTTAAAGTTTAATTAAAGTTTAAAGTTGGAACAGAGTGCTTATTTCGCGTTTTTTTAACATACTCACTCACTGTTTTTTTAACGTAAACGATCTCTTATGTCAAAATTTATACAAAAAAAACGGTTTCACCTCACCATCCCCAGACGGCGCTTACTTATCCAGTTTCAATACAAATTGACGTTTAGTGAGTAAAAACTTGCACTAAGGCCTCGGGTTCGGATGACTCGGTACAAGTGTAAACGCACGCACACACAGACACGCTTCAAGTACAGCGAGTGTAAGCGCATTCGCGGCCGGCATTTGTATGCGATGGCCGTAAGTATAAGCGTCTGTCTATGTATGCGTGACCCATTTTCGCTCGTTGAATGCAACTTCTGTATCTATCTATTCTATGGTTCAAGTTTAAAGTTGGCCTGAGTTCGGCACTATAATACTAGGAAGTGTATTTGAGTAACGTAAGCTGATCTTGGTTGGTTCGTAGAATTTGTGTTGAAGCGATAGTCGAGTAAGTTGTTATATTGATTGACTGAAAGGCGAGTAATAGGAGTTGATTTAGTGGGCTGGTTTGGATAACTTTTGTACTATCTGTGGGGAGGTTTGATGTTGTTTATTGAATATTCAGTTACAAATAAATACTTCTTAATTTGAAATACCAATAGTAAATCTGATTTTCTTTGATATGCTGTGATACGACTTTAGATTTGAAGGAAAACTTGAACATAGTCGGGCAGAGTATGCCTACTGTATAGTCGTTAGGTGACGCGCAGACGGATTTTTCATGCAGTTTCAAGAAACTGCGCAGAAGTAGACGTTTCTGCGACTGGTAACCGATAACGCAAACCTTTTAAAAACTTGACAGTTGCCAGTCAATGAATTTTGTTACGTATTCTCATGCATAGCGTCTCAAGTCTGCCTACCATGAACTAAACCTCTACGTAGTTTCAATCAAAACCTACTTTGAAAACGCAAAAAGCAGGGAGCATGGCCATGAAATAGTGAACTTTCGATATAAGTATGTATTATGTGACCAAACCTGGCAACGCACGAGACAAATTATATTGGTCTAAGATCCGGTATAAGAAATATATACCCTCATATGTGTTAAATTTATGGTAAGGAATATATACTAGATAGTATAAACCTTGATACATCGCCAATAGGTTGCCTAGCTAAATCGCGTATAGATGATTCTCCATCATGAAATAACATATAAGGCCGCTATCCCACTGGCAGTTTACGAGCGTCGGCGTTTCTCCAACGTCCGCGTTGACGCTGCGCAGATGTAACGTTGACGTCGCGAGACTAGTGGCAAGCGTTAGCGCAGCGACTTCAAAACGTGAACGACGCGTCAACGCGACGTTAACGTTGCCTTTTTTTGGCAACAGCGTGATTGCACGCCGTCCTGCTCTGTCCGTGCCGTGTGTGCGTGGGACAGACGAACATTTGAATGGTTGCTGCTTTGCTTTGATTCGGAATGCAGTCACCATCAGAAAACGAGTTCGATATTGAACTATTTTGTTTGTTCGAAGTACGAGTAGCAAAGCCAACAGTAGTGTTTCCTCGTCGGCATCCATTTTGTCTCTGATTGTACGCCTCAAATTGTAGCATGTGCGCGACGTTAATATTGTGTTCAGCGGATGTAACGCTTGCCACTAGAGACTCGCTTCGTCAACGTCGCGTCTACGCAGCGACCACGCTGTTGGAGTTGGAAAAACGCCAATGCTCGTAAAACGCTAGTGAAATAGCGGCCTAAGGGCACATCATGATTTTCTTCTAGTTTACGTCTATTTAGTTCGCTTCTTAAGCAGTCGGGTTTTTTGTCTTTTCAATTCCCTTTTTTTTTACTATTTATAGATGTAACTAATTCCAAATCTCTTCAATCATATATCTTCGATATATAAAGCCGTTTCAATCTTTACAAAGGCAGCGGTTGCGGTTTCCAATAAAAGCAGTCTGGAGCTTTAGTGTGATAGTTAAATCAATTGGACGCATTACTGGAATGGCGCCGTATCGCGATGCTCGTAAGTCGTAATACAAGCCAGATTAGTACTTTGGAGTTTGTGGGGTAAGTTATAAGCTGTAGCGGTAGCCAACGATTTCGAGCTGTATGTTTAAACATTTTTCTTTTCAGAGGTAGTCAGTTAGAAGGTGTATTCCCGTTATCTGTGTCCCCTTTAACGTGAACAACGGGAATTAATAAAATAATAAAAATTACTTAAAATGCCAATGCTGATAATTTAATACTAGCATACAAATGCCTCATCCCATACAAAGAAACCCTGCCGACATAACCAGCGTTTTTCGTCTGATCAAACTGATTATGTTTTGTACATCGATAGCGTTCGGTTCCTTTCCACGCCGATAGATAGATGGTGTTAGCAGCGATGAATGTTAATTTTATACACTATGCAATAACAAATCGGTGCATATCGCGCCATCTAGTGGTATTTATTTGAACCAAATTTTCATTTTTAGCGTTGGAACCCCGTGACAATAATGACCTGGGAAAGTCATGGTAATAAATCAATAACTTACGCAGTAAATAAAATCTTAGATAATTTCTTATTATTATTTCTGTACAAATTTCTTCACAATTTCTAAATCAATAATCTATTTTCAAGTAGGGCATTTAATCTTTTATAACACCATATCTTGATGCCCCGGAGAAACAAGCAAGGATAAATTTACCTATTGTATACCTACACATTACATTTTGCCCCACACAATCAAATTACAACCAACCAGGCATAAATCCATACTTTGGGTCCCTAAGTTCCAGATGAAACAAACCATTCAACATCTCGCTCGATCTGGGAATCAAGCAAAGGAAGGAACCTAAATTCAGCTTGAGGATGAGCTTCCTACCACCGGCTCACCGAGGCACCCAACTCCTCTATATATATAATATACTAGCTGTCCCACGCGGCTTCGCTCCCGTCCACTGGCTACATAACTACCCATCTACCCTACCTACCCTACCCTACATACACGATTGTTCGGTAATTTAAACCGTTTACGCAGCGCACGCATCGGAAGCTCTCAAAAAGGAATTATTTTGCCCGTTTTGCAACATTTTTCATGTATGCTCCGCTCCTGTTGGTGGTAGCGTGATGTTATATAGCCTATAACATTCGTCTATAAATGGACTATCCAACACAAAAATAATTTTTAAATTCCAACCAGCAGGTGCTGAGATTAGCGCGTTCAAACAAACAAACTCTGCAGCTTTATAATATTAATATAGATAAAGTGAGGCAAATATTCAATAAAAAACAGAAACTCTGAGACAAATTCTAAAAATTATCGCAAATCGCCAGCGAGCAATGGAGAGTAACATACTTGCAGAAGTAAGGGAGCTTTTCTTCTTTTTGCCTGCAGAGGGAACCTCAGGTTTAAAATTAAAATAAATCGCCTATACCTCTAACTTGGACCCTACAAGTCTGATTACACGCCGCGGGTACAATTCATGATAAATATTAGCTGTAGGTACCTTAAAGCAATACATTGCTGGTCGGAGGCAACACTCTCCAATTAATGTAGTAACGACTGCGCAATGTAATCAAAAATTATTAACGATACCTCGAAATTGAAGTACGATCGCTTTTTGTTTTTTGAAGTTGGTTTTAATATGCATGTCGTCATGTCTTTTCGCATGTAGTAACTCAAGCCATATTTGAAAATTAAAAAATCCTCGATTTATTTTTATTTCATGCTACATAATGTATCTAGTAGCAGACACGCTTCGATCGACTATCTATTGAACACGTAATTATGACACGATATCTTGCAAAAACACCCCAATTCAAACAGTAAAAAGGCCCATAACTTTAGAACGGCTGGACCGATGTGCATCAATAAGAACACTCTCAATAAAGTCACCTTATAAACAAAAAAAAACGACATAAAATGTGTTCATCCGTTTAGGAGCTATGATGCCACAGACAGATACACAAATTCGCAAAAACAAGGTACACACGTGAATCTTATAACACCCTTCTTTTTTCGTCAGGGGTTAAAAACTAGGGTGGGATGATTGAAATAATAAATATATATAAAATAATAATAAATAAATATAATAAATAATTAATAAATTAAAAACAATAAATAAAAATATAATAAAAAAAATAATATATAAATAATTATTATATTACTATTATTCTGTTTTTTTTTTTTTTTTATAATTAATATATTAATAATTAGTAATTATAATATTTAATATATATTGGATTTCAACTTTAAATTGGTTAAACTTAAATATGATTTCTGTGGTTGAACTTTTAATTTTGAAGTAAGTTATCCAACCTGAAATGATAATGAAGAAGATCAAAATATTACACTGGTTTATGCCAGTGGCTTCACCCGTTTGTAAGTCGAAAATCATCCCAAGGAATCGTACTACAACTAGGATTAAAAATATTCGTGTGTAAAATTTCGATGCGTTACTGATAGATAAATGATTTTATTTCCGTAAGTTGTTTTCTACAAACACTTTTACATGTTGATTATATTTTTTTAACTGGATGAGGTCGGCGTTTCCTATCTGAGTACTCTGAGAAGAAAGGCCGAAACAAAATCAGAGGTAGTCTTTTTTAAAGTCCAGACAAAATCTTGGTTAGATCATGTGAAGACCATGTAGATTGATGTCGAAAATGATCTTTTCAGGAAAGAACCAGCCACATTGAGTGGACCTGTGCACTCAGTGCACGCATTTGTCAATAACCGTGCAGCTCAACTCAGAATTTAAGGAGCTCAACGATTCCACGAACAATACCAAAGAAAGGACATTCGGGTAGGCCGCATAAATTACTCAAACTGCCAGACCATGATTAAAAACTAACTGAGAAAATTCAAATAAAAACAAACAAAAAAAAAGAATGATCCACGTAGTCTTCAGATTCATAATACAGATTAATATATATCCAAACATACTGGTTTGTCCCACGGCATCGGTCACAGGTCCAGATGAAAACGTGAGACACACAATGTTACTAATATATTGTTTTCTTAATTTTTTTAAATATTATTGTTGTTTAGTCTAAGTTATATTTTTTTTATGTGTGTGTTGTGTGCTCTGGCTTGTGTCAAATAAATGTGTTTTCTTTCTTTCTTTCTTTATATATATATATATAAATATAAAAATAAATCCCTATTTCCCTGGGTCACGCTATAACTCGGTAAAGGCTTTAACGATATCAAACATATTTTATTAAGTTTTCTGATTCTTTGTAGAAGGTTCTAATGGAAATAATATTAAGAAAATTGCGCAGAAATTTAGAAAAAGGAACAGAAAAAATGGCAGGTAGGTAGTGAAAAAAGATGGATTACCTAGTTATATTTTAACACATGATTGGCCAGTATATTCTACGTGGCATTTTCTTACAATAACATAGGTAGGTTCTTATCCCAATCGGAAATTAGTTTAGAAATTCGCATTAAAAATTAATAGGAGATCAAACCATCGAACCACATCAAAATACTTCGTTACATCAAGAAAGAAAAAAAAACATAATTTCGCTTTACAATCAAATCGGTTCATTGCTCTCCGAGAAAATTGCTTTTACAAATATACCTATCAATATTACAGTCATTTCTTTTAAGATGTTTGAAAATATGACAGATAATTATGGTATGTAATGATGTAGGTATATAATTTAATGGAAAATGTCTCCACGATAAGGTTATCAAAGGATGAAGGATCATTTCTGAGTTTGATCTCCTTTGCTATCAAATATTAGCAAAAAAATATATATTGGAAGTTCCACAGGAGATGCCAATGTTAATTTGCATATCTTTTGAATTATTTTTTTGCAGGAAAACCAAGCTACAAATTAAACCGCTAAGTGGTTTTACTTTTCTTTCAATATCGATGAAAAGATACTGATACTTAAGGTTACACTGGTTGATCATTCTTCCATACAAACGTAGTCTAGCGATTAGTCCACTGTTTCACGATGTACGTTCATAATAAAAATAATATATCAATTTGTCTCATCATTATCTAGTCCTGTATGGAAACAAAAAAGTAAAAAAATTAAAATATTTTAAAGTTATGAGCGTCGAAAGTTCAATAATTCAACACTAATTTTAACGCATCTTTGGGCGATAATAAATACCATAAAAAGAAGAAAATTTGCAAAACGGCCTCCATACAGGGATATATTAGTAATTCAACATTGCAAATAATTTTATTTTGAAAATATACATTTAGTCGTTTTTTCATGATATCTAGACTCCCAAAGGTCTGTTTATAAAAATTCGCGCGCTCGTTTTCGTCCTAAATCATCATCCATTTCGATACAAATTTGCAAAAGTGATAATTTGTACGCGAACTACCTTCTTACTGCTCAACACATCATCTATCTCTTTCGCACGTGTTTTCGGATGAGATGGCATGCATTTTAACCTCGCGCACAAAATAGTTCGTGCCGTTGACTAGGGGAACCTTAAATTCTTCATTTTCGAGTCGATAGTTAGAGACAGTACTTCACGCCTGAACAGCTGATCAACTTGTACAAAGCGGAAGTTAGGTCATGCATGGGGTACTGCTCTCACATCTGGGACGGATCTGCCAAATACCAGCTTGATGCACTTGAGTCGATTAACAGACGGGCCAAAAGGCTTATTGGCAACGATGCACTGGTCGCATCAAAGCTCCAGAGCCTCGAACATCGACGCCGAGTCGCCAGTCTGTCGGTTTTTTATCGGTTACATTTCGGGGACTGTGCGACGGACCTTTCCATTATCTGACTACAAGACGTACGGCCATGCGCCATCGGTACATGGTGGACATCCTACCCATATGCACAAAGCGTTTTGCTAATAATACATTGTCCGCACAGCTAAGGAGTGGAATTCCCTTCCGGATTCTGTGTTCCCAGATTGTTATAATCTTGGGGTATAAGTCAAGAGTGAATAGGTTACTTCTAGGCAAGCGTGCTTCATCGTAGACCACACACGTGGTCAAACGCGAGCCAAAAAGGTTAAAAAAATGGACTTTAGATTTTTATATTGGACCCAGTAGGTCGTAGCAACATTATTTATTTATTTATTATTTATTTATTCATTTACACATACAATTATTTTTACAGGTAGAACGCAAGGTAATAAGAGTAGTCATACAATGCGAAAATAAAAATAAAAATACGACACCCAAAGACGCACCCCGAAATGTGACCGCGATTACTCGCGTCCATGATTGACCAGCCTTGGAGTAACAGCTCCCGGTGCCGGCACAAGTTACATGGAGGACAATACACTAAGTGTCACCCTCTGGAATTCCGCCAAAGAGCAGGAAAAAATGTGCAACCGCTGAGAGATGCTATTAATAATCGTAATTGCCCGACACACCGTTTGATATATTTGTACAAACATTGCCATATAACTTCCTAAAAAACTGGCCAAGTGCGAGTAGGACTCGCGCACTAAGGATTAGTACAATCAGCTATATTATACAAACACTAAAATAATTAAATAACATTATTAAAGTTCATAAACAATGAAGGCACCGAACATTTCTCTAATCTCATTTGCCGTTGGGAAATTGTCGTCCCCATACATCGATATAAGCCGGGGTCAATTTACCAACTGCGTAAGTAATAAGTGCATACAGGAATAATCGTCGGTGGGTGTCACATTTCCTGATACATGCCTAACGGGGCCTCTACGAGTTGGCTTCGGCTCCTCGCATGCCTTTCAAAGGACCGGCAGGCTTATTACGTATCTTTTGCAAGAGCAAAACGATAGCGATCAGACGCTTTATGTCATAAAAGTCGGAATCACGTGCAGTGTAGGTATGGTAGGTCCTACACAATGGTTTGCTAATTGCTCGCTGTTTGTCAAATGCCCTTATTTAAAAAAAATCCGCCAACAATTCTAAAACTTCTATATTGGAAGAGCAATTATTTCGCAAAAACCGCTAACGTTTTGCTCTTGCAAAAGATACGAAATAAGCCTGCGGGATCCTACGGTGCCGAGATACACAGAAAAAAATAATTAATAATTAATCTTCTTTTTATTTTTGATGTAGGTAAAAATTTACGGTTTTTGGATTTTTAGTTTACTGATAATTTTCATGATTCTAGGTTAACGGGAATCTACCCTGTAGATTCTGATTTCCTAAATATGCGTCATTAATGGTTGTATCTATTGATTACCTTGTTCTAGCAATTGCAAGGATTTGCAAACTTAAGTATACGATATTAATTTCAACTCGATACCGCCACGTGTTCCCGATAAAGAGTCTTGACAGACAGACGGACAACAAAGTGTCCTAAAAGGATTCCCTTTTTTAGAGGTACGGAACCCTAAAAGTGCAGATGATGCGTACCTACTAGGGGTATTTGTGGAAGAGCCAGTCTTATCATTGCTAGGAACTACATAAAACAACTCAATTTTCACTTGAAGGTTAGCACTTACAGGTAGGTGCCTTTATTTTTTCATTAAGAGTTTCAATACTAGAGAGGCATTCAATTTATGAAAGTATCTTTACAAATCTAAGTGCAAACATGTTGATAAGTACCCAGTGTTGTCACCAGCCTAGCTAAACAATGTCACTACGTAATGGTAAAAGCGCCATCTGAGAGACGAGACGTGACATAAATGTACAAGTTGCAGAAAAATGGTTACGGGAAATTATTTAGACAATATTTGGTTGAGTTTGTTATTGTAACTGCTCTTTTTGTCATAATTTCTGAATTTGGCCAAGTCTAGTAGACTGAAATACACAAAAATTTACACATATTTTTATTTCGTTATATATAATATACTACTGCCGTGATTTTTTATACATGTCTAAAAGCAACCATTTAGCTAGCAGGTGGGGGGAGGACACTGACTCTAACAAAAATTTGCCATTAAGGTTCCCCCAGTCAACGGCACGAACTATTTTGTGCGCGGGGCTAAAATGCATGCTGTCTCATCCGACAACACGTGCGAAAGAGATTGATGCTGTGATGAGCAGTAAGAAACTAGTTCTAGTACGAATTAGCACTTTTGCAAATTTGTAGCGAAATGTATGATGATTTAGGATCCGAAATATTTTTGAATGGCCTGTACAAGAATATACCACACCATGGGATAGACGAGAAAAAAAAACATTCCACTTCACGTTTACAGGAGGTAAAATAAAAAACTTGGTTTTATTTTACCAATTTGTCGGCGTAATTAATATGTATATCCATGCCAAATTATAGCTTCCTAGTACTAAAAGTCTCTGAGCTAAGCTGCGGACGGACGGACAGACGGACATGGCGAAACTATAAAGGTTCCTTGTTGACTACGGTACCCTAAAATCTGTTACCATGCCTGTTTATTTCATGACCTAGGTATTTTTCGTCCGGCTAGTAATTAAGTTTTAACCTTAGCTCAAAAATTAGACTAAAATTAATAGAGCCCGCTTCCGTTAACAATATGGTCAGCAAAAAAGATAAGCTGATACAATTTAGATAAAAAACAAGACCAGATTAGAAGAAAGACATTGAATTAAATACAAATCGCTTTGCTATCCGTACGTTACAAAACATAATAAAAAGTAGTGCAAGGAACAAAAGTGCGCGTTCTCGTGTATTGTGTGCAAGGAGCCTGAGAGCTTAATCATGTGCAAGATAAGCAGGTCTAAACAGGGCTGGCACGTTTGATATTCATAAAATTTAAAGAAATCATATTTGTGGTAGCAATGATCGATGGATGGCAAATTAGCAGCTTTGATTGAACTCAGCAGGTTATTATAAAAAAAAAGTTTTAACGCAAAATACAACCGACTTCCAAATAAAAACACTACAAAGTGAAAAATAACTTCAATTTCGGAAGTCGGTGTTCCTGTTTTGGGATCTTCGTTTTTTGACACCGACTTCCTAAATTGAAGTTATTTTTCACTTTGTAGTGTTTTTATTTGGAAATCGGTTGTATTTTTTGTTAAAACTTTTTTTTTTTTCTTTTTATATGTGGGTACATAACGGACCAATTCTCCAAAGTGAAGCCAGAATAGATTAACCCAGAAACAAGAAGCTTAAACAAAAACGGTGGAATTAGAGTATACCAGGGTGAACTGTTCACACCTGCGTACCCCTTTAGAGCGTGCTAGTGTGATGTTATGTTATGAAACGATGTAAACAATAAACAGACATCCGATTGCAGCTATCCCGAGTGATTTGCCGTCATATATTGAAGAGTTCTGATGTATATCTCCGAAGTTCTTTATCAGATATTAATCAAATTTAAATGGGACCACGTGACAAACACCAGCTTTCATATAAAAAAAAAACATCAAAATCGGTTCACCCAGTAACAAGTTCTGAGGTAACACACATAAAAAAATAAAAATAAAAATTCAGTCGAATTGAAAACGTCCTCCTTTTTTGCGAAGTCGGTTAAAAAGGGCCTGAAAGAAGAGGATCGAGCAGACAAATCTTGATCCTAATTGCTAATGACAGTATGAAATGAAATATCTACTGAAAATAGTGGTGCTGATTACACATGATTTCTTTCTTTTCTGACCTGTGAATACAATAAAAACCTTTGCACAAAAACATGAAAAAAGCACTAAAAACCGGCCAACTGCGAGTCGGACTCGCTCAGGAAGGGTTCCGTACCATTATGGCAAAAAACAGCAAAAAAAAACACGTTTGTTGTATGGGAGCCCCACTTAAATATTTATTTTATTACATTTTTAGTATTTGTTGTTATAACGGCAATAGAAATACATCATCTGTAAAAATTTCAACTGTCTAACTATCACGGTTCATGAGACTAGTGACAGACAGAGGCGGTCCGGTCATGATCCCGTTTTTACCCTTTGTGTACGAACCCCTAAAAAGTGCAAAATACTTTCGTTTTGGTTGGTGTCGCAAAACGATAAAAACATGAGGTGCGAAAGACATCGACATCCGAAACGAAAGTTATTTGTTTTTGAAGTCTGTTATTTTTTTTGGGAAAATGTTTTTATTTCTCTCTTTTTAGTTTTGGTTCACCATCACTACAAATTAAGCAAGTTCCATAGTAAGGTACTTATAGGATTGACAAAATACCCATAATAAATTACTCAATTTACACATTCGTGCTGTTTGTCCCTAAAGAGTTTGGTTGTATGCTCCATATCTTAAAAACTGCCTAACCGATTTTAATGAACCGTGCATTATGACCTGACCTTGAGAGAATCTTAATCCAATAAAAAATGAACATGATCAAATTACTAATTTCGAAGAAATGCGTGGACAAAGATACATACATACAAACATACATACACATAACAGGTCCATGCAGACGACATAACGGGGTATCCATTAGTTGTATACCAAAATTTCTCCAGAATGTAACAAAACTTTTTTGAAAATCGCATCAAATTCGGTACAGCAAAACGCGAGAAAATCACGGACATACAGACATACGGGTCAAACTAAGAACCTACTTTATTTTTGAAGTCAGTTAAAAACGACGCTAACCCAATCTATTTCTTTCACAATAAATAAGGCTGGTTTGCAGTGGCGGTAGCTTCATATAATCCCAAAAGCCCGGCGGCATGCCTTACTAAAATGCTCGATAGAGAATCAATATCAAACCTGAACTATTTAAAAGTTCGCGCGCTTAATTCTTACCTCACTACTTCACATCGCGATTGGTCGCGCGCAGAGTTTCGCATTTGCAGCATCTACATAATATAGTGATATAGCTATCTCGCTTACACGTACCGGCTTTTGCCGGGCTTTCAAATACTATCTCTGTCACTTTCGCACTTATAGCGATGTGCCGTATAACGAGTTAGAACCTTGTGCGTCTACAAATCGATCAGCATGGAAGATTTAAGCCGTGCATGCGTATGAAGTTGCACGCGTATGCGTGACCTTGTCACCCTGCCAACTCTGCAGTGTTGCCGTTTGAGCGACGTTGTGAGATCTTGGAGATTTTTAACGAGTTTGGAGACATTTTTTAAGATTTCGCAACAATAAATACTAGCGACTTTTTAAAATAACGAAATTAAATATTCAAGCAATATCTTAAAAATAAAAAAAATGCGACATCTAGCTAGATTTTTCATATACCTAGCGACTTTTTTTGCATAAATGACAACACTGCAACGACCCGAGTGCAACTCACTTCAGTTTCATTTACTTGAGTGGGAAAAGTGATACAATTGTTTTGGTGACTTACCTTCAACAATGGAGGTAATTGTACCTTGTGAGGATTTAAAATGCGTTCAAGTTTTGATTGGCGAAGATAAGGTAAAATCTTTAAACTTTGCTCAGAAAAAACAGTTAATTTCTTTATTAAAACCGACGCCTAATCTGTGTATTTCTCAGACTAGTAAATCGCATAAACGAAAATTTAATAGATCAGTGTATAAAACTAGTTGGATTGTTGGCCGTTCGCACACTAATAAGTTGTATTGCTGGTGCTACATATTTTTTTCGAATGAAGATTCCGTTTGGAATACATCTGGTTATAATGATTTAAATAACATATCTGGCGCCATTAAAAGGCATGCAAATTCCCATAAACACCTGTGTGCAATGGTTTCTTTCGGTAATTTTGGTAAACAACGAATTGAGACATCTATATCACGCCAGTTATCTGAGGAAATTTCAAAATATAACACGCGCGTTGATAACAACCGTAGTGATATGTTTATTATATTCAATCTAGCACTAGCATGCCTTCAGTGAGCTTTGGTTACCTCATTCACCGCACGACAAGCAAGAGTGAAATTGAAGAAAGAAGAGGAAAGAAGAAGATGGATGAATTCACTTTTAATTTATTGTACCTAACCAGTAGTTTATGAGAAAATTGCGATGATACATACGTAGATACCTACATACTCAGTCGAAAACTGAAATTTCTTTTTTTGAAATCGGTTAAAATTTTATTGGGCTTGCCTTATTTTGAAACCCTAGGCAAGCCACTGCTGGTTTGTGATTTGAGTATTTGAATGTGTCAAATTCTAATTTAATGCCAATAATGTTTGAAGCATTTTCAGGTTAAAGTACAGGCCGTCTAGGGAGAGGAGCAAACTGTGGCTAGAGAAGAACCCACCACCTCATGACTTCATTAAGCCCAAGGAGCATCTTCCCCTCGGCCATGAACTGCAGTTGCCCGTGTCGATGGCACTGAATCGGTTGCGCACCCAGGTTGGCCGCTGCAAATCTTATTTGGCAAAATGAGGGATTATTAGTCCATTGCACGCTGGGTGCGAGTGCGGTGCTCCTGAACGGACCTTGCACCTTGGATGACCTGTATAATGCTTATGACGCTGTAGTAAACGCGGCCACGTACTGGGCTCAAATAGTTTGATCAAATGTACCATCGAAAAAACGAAAAAAAAAAAAAAAAAAAAATCCTTTACTTCTTCTTCGTTTTTCAGCCGAAAGACGTCCACTGCTGGACATAGGCCTCCCCCAGGCGTCGCCACATTGACCGATCCCGTGCGTCTCGCATCCAGCGCCTTCCCGCAACCTTAACCAGGTCATCAGTCCACCTAATGGGAGGCCTTCCAACGTATCGTCTTTCGGTTCGCGGTCGCCATTCCAGAACTTTTCGGCCACATCGGCCATCCGTTCTGCGAGCCTTGCCCACTGCCACTTAAGTTTGGCAATTCTTCGGGCTATGTCGGTAACATTGGTTCTCCTGCGGATATCATAATTTCAGACGTGATCACGCAAGAAAATTGACTAATACTCAACTTCAAGTTCTAAATTCAGTAATGATTTTGACACGTTACGTTTACGCAATTCAATCAATGCAGCATTCCACAGCAAGAAACTACAAAACAATATCCATAACTTATTCCATTCACAAGAGTTTTATTTTTATTTAGTGGTAGACTCGCGCTTGACCGCTATCTCGCCTAATGGCAAGCGATGATGTGGTTGACAGTGAAACACGCTTGTCTAGAAGTAACCATTCACTCTTGACTTAAAGACCACTAGATAAAGAAAATAACAATTTATAAGCAAACAAAAAAAAAACAATCGCAACCCAGAAAATAGCAACCCTACAAAGAATTTCGGGGAGACCTTTAGTCCCGCACCAATTCAATTTAGTGATAAGGGACAGAGAGACTTGCGATAAACACTAAGACAAATAAAGTAGCCTTCGATTGAAAGGAGAGGTCAGGGTGTTAAGGAAAAATGGGGGTCGTGAGCCGAATAGTAAGTACTCCATCCAGTACTCCTTATTAATGACGGTAGGCTATCGGGTAGGTATATAAATGTATGTTAAGAAGGTTGGCTGTGTAAGCAATCTGGCTATACCGTGCTGAGACTTTGAGAACTGAGTTTTCTGAAGTCCCTGAAATCCAAAGTAATAAAAAGTTATCCCTATGTTCTAAGTTATTATACCTCCACATAAATAAATGAAATTGAATTTTATTGATAATTATATTGGCATAGGGTGTTTTTTAGGGTTCCAAAGTCAACAAGGAACCCTTACAGTTTCGTTATGTCCATCTGTCCGTCCGCAGCTTAGCTCACAGACTAGTACTAGAAAGCTATAATTTGGCATGGATATACACATTAATAATTGCGACAAAGTGATAATATAAAATCAAGAAAAAAAAAATCGGCTACCTCCAATAGACGTAAAGTAGGAATGTTTTTTTTTTCTCGTCTCTATCATGGTGTGGGATATCGTTGGATAGGCAAAAAATTAAAAACATTACGGATCTGTTAAGACCATTTTTCGATTAAGAGATCCGTTTGCGTAAAATTAAGCTTTAAATTGCAAATTTTTGTTAGAGTCAAGTGCCACCCTTGCCAACAAAATGGTTGCTTTTGGCCATGTGAAAAAATGCACGGCAGTAGTATATATAACCAAATTAAAAGGAAAAATTATCACAGCTAATTAGGCTTTACAAGTTTACGAGTAATAATCGACCAACTTATAAAATGCACTTGAAACAGTAAACAATGTTGTACAATGTGCTCCGTTTTTAGACGTTGTGAGACGCTGAAACCGTTTTAATGTTCATGTAACAACAAAAACTCCCCTCTTATTCCGCATTATTATGCAACTACGGAACTCTATTACTGCGCGTGACCCGCACTTGGCCAGTTTTTAGGGTTCCGTACCCAAAGGGTAAAAACGGGACCCTATTACTAAGACTCCGCGGTCCGTCTGTCTGTCTATCTAGCTAGCTAGAGAGTTGAAATTTTCACGGATGATGTATTTCTATTGCCGCTATAACAAAAATACTAAAAACAGAATAAAATAAATATTTAAGGGGTGCTCCCATACAAAATCCCCGTGATTTTTATGCCATTTTATGCTATAATGGTACGGAACCCTTCGTGCGCGAGTCCGATTCGCACTTGGCTAGTTTTTTCCACTGTCTTAGCTACCGACCATAGTTGAGGTCCTACAGTCTAAGTCAGTTGACTTAGAATTAAGGCGTCAAAGTCAATCAGACTTTATTTGTTGAGAATGAATTCATCTGGGAATGTGCTAATAGGTACTGTATTGCAGACCTGGTTCTAGTGATCGCAAGCTTGATTGTTGAACATGAGTTCCTGAGTTTAATCTGGAAGTCGGGATAATCTAAGATGTCGTATTTGACAGCTATACAAATCATCATTATCATTTCAGCCGAAAGACGTTCACTGCTGGACATAGGCCTCCTCCAGGCGTCGCCTCCTTGACCGATCTCGTGCGTCTCGCATCCAGAGTATGCCCGCAACCTTAACCAGGTCATCGGTCCACCTAGTGGTGGCCTTCCAACGCATCGTCTTCTAGTTCGCGGTCACCATGCCTGAACTTGTCTGCCCCATCGGCCTTCCGTCTCGTTATAAATACTTAATAATAATTAAACTTGATACTTACGAATGAAATTCGTTGTTATAGTGTATGAGTAACATAATAATAAATTAGGATTATGAATTTGATTTTTAACCGACTTCCCAAAAAGGAGGAGGTTCTATGTTCGGCTTTATGTTTGTTTTTATTTTTTTATTTTTTTGTGTATGTTCACCGATATCTCCGTCAATTGTGGACCGATTTTGAAAATGTTTTTTTTGTTTGAAAACGTATGTTCCGAAATTGGTCCCATTTAAATTTGGTGGAGATCTGATGAAGAACTTTGAAGATATACAACAGAACTCTTCAATAAATAACGGCAAATCTCTCGGGATTGCTGCAATCGCATGTCTGTTTATTGTGTATACCATTTCATAACATAACATCACGCCAGTACGCTCTTAAGGCTAGTTTTTCCCTACGAAGTAGGTATTTATCGCGCCACTGTTACCGCGAAGCGAGCGGCGCGCTCGCGTGTGCGTAAATTCGAGAAAAAAGCCACAGTAAAGGTGTGTAGAGAAGGTTTATTTTACTATTGCTTTTAAAAGTTACTAAAATACGTCAAATTCAATTATTTGACTACCTAACTATTTATGTTTTTGAAAACATGAACGGACGGACTAAAAAGAAACAAAAAGAAAAAACTGTTGTTGAATCAAAATCCAAGATGGCACCGATCGAAATTGCCAAAATTTTAGTCATGGATGTCACTTTTATGGTTTTTGGGGTCGCTGAATGCGAATTTGTGGTCAAACAAAAATTCCAAAATGATGCCGACCGTAATTTTTGAAAAGTTCGTCATGGGTGTCATTTTCGGGGTTCTCGGAGTCACTAATTGCGAATTTGAGGTCAAAATAAAATTTCAAGATGGCACCGACCGAAATATTTCAAAATTTCGTCATGGGTGTAATTTTCTGGGTTCTCGGAGTCACTAATTGCGAATTTGTGGTCAAAATAAACTTCCAAAATGGCGCCCAACGAAATTTTTGAAGCTTTGGTCATGGGTGTCAATTTTAAAGTCTGCTCCATCTTATATTTTAATTAGAACCATGAAAATGACACTCATGACGAAAGTTTCAGAAACTTTGGTCGGCGCCATCTTGTATTTTCATTTTGACCCCATATTAGCACTAAGCGACCTCAAAAACCATGAAAATGACACCCATGATGAAAGTTTCAGAAATTTTGGTCGGCGCCATCTTGTATTTTCATTTTGACCCCCTATTAGCATTCATCGACCCTAAAAACCATGACAATGACACCCGTGACGAAAGTTTCATAAATTTTGGTCGGCACCATTTTGTATTTTCTTTTTGACTCCATATTAGCATTTAGCGACCCCAAAAACCATGAAAGTGACACCCATGACGAAAGTTTCAGAAATTTTGGTCGGCGCCATCTTGTATTTTCATTTTGACCCCCTATTAGCATTCATCGACCCTAAAAACCATGACAATGACACCCGTGACGAAAGTTTCATAAATTTTGGTCGGCACCATTTTGTGTTTTCATTTTGACTCTAAATTCGTATCTAGCGACCCCAAAAACCATGAAAGTGACACCCATGACGAAAGTTTCAGAAATTTTGGTCGGCGCCATCTTGTATTTTCATTTTGATACTATATTAGCATTTATCGACTCCAAAAACCATAAAAATAACACCCATGACGAAAGTTTCAGAAGTTTTGGTCGGTGCCATTTTGAATTGTTATTTTGACCAATATTCAAATTTTTTTATTTTATTTTGTCTAATAACCCAAAAATCAAAATAAAATACACCCATGACGAATATTTCGGTCTTCTTTGAAGTCTGTTAAAAAACTTTCCTAACCTACTGATTCTGTTACACTGTGGTCTCATAATAAATCGGTCGGTAGATTAGCGAGAAGTCCTGCACGAATAAAACTGACATAGGTCCTGCCTCGTCAAGACCTCGTGGGCGACTGAGGACTGAGGGTCGGCCGTACGGCGGCCGCTGTGTTATATATAAATTTATTATTAAAACAATTAAACTATTTTATAAATTCTACTCTGAGAATAATGTTCTATAAGTTGTTAACTATTTTATTAGATATGTTTTTTGGGAGTAAATATTTCATAATCTTCAAGAAAAATAATATAAATCATCAAAAAAACATCGTTTCAGCCTCTTCTACCGATTTTTTTTTGATCGATTGAAGTTTTTGATATCATGTTTTGACTCTCAGAAATGAAAAGGACATATAGTGAACTACAATATATATATTTTTTTCATTTAAAAAATCACTATTTGTTTGTTTAATAATTAATCAAAGAGATGTAAAAGTCGGGCTACCTGCCCTTAAGGGGTACGCAGATCTCTCATTTCAGCGGTTAAGTTCAAGTTTCATGAAATCTATTTTGCGTTGGCGTTATAGTTACCTTACTAACTTGCCTATTAGGTAGGTACAATTAAAAAGTGAATAATAAAAAAACATTTTTGCAAAAAAATACTACCGACTTCCAAATACAAAACTACAAAGTGAAAAATAACTTTAATTTTTGAAGTCGGTTTCCAGAACGCAAAAAATTGGCACCTACGAAAGACACCGACTTCAAAAATTAAAGTTATTTTTCACTTTGTAGTTTTGTATTTGGTAGTCGGTAGTATTTTTTTGCAAAAAAGTTTTTTTTTTTTTTCAATTTCTTATGTACAAAGTTATCGTGGCATGTGAAATGAGAAACGTCAACGGACTTCTTAGATTGTCACGTTCAGGTAACAATTTTCTATCATGATGTTTTAGTAGCAGGCTGAAGTCTGCATTTGCGAACTATGAGGACCATCATGTTTCTTCTATACCTACACTTTTGTACCCGATTACGGCGAAGCCAAAAGCAAGGGTTACAATTTTAGCAGTCTATGTGTGTATGTTTGTGTTCACGTATGTTTCTCTGTAGCGCCTGAACTATTCATCCGATTTTTATGAATAAGATGAAAAATGATTCATTATTATGGTCCAAGTAACACAGGCTAAAAAAGAACCGTAGTCGGGTTACAGTTAAAGTAAAAAGGAGGAGGTTCTATGTTTATATATGTATGTGATTATGTATGTTTTTATTTTTAATGTATGTTCACCGATATCTCCGTCAACTGTGAACCGGTTTTGAAAATTTTGTTTGAAAGAGTACGAGTATGTTCTGTAATTGGTCCCATTTTAATTTGATGAAGATCTGATGAAGAACTTCGGAGATATACAACAGAACACTTCCATAAATAAAGGCAAATTTCTCTGGATTGCAGCAATCGCATTTCTATTTATTACCCGGCTGCATGGAAAGGCTTATGTTTTTCGCGCGTATCTTATAAGTAAGTATGTTTGTATGTATGTAATATTCTTTATTACCTCGTATCTTTCAAACCACTTGACGGATTTTTATAATTAAGTCATCGTTAGATAGGTCTTGGCTGCCCAAATGTTCTTAGATAAGTGCCGTTAAAAAAAAGAAACGTCGGATTTTAGGCTTCATATTGTAGAGGTTGCAATTACTTTTTTTTCGTAACCCGTCGAGTGGGGTATCAAAATGAAGGGCTTTTAGAGATGATTACAAAAATACATGCCACGTATATGTTTAAAAGTAGGTATTTATAAAAAAAATATTCACTAAAAAGTCGTAAATAAAAAAAGCTAATTTAAAAATCAAAAACCCGACTGCTTTAAAAGCGAACTAAAAAGCTGTAAACAAGAAAAAATCATGCTGTGCAGTCGGAGGATACATATTCGCGAACTGCCTGATCCTCCGACTGCACAGCACGATTTTGAGCTTTTTTGTTTATACCATTTCACAACATAACATCACGCCAGTACGCTCTAAAGGGGTACGCAGATGTGTACAGTTCACCTTGGTACACTATCATTTCACCGGTTATGTTCAGTTTCATGATATTTGGGTAATCTATTCTGGCATTATAGGTACCTTACGTAGCTACTTGCCTTTTCGGCAGGTACAACTAAAAAGTGTAAAAAAAAATACAAAAATATACTACCGACTTCCAAATATCAAAACTACAAAGAAAAAAATAACTTTATTTTTGGACGTCGGTGTCCATAACGCAAAAAATTGGTATCTACCAAAGACACCAACTAGTATTTTTTTGTAGAAAAGTTTTTTTTTATTAAAATTTTTGTTTTAGAAATACAGGCGTGGTTCATCAATCGAGATTCAATGAACTTGCGGATGATCACCGCATTGCTGTGTATTCTACTGATAAACACCTAAGACCAAGTACTCCTCAGTAGAAATAAAAGAAAGCAGAGCTATACAAAATCGCGAACGTGAACTGAATAGGAACAACTGTTTATTAGTGTGAGGAATTGAAGACGGGGTGAGATTACAAAGGAGGCGATTAATAATGATACACGGAAAATATAATAAAACAAAAGAAAAGCATTGGGCAATCAGCGGGGCAAAGTTTAGAAGCAAACCGTGAGCTTTTGAAAGGTTTGATCCATTCAAAGTGTGGTTTGACCATGCTTGTTCAATATATGAACTAAACTAGCTTCTGCCAGCATCGCTCGTGTGAATGTCGAAAATTATCCAAAGGGAACATATTCTCGGGATAAAAAGTATCCTATGTGCTATTCCTGATTATAATCTATCTCTGTGCCAAATTTTATTTAGATCTGTTCAACCGTTTGAGCGTGAAGAAGGAACAAACATACAAACACACACATTGACAAACTTTCGCCTTTATAAAATTAGCTTGAAGTGTGATTACTAGCTTCTGCCAGCGGATTCCCCCGCATGAATGTCGAAAATTATCCAAAGGGATAAAAAGTATCATGTGTGCTATTCCAGACTATAATATATCTCTGTGCCAAATTTCATCCAGATCCGTTGAGTCTGAAACGTTTTGCCAATAGTCGATTGGCCCATGAACCGTTGGTCAACAGAATCTTTAATCCATTAACTTTTCATCCAAAGAACTCTTCACCCACGAACTTTTCGCCAACATAAATCTACGTCAGTGAATGTTTAACCAACAGAATGTTATGAACAATAACTTTTCATCCAACGAACGATTGGCCAACAGACATTGGGACAAGTGAAAGTAAATTAAAGGTTGTAAAAATAACCTAGAAATATGATAGCTTTTAAGCAAATAAGTCGACGGCTGCAGGCTCTAAAGTAACCTAACATGAAGGAGCTCTTTTAAACCTAACCTATCCTTGTCGGGGTGCCCTAAGCTCCCGAGCTCGCTTCGCTCGTTCTTGGACTAATTGCACTTTCACCTGTCTCGGTGTCTGTTGGCCAATCGTTCGTTGGGTGAAAAGTTATTGGTCAAAACATTCTGTTGGTTAAACATTCACTGACGTAAAACTATGTTAGCTTGGTATGTATGCTATGTATTTCTAGTCGCTTCTCAAGAAACTTATGAAAAACAACCTATCTATCGAAAGATATAAAAGTAAACACAAAGAAAAATAAAAATACCCTCCGAATGAAACAAAAGGACGGAGGTCAGTATTGCGTAACAAGCTCGTGCCACGAATAGTAACCAAGTTCTTATTAATGTCCCAGCATTGGGTATATCTTTGAAAATAACCTACTATGGTGTTTTTATCTTTACGAGGATTAGGACAAATGATGGCTTATCCCGGTTTACTGCTTAATTTCGAATGTGATATGCCCGATAGCTACTTCCCCGAAGTCATCTGATCAAACGTCCGGATTGCCGAAATTCCAAAGCATCGATGTACCACAATTTCGAATAGCCATTAGATCGAGCGTCCGTTTCGCCGAAAAGCCTTTGCAACGATAGTCCTATCCATCGTATGTCTATTGGCTCGACGTGCCAGTCGAAAGTTATTCTATGTAAAATGTTCAAGACGAGTAAAAGAAGAAATGTAAAATGGGATAAAAAACAAACCGGTGTGATCAGATAATTAAAACACCAAAATCCAGAAATGCATTCCTTTTCTAACACTGTGTTAATAGTACATTATGGTACAAGTGTGTAATGTTGGTGATTACCGCTGAGGCGCCATTGAGACCCGAGTCGTTAGGTGAGGGTCTTAAGAGAGCCGAGGACGGTAATCATCAATACACACGTGTATCATACGACGTTTTTCAACATACTTGTGAAGAAAATAATACTAAAAAATCATTTCCAACAGTGAAAACGAGTTGTGAAATTTTTTTCGCAATGGCGGGCAAAATTAATCAGTTTTCCTATGCGCGCGCATCTAACAATGCCGATCGGCCATAGACTAAAAATAATGAGTTATCTTTTTTTTTTTGGTTATTTGCGAATAGCGTTTTAGCCACGTACAAAATGGGGAATTTCAAGTTTTCTATATTACAGACAAAAACAAAAGTTATATTTAAGTGAAAGTTGTTATGAGTACGTCACTAGTGCTATGGCGCATCACTAGTCGATATATAATTACTCTATGATCTAAGTGAATGGCGTGGGTTGTCTCTGTTGTGTTGAGTCCTAACCTTGTCCAATGTGTTATTTTACTAATAAACGATACCAGTTTGTCTAATTACCTAAGTCTTATTAATTACTATCACCGACCACAACAAGGTGTCAGTAATTGGGATCGCAATCTATTCGTCATATAATACAAGTTCAATACTTCCTCGTGAAAAGTCAGTCATGTCTCAAGAAAATCAAAAGCCCAAGAAGCTTTCTGGAATGTCTAGTCCGCAGCCCATGGTGATGAATGGCAACTTGGCTCAACAATGGAAAAAATGGGTTCAATCATTTAAATTTTATTTACGTGCGTCTGGCATGGATGAAGAAAGTGATGGCAGAAAGGTAGCTTTATTTTTACATGTCTTGGTGAAAAAGGTGTAGATATATTCAACTCGTTTGGCAAAGACGAGGATAATGTCTAGTACGCTGAGCTCATACAACTGTTTCAAAATCATTTCGCCCCAAAAGCTAACGCTAAGTCAGTTGTGACAGCTAGAGTTGTCAACTACGCTGTAAACAGTTCTCCGTATTTTAATATCGTAAAATATACCTAAGTTAAAAAAGTGCTAAATAGACCAATAGTTATGTAAAAGTGTTATCACAACGTATATATCAATAAAAGCTTTTATTAATCTAAATTAACGTAGTGAACATTTAAACTCTTACAAACATCGTGCAGAAGCGTGATAAACAAGAGTAAATTTCAACTTTATAATTAAATATTATATTAAGTGATGAAAAAGTGCCAGCTAGTGATCAAAAAGTGATTTATAAAACAATTTTAAGTGATATTGGTGAACACTAAATAAAGTAACGGGTAGATGTGACAAAAAATCCAAATCATATTCAACGGGCAGACCTCCAGATCCAGAAACGAAACATTCCGTATGGGATCTTTAATTTAGACAGCAACTTCGACTGCACCGTAGCGGAGTTGATTTAGTGTCTACACCGACCGTCGAAACGCCCGTACGCTAGTTCGATCCCCACGATGGGAAATGCCTTTTTGTGAGAAAAAAAATATATTTAAGAATTCTTTAAAAAGTATCGCATCAAGAAAGTATAGTGACTCAAGTGAACAAAACATCAAACATTACCTCTAGAAATTGAACTACATACTTTGTAATCTTCATCATCACGCCAGTGATTCTCGGACGCATGGGCAGAGGTGTATTTGATAGAGATTATAAGAATTAAACCAAATAAATTACAGGTGAATACCAGCCTAATAATGGAAGATACTACAAATGTTACACTGAGAAAAAAGTCAGTTAAATGTAAATCACTAGAGGATAACATCAACAATGTCCATTCCTTGGACTCTTCTCCGTCCTTTGACTTGCTGGGTAAAAGCTTGGATTTATCAACAAACTTATTTCCACCTAGTTTTATTGAGGAGATGAAATCTGAAATAACAACTTTAAAATCGAATCTACTAAGTACCCAAAACGAAATGGACAATTTGATTCTGGAAAATAATGGATTAAAAAAACAAGTTAGTCAGCTTTCTCAGGAAATTAATATTTTAAAACAAATTTGTAGAAGTCCAAGGTCAACCTGGAAAAACAATATATCATCGAGCCGTAAAAATAGTGTGAAACGACGACTCACAGATGATTTTAACCACAGTCCTATCACACTTTGTCCTAAAAAGGGAATGGATAAAGAAACAACCAAACCACTACCGCTGTCCTCTCCTAACTCGGACACTATAGTGGATAGCCGGTCAGTGAACATTACACAGGCATGCAAAACATCAGGACTCCCAACTCAACCTCAGCATAATACAATCCATGTTGCCGATGTAATCAGCGTAGTCAGCGCAGATGGTAGCCCACGTAACATGGAGAAAGATGTCCTAACAAGAATCAACGCCAGTAGTAACGGAGTAAATGCTAACTCCATTCTCCTGAAGTCCAAAAACGACAATGTGACATTAAAAAAAACTGATATCAGCAGAATATTCTTATTTGGTGGTAAACAGTGCCTTAAAATATCTACAATGCTAAGGAAATCGAGAGAAGGAACTCCTTATAAACATTACCGAATGATATCTTTCATCAAACCTTATGCATCAACGGAAGAAATACTAAATTGCGCCAAATTGTTCGATGTTACTCCTAATGATCGAATCATCGTTTGTGTTGGACAACATGACTCAAACGTTCTCAAAATAATGTCAGAACTATGTATATTTCTAAAGATAACTCAATGTCCAATATTTGTGTTAAAAGTTTTTAATAATATACATTTAAATGAATATAAAATTAATGAAATGCTAATGATTATAAGTAACCAATACAACAATTGTAATTTCATTGACTTAGACGATAGCTTAAAATTGACTGTGTATGATATTTGTAAGCAGATTAATTCTACTCTGGATCAAATCGATTACAATCTTAAATTTCTTACTTACAAAACTACTTCTTTAAGTTCTACTGGTAACAATACTGTGATGCAAAGAAACAGGGACTACTCGCGAAACATACGGGTTAATCAAATATACCATTGTTCAAATAATTCTAAAATAAAACTGGCAGATCGTAGTACACAAACAGAACAAAATATCTTGCAAAATAATAGTGACATTAGTACAAATACAGACGAGTTTTTTCGTAACTAAATTCTTAAGAGTACTTCATCAAAATGTAGCAGGTATCTTGAGTAAGCGTTATAATTTGGAGATACAGTTGTCTAACCTTTATTCACAAAATACTGATCCAGATGTTGTATGTTTGACCGAAACATTTATTGATAAGGGTAATGAGTGTCTTATTAAAGTATCTGGTTATGATTTGGCAGTCTCATATTGTAGACCAACTAAACAAAAGCGTGGAGGTGTTGTAATTGTTGTTAAACGTGGTATGAATTACAAAGAATTGTCCTTCCTGAGGGAACACTGTCTTGATAAACACTGAAAGTTGCGGCTTGGAATTACCTTCACATAACATTTTCATAATAGCTTTATATAGGACACCAAATTCATTTTTCTCTATATTTATGATGAAACTAACTGCAGTACTTTACTATATAAACCATAAATACAAAGCGAAAAAAAATATTCTACTTGGTGATTTAAATGTAAACACCTTAAATCCGGATTACAAAACTAAACATCTTCAGAATCTTGCTGCAAATTATAATTTAATTTTCCATATTACTGGCCCGACGCGGCAGAATACCTGTATCGATCACATCATAAGTAATATTCCACTTGCGAAAGGTGAGCTTCTGAATTGGGATATATCTGACCATAATACGGCGCAAATGTTAAGTGTCCCTGTTAAACATAAGGAAATACCTCAACAGTACTATACTTTTAAAAGAGACTATAGTTCGGAAAACATTCTTAAATTCAAGGAATGTTTGTCTGAACTTTCCTTCTCAGAAGTCTATAGCCAACTTAACATTAATTCGGCATATGAATCTTTTCAGGAATTGTTTCTGTTGTTTTATAAGTTGTGTTTCCCAAAAGTTAGAATTAAAATGACAAGCAAATGTAAGAAAACGAATTGGATAACTAAAGGGTTAAGAATTAGCAGTAAGCGTAAACGCTCATTGCGTTTTATATATTATAAGAATAAGTCAAACTGCAACAAGATAATATATAAAAAATATAGTAAGTTGCTAAGATGTTGTATCAAAAGATCTATTAAAATATTAAATGACAACACATTAAAATATTCAAAAAATAAAAGTAAAGCGGCTTGGACACTTATAAAGCAAGCATCTGAATATACTAACAAATTATCATTGATAACGAAATTAAAAATAGATAATAAAGTTATAGACAGCCCAAAAAAAATTGCGGACTCGTTTAATGACTATTGGATAGACTTAACAAACCAACAGAGCAATCAGGTAAGGGATACGTGCAAAACTAACATTTGCGATAGTCTGTTCCTTTGGCCATACGGCTACAATGACATTCAAAAATTTATACATTCCCTAAACAACACAGGAGCAGTTGGGTATGATGAGATTTCGACTAAAATTCTAAAGGCTTGTTCAGTGGAAATAACTCCTGTGTTGACACACTTAATAAATCTATCGTTCACAGAAGGCTGCTTCCCTGAGTTGTTAAAGTTTGTAATTGTTAAGCCGCTTCATAAAAAAGGCGATATCTCGAAAATAGATAATTACAGACCAATTAGTCTCATACCAATAATCTCTAAAGTTTTTGAAAAAGCTATGCAACAGCGTCTCTTAGAATTTATTGGGAAACAGCTGATTCTTAAGAACGAACAATACGGATTTCAAAAAAAAAAAACGACCTCTCTTGCATGCTTCAATCTGGTAAAAAATATAATTGATGAAGTAGATATAGGTAATCGGGTATCTGTTATCTTCTTCGATATGTCGAAAGCTTTCGACTTTGTGTCACATAGATTGTTGCTTGTAAAGTTAGAACGATATGGTATTCGAGGTCCGGCCCTTAGTTGGCTTGAAACCTATTTAATGGGTAGAAAGCAATGTGTTGAGATACCTAGTATTACTGAAAATAAGGAACTAGAGGGAATTAGGTCTTTTTCAAAATTTAACAACTCGGATGTCCCACAAGGGAGCGTTTTGGGACCCCCTTTATTCTTATTATATATTAATGACTTTCCTGAACACACACCGAATCCATGCACTTTGTTTGCAGATGACATTTCAATTATAATGACATCATCATTTAATACTGACATGGATAATTACAGACTTGACATTAAAAATACAATTGAATCAACAATTTCCTGGTTAAAATGTAATAATTTGAATGTAAATATAAATAAAACAAAAATTGTTCAATTTAGGACATACGGTCGTAAGCGAGAAAAACTAAATATTAATTATAATGGACAGCCGCTACTAGAGGATGAGGAAACTAATTTTCTGGGAGTTACACTGGATGGCTACTTCTCCTGGAAACCACACGTAGAAAAAGTATGCAACAAATTGAACAAATTCGTTTATGTTCTCTACACACTGCGAAAGACCTCGTCACAGAGTACGATGTTAACCGCGTATCACGGCTGCGTCTCATCGACTTTACAATACGGCCTTATACTATGGGGTAACTCAACAGACGCTGATAAAATCTTTAGGGTACAAAAAAAATGCGTTCGAGCCATATATGGCATTCCACCATGGGAATCTTGTAAACCGTTGTTTCAAAAGTTGAAACTCCTTACTTTGCCCAGTATGTATATCTTAGAATGCGTTAAATTTGTCCGACAGCACTTTGACCTGTTTAAGAAGGCACAAGACCGTTGCCCTAGAATAGTAAGAGATCCAGATAGAATAGTTCTGCCTAGGGCACCAAAGACCTCTCTGTATAAAAATAACTGTTATTATATGTGTGGCTTTATATATAACAAAATACCAAAGAACTTTAAAGAGTTACCTAACAGTTTATTTTTTACAAAATTAAAATTATGGCTACTAGAAAAACAATTTTATTCCATAAATGAATTTATAAATACATAATGGTTAATGTGATGACAATTAATAAATGAATGTATAATTGTAAAATAATAGAAAAAATCATGCATGCCATTAGACATAAATACTATAGCCTAGCATTAAATATATTGAAATGTTTTGCATGTCAAATGTTTGACTATGTATTAGGAAACTATAACTTACTTAAACACCTACACTGTACCAATACTTATAGCAAATAAATGATTGATTGATTCATTGATTAACTTGCTAAAGCCATGCTTGCTTCTAGGCATCACACAGATCAACTGGCAGCAGAACAAAGTTCAGTTCTTTATAACAAGATGTCACACTCAAGATCAATGTCAATGTCCAGAAGTGCCAGTCAACAAAGTCATAATCAACAGACTAAGGAAATTTGTACAAGGTGTGCTCAAGTGCAAAGGCATAAGTGTCCTGCATTAAGTGCAAAGTGTAGGAAATGTGAAAAAGTTGTTCATTTTGCAGTCTGTTGTCGGTCATTTCCGTCAAGGTCGGTAAAGTATGTACAGTCAGACAGTGATGTGCAGCAGGGACAGTCAGAACAAGAAGAACTGTTCATAGGTCATATTCAATCATCAGGGTCATTGTCAAGTGAATGGACAATTTATTTACAGATAAATGGATTACCAAATACATTGTATTGATACTGGCAGTGATGTAAATATTATTTCAAAAAATATTTATGATTCACTTAATATTCAAAATTCATTGTCAAAAACTGTTATTAAAATTAAGTCATATACAGGTAATAGTCTAGAGGACTACTAACTTGAAGTGTAAATTCAAATTGAATAATTCTTATATGACAAAACAAATTAATTTTATAATTGCAAATATACATTCTCCAACTGTGCTAGGTAAAGCTACTTGCTCAGAAATTGGGCTAATTAAAAGAGTTTTTTGTGTAGACACTACAAGCATACAAACATCAGAAAGTGATGTTGGTCAATTGTCTAACATTATTCAGTCAAAATCAAGTCAAGTACTATGTCCTAATGTTACAAAAAGTTTGTCAAGTCAGTCACAGTCATTTCCATTACAGTCAAGTCAGTCACTAAATATAAATTTAAATAAACTTGTTGAATGTAATAATTCTGTTTTTACCGGTCTTGGTTGTCTTCCTGGTGAGCTTCATATAAGTACAAATCCTGAGGTGCAGCCAAAAGTCGATGCTCCAAGGAAGGTACCATTTGCACTACATGATAGACTTCAACAAGAACTTGAGAAGATGGAGAAAATGGATGTCATTACCAAGGTCACAGAGCCTACTGAATGGGTGAGTTCATTAATTTTAGTCGAAAAGAAGAATGGTCAATTAAGGGTATGTTTAGACCCCCGTAATTTAAATCAGGCAATTAATAGTACACATTATCCTATTCCATCAGTGGACATGGTTCGTGCCAAGGTAGCAGGTGCCAGATTTTACTCCACCTTGGATGCCAGCAGTGGATTTTGGATGTGCCAACTAAGCGAGAAGAGTTCTTATCTCACAACCTTCAATACACCTTTTGGTCGATACCGCTTTAAACGTCTCCCATATGGAGTGAGCAGCGCTCCTGAGTATTTTCATAGAACCATGACTGAAATGTTTGGTGATATACCAGGGGTGGCAGTATACAGTGATGATATTCTAGTAAGCGGACAAACATTACAAGAGCATAATGAGCGTCTTAATAAGGTCTTTGAAAGGGCAAAGGAATACAACGTCAAATTTAATAAAGAGAAATGTTCATTTGCGAAGGAGAGTGTTAAATATCTGGGACATATTTTTTCAGCAGATGGAATCACAGCTGATCCAGATAAGGTCAGAGCAATCAAAGAGATGCCATCGACTACCTGTCTAAAAGATTTGCAAAGGTTTCTAGGCATGCTTAATTATTTGAGTCCTTTTATAAAAAACATGGCAGTTGAAACTGAAATACTTCGTGAATTATTAAAAAGGTCTACTGATTGGCAGTGGACTGCCAACCATGAAAAAATATTTTGTCGTCTTAAGCAATAAATATGTCAAGTTCCAGTGTTGTCACATTTTAATGTGCATGATCCTATTATCCTACAGAGTGATGCTAGCAACAGTGCTGTTGGAGCGGTGTTGTTGCAAAATCAATTATGCTTCAAAAACTGTAACAGATACACAACAAAAAATGGCTCAGATAGAGAAAGAACTCTATGCAATCGTTTTTGCATGCACTAAGTTCCATCAATTTATTTATGGACAAACTGTAACTGTAGAGACAGATCATGCTCCATTAATAACATTGTTTAAAAAACCTTTAGTCTAAGTTCCAACACGTCTACAAAGAATGATGTTAAAAATACAAGCTTACAGTCTAAATGTTATTTTCAAGAAAGGTATTCACATGTACATTGCTGATACCTTGTCAAAGGCAGCACTTTCTGAAACAAGAGCAGATGAATTGGATGATGATGTCATTGTCCATGTAAATTTATTGATTAAGTCATTACCAGTCTCTTCAGAACGACTACAGTGGTTGATTGAAGGTACTAATGAAGATGAAAGCTTTCAGATTCTGAAAACATATTGTAAAGAAGGATGGCCATCAAGTAAAACTCGAGTGCACAAAGATGTGCCTGAATTTTGGCAATATAGATTTGATTTGCATACTGAAAATGATTTGATTTTTAGAAGTAACAGTATAGTCATACCTAGAAAATTGAGGCCAGATATTTTGAAAATAATACATAGTGGTCATTTGGGAGTTGAAAGATCAAAAGCGTTTGCTAGAGAACATGTTTTTTGGCCATTTATGTCTACAGATATAAAAAACATTGTTCAGTCCTGTCATACTTGCCTGTCACACAGAAGTTCAAACGCTCCAGAACCACTTCATCCACATGATGTTTCATTACTGCCATGGGAAAAAGTTGGTGTTGATTTAATGAATTATAAAACTAAAAAATACAAGATTATTACTCAAATTATATTGAATTAATGTCAGTGGCAAGTACTAACGCCAAAACAGTAATTGTTAGTCTTAAAAGTATTTTTGGGAGACATGGTATCCCAGTTGAGTTATTCTCAGACAATGGACTACCATTTAATTCGGCGGAGTTTAAGAATTTTATTTTTAAATGGGGAATACAACATAATACTTCAAGTCCTTACATACCAAAGTCAAATGGGTTGGTAGAGTCAGCAGTAAAGATATGTAGCGTTTACTTACCAAGTCAGATGAGTCGGGCACAGATCCATATCTCGCTTTACTTCAATTCAGGAATACACCTAGGGGAAATCTACCATCTCCAGCACAATTGTTAATGTCTCGATCACTTAGAACGCAATTACCAACACTCACAAAAAACTTAAAACCAAGAACAGTAAAATTTGAAGACTATATAAAAACTAAGGAAGAAAATAAAAATAAAATGAAAGAATACTATGACAGAAAGACCAAACCATTACCAGAATTACAAGAAGGAGAAAAAGTATATTTTAAGAAAATGCCAGACACTCCATGGATTACGGGCACAGTAAGGTCCAAGTGTGATCAGCCTAGGTCTTATACTGTTGAAGGTGCTGATGGATTTATAGGAAGGAGAAACAGACAGCATATTTTGAAGCTTCCACAGTCATCTCAAACACTATCTCAAGATGTGTTACAAAAAAGTCCAAGTCCAGTCAAGATATATCCTACGTCACATACAGTAACACCTTCTATTGAAGAGCATACAACTCCAGGTGAAATGCGCACTAGGTGTGGAAGAGTCATAAGACCACCAAGAAGGTTAGACTTGTAAATAAAAAAGAGTTGATTTAGATGTGTAGATGTTTATACAGTTGTCTAACAGTGACTGTGAAAGACTGTTACTTTAGTGAAGTCTAGAATTGTCTAAAAGACTTAGTTAAACAAATGGTCTTATTTTTAATTACTTAAATAGTCTGTGTCAAGTTGTCAAAGTTATTGTTAAAAGTTTGGTTAATTATGTAAACTTTGTCAAGCTGTAAAATTAAAATATTTAGCTTTTTCTGAATAAGGAGAATGTTATGAGTACGTCACTAGTGCTATGGCGCATCACTAGTCGATATATAATTACTCTATGATCTAAGTGAATGGCGTGGGTTGTCTCTGGTGTGTTGAGTCCTAACCTTGTCCAATGTGTTATTTTACTAATAAACGATACCAGTTTGTCTAATTACCTAAGTCTTATTAATTACTATCACCGACCACAACAAAAGTTTTATTTATTAAACACGTACAAGTTGAAATTATCTATTTAAATAGGAAGTTGCATGAAATGTGTTGCATTTGTACTATTGTGCACGATCTTTTTTGTATCGAAACTTTTTTAAGAACTAAGCAACTCAACCAATAAATTAAAAAAAAAAACTCTTTATCTCACTTGTGAATAATAGTAATGCAAAAGTCACAGTTTGATAACAGGTGTCATTATGCGCCTAATTGCGGTGAAATTAGAGCCACTTTATGAGCAAGAGTGTTGAAAAAATATTAGTAAAATAATGATTAATGAGGCATCACATTGTTACAAAAAACACAATTTTGTTCTCCCATATTATTGTTTTGCTTTTAACCAACTTAGATAAAGTCACTGCCAAAAAGATAACCCGTACGTTTCGCTATAATATTCAGGCCAAATATACCTAGTTAATTACCATCATAAACTTAATTTGCACACTATCCAACGAACAATAGAAACCAGAAACCATAATTCCACACCGCATTAATAATTTGACCCCGCTACAAAACTCAGAAACAAAACACAACTAAACGAACCCGATTAATATCGATTTATCTCGACAAATGTGTGACAATCGGAATTATCGAATGACCCATTTGAATCGACTAAATACCGATACCGATACCGTCCAATAGTATCGAGTTTAATACCGATTGTTTATCGTAAACAAGGGTCGGTATTCTAGACTATTCGACGATGAGTAATGGGGTTTGCGCGTAGATATGGAGAATGGACTGAGTACCACTCACAGAATTGGCCACTCTGTAGAAAGAGACAAAGCTACTGTGCAGCCTCTTTTCTGTTGACAAAATTAAATCAGAATCCTTTTTTATCATAAACTAGCTGACCCGGCAAACTTTGTTTTGCCATAAAAACCCCAAACATTCATCTACCCTATCTACGCTACCCTACCTACCATACCCTACCTACTTATGTAGGTAAGGTATATTATTTTCCCAATTTTTTTTCTTAATAACCTTCTCCTAACAAAACAAACACAACAAAAAAAGAATAAGCGAAATCGGTTCAGCCGTTCACGCATGTTGCCGTGACCAAGGGAAATAGGGATTCGTTTATATATATATATAGATTATGGTACTTATAACAGTTTTTACATTAATAGATTCAGTGCATATACACATTTCGCCATCTTTTTTGGTTGTAATGACAAAAGTAGCATTGACAGGATGGATATTCACGCGTGGTTCTACGTGCTGATGGTGAACACCGGGGTGGTTTTAGTAAAGTAAAAAACCCACACTCCCTGGTCTATTCCCCAAAAGTCCAGGCGCATTTTGAAGGTTTCCCTAATAAAATAAAACAAAGGTACCTTATTAAGGTGATATATACGCCCCAATGCAACGCAGTACTGGCCGTGCGCCCGCTCGGTGCCAAAATATCAAAATTGAACCTCCTTTTAAACAGTTTTGTTTGCAAAATATTATTTGATTTACATATGCTATGTTAGGTATGAAGTAATTCCAGCCATCAATTTTTCTGTATAAAAATATTTTTTAACATCCAAGTCGTTTTGGAGGAGTTTCCAAAAGTTGCGAAAAATATCGTCTTGTTAATTATTTTTTTAAAGCAAAACTATTAGTTACACGAAAAAAACTTGTGTTTCAAATTATGTACATGAATCAATAAAAATTTTTTTTTTTTTCAAACCTTTCAACCTAGCCGTTTCTAAGGAGTATGCTTTAGAAAGTTACCGTTTTACGGCACTAAAGCGTATGTAGGCCCTTAATTAGGTTATAAACAAATAAGAGGAACACAACTATGTCGGCCCCATAATGTAAAAGAAAACCTAGTCGGTTAATATGTATGTTTGTAACCTAATTAATAAGGTACCTACTGAATAAATCATCCGACTTGGTTTTACATACGATCTACTATTTTTTGCGCTAGATTCTGCCGCAAATCTTTTGTTTTTTATATGTTATTTTTTTGATGGGATCGCTTTATCCGTTGCTGACTCGTGGTCACACCAGGTTATCACACCAGATCTCTTGCCCACTTTTCTACACTTAATACCTGAAAATGGAAAGCTCCGTCCATTCTCTATGTCTATGTTTTCGCGTTCAGCTGATAGTCTAAAATCGGGGTTTAATCGAATTATGAGATTAACGCGCTGATTTCATTGTAAAAGGAATGTGTTTGTTAAAAATTATAGGCCTGTGAATATGTAACGCAGATTAATTTTGGTAGGCGATTCAATTTGGACTCTATAAAGTGGTTTTGCGATATGTAAGGTAGGCTTACGTGCATTCTACTTATAAGGAACTAGCTGACCCCCGAGGCTTCGCTCCCGTCAACTGGCTATCTACCTTCCTACCACCTACCTATCTACCGTACTACTATAAAATTTTATAACACAAAAGCTGCTATTGCGACTTAACTATGATAGTGAGATATATTCGCCCGCAGCCGTTTTTGTAGTTAATAATAAGCACTTTAATTAGGTAGTACATAATTTGTGTGTATCATCAATAGTTTTCTCAGTGCACGCCAAATAATGAATTTTATAGGCAAAATTTTGCTACTTATAAGGATCTCTAATTTTTGCATATGTAACTCGCGAATAATGTAGCTTTCCATAGTTGAAAGATTTTTTAAATGAGTCCAGTAGTTTCGGAGCCTATTCGGTACAAACAAACAACCTAAAAAAATCTTTCCTCTTTATAATATTGGTATAGATAAGACCAGAAGATGTTATCGGCCTAAGGTGGATACGATGGATTGACTGTGCCAAAGATAATATGAAGCGAAACTACTAAGTTGACGCCTAATAGTGAAATATAGGAGAAGAAGATATACCTATTTCGAACTCAAATAAGTTTTACGCCGTAACATTTTGATCGTTTAAAACACGTGGAGGGTCGATCCGGTACATACAAGAGTATCGATTAGTAAAGAACAAATAAAAAAATTCCAACTGCCAAAGCAAAACACTAAAAAGTGCAAAAATAACTTTCGTTTTGGAAGTCGGTGACTTTGGTATCTCTATCATTTTGCAACACCGATCAAAGGACCAAAATTTAACGGTTTATAAAGGCAATAAAATGATGGTGAATCAGCCTGCAATAATCCACAGCTGGACATAGTTCTCTTCAATTATAGATCATCCTATTCGATCATTTTCTGCCCTCATCCAGATTTTAGCAGCTATTCAGCAAAAAAATCTCTCCACTAGCCTGACGACGTCCTATCTTTTAAATCACCTTCAATACATACATTCCATTTGAAATTTCATAATCCTACATTTTCTAGCTTTACAGTTATGAAAAGTCATATACTACTCTAGCTTCTGCCCGCGGATTCGCCCACGTAAAAAGTGTTTTATCAACCCAAGGGAATACAAACTATCCTGTCCTTCCCAGGGTCTCAAACTATCTCCATGTCAAATTTCATCTAAATCGGTTCAGTAGATCTAGAGATTACACCCTACAACCAACCAAACTCACAAGTCAAAGTTTACCTCTTTATAATATTATACTAGCTTCTGCCCGCGGCTTCGCCCGCGTAGAAAGTGTTTTACCATCCCAAGGAAATAAAAATATCCTATGTCCTTTTCAGGGTCTCAAACTATCTCCTTGCCAAATTTCATCTAAATCGGTTCAGTATATCCAAAGATTACCCCTTTTATTTATTTTTTATCGTGGAGAAATGCTCATGCATACTGCGCTACCACGGGGAGATAGTGCAGTTATGTGGGACTCTAACCCACTAAAACTCCACGGTGTCCTCCTGTGCCGCTTATAGCGGGAACACGGGCACGCGTTAGCACTCACCGCGCGGCTGTCCGTCACCGGACCCTCCTCGGGGGAGTACCCCCCATCACCCGGCCGCACCAGAACACGCTGTGCGCCGTGACCACCCCAGGGACCAAACCAGCACATGGGTGCCAGACGACCCCGTGTATGGCACCCTTGGTCCCCTTGTGACGGGTCGAGGTCAATGGCCCCACCACCTACCATTTTTCGGCCGCAGAGGATAGGGAGAGCGGCCACCGCTATACCGACACTCCTCTTCCCCTGCGGCCCCACCGCGTCCGCCATCAGACGGTGGTGACCCCGTCGAGAGATTACCCCCTGCAACCTCACAAACTCTCAAACTATATCTCTATTATTATTAATATATTAGAATAGATATACGTTCGTTTTAAATAATAAGTAGTTTCTTATGGAGAAGAACTGGCAAGAAAAGCCACGGTTATTCTTTTGTTAGCCGATTTGAAATAATAGAAAATTTCAATTTTAGACAGCCATGCAGACACATGACACATCAACCACTTATTTTAAACCCTATCTTTCACCACCAACGATCTCGCCACAAAGTAGTATCTTAAAACTGGTGTAAGATATTTTTGTCCGCGACAGACTCCGTTTTTTTTGTCTGTCTCGAAACCGATAGTTAACATCCGTGCTCGGTGGATAATCGCCGGATGTAAGGCCGAAAATCGCGTCGTTAGTGTGCGCTGAGTCTTAAGCAAGTGGTTGGCGAGTGTGGAGAGGGACTGTTTCAAGATTTTGGACACTTTCTTGGTGTTTCTGTTCAATATATCTAATCATCTACAGCCCGACTTTATTGGTCACAAGCCTCACTCTTCTTAAGCCAAATTCCACCCTTTCGTGTCTATGTGGGCTTCTAAAAACGTGTGCCAAATTTCATAATTGTACGTATGTTCGTTTGTATGTTTGTCGACGATCCGAAACTACTTATCTGATTGTGATTATTCTTTTTGTGTTGGATTAAGTATCTTTCAACTTAAGAAAGTGTAAGTTTAATCAAAATCGGTCCAACAGTTTTCAAGATATGGAGCATACAAAACCGAACTTCTTAGCGACAAACAGCACGAATATGTAAATTGAGTTATTATGGGTATTTTGTAAATCCTCTAGGTACCGTACTACAAAAATTGCTCATTTTTTTGTGGCGGTGTACTAAAACTAAAAAGAAAGAAATAAAAACTTTTTTACAAAAAAAATAACCGACTTCAAACAAAACACTATAAAGTGCAAAATAACTTTCGCTTCGGAAGTTGGTGTCGAAAAATAATAAAAACAAGAGGTACCAAAGACACCGACTTCCGAAACCAAAGTTATTTTGCATTTCTTGTGAAAAAAAATTCGTTAAGGCTTGTACCAAGTCGTCAAGAGCCGTCTCCATCCAATCCAACCATCATTTCCTTACACATCGCTACCATACGCATCTCTAAAACAGTAGAGCAGCAAAAAATGCGACTCTACAATTTGAAATGAAAGGTCCCGTGTTTGATACACGCTCGGTAGTTACCAAAGAATTATTGCTCTACCAAATTTGTAGAGCGTGAGCTACGAATGGTAGAGTCCATATTTGTTTTCTTTTACTCACGGATATGTAGAGTCCAATTATGAATTGTTTTGTATTTGGATGTTTAATCATCTTGTCCTTAGTTAAGTATGGTTAATTTTGGTAGAGTATGTTTTCCCACGAGTTGGGCATAATTGGGCTATGAAATGTCCACTGTTGAAAGTAGGTCTGATTGTAAACCAATATGAATTCGTGAGAAAAAAATGGGATGATCACCATATCTTCAAACAGACAAATGTCGGAAAACTATAATAGTACATTACTGCCAGCGGCCAGCAAAAGAGGGATTGATGGACGAACGTATAAATGTGGGCCGAGGCGAAGCCGAGGCACACATACGTAAGTAGCGATTACTATACGCGATTTTTGCCGCCCATTCTGCGGCCTATGGAATTGTATGAAGCTGCACGCATTGCGGTAAAAACATCACGCGGGAATAATACTACAAAAATTCACGCAAATAAAAATCGCAGTGCGTGCTAAGCCTTAGTGACCATTTGTTTTTTTTTTTTCAATAATCAGCTTTCTATTTGCAAGCTAGTTCGAAATTTAAATAAAACCTTTGATAAGTTACCTCCTTGGTTGCCATGTTTCAGAGTAAAAGATCGTTCCATTTTTAAATTACACGACAGATATGAATTTACTATGTAATTTATTTGGCCGCTACAAACGACAGATATGGATTTTCATACAACTTTTGCCGGCCGCTGCTCGCATGTATTTGGCCAGTACTGCAATTTCGATTTATCTCGAAGAAGGTTGTCAAAATAATGCTCAAATTTCCAAGCATGTTTGAGAAAAACCTCTTTTCTCAAACATGCATGGAAATATTGTCATTATTTTCGAAAAAAGAACACGCGAAGTATTGAATTTACGGACAAAGAAAATCAAATCCATTAAAGGAGCGCTTTTTGAATTCGCAACATTACAACGCTCCAGCAATGTTGATCAAATACATTGCAGGAGCGTTTTTTGAATTTGGAACATTACAACGCTCCAGCAATGTTGTTGTAACTTTTAATAAATTAAATTTATAATATAAAAATTATGTTTTATTACCCTGCGTTCTATTGAGAAAAGCACTATATATGCCTCGGCGGAAATAGCCTTTGCAATAATATACTATTATTATATAGGAAGTAAGTGGCACCTGTAATTGGACATACACTAAGTTTTACGACAAATCGTTTACGGTCCAGGCTGTGCGATTGTGGAATGAGTTGCCGTTGCCTGTTCGACAAGCCCAGTCACTGGCTTCTTTTAAGAACCTAGTTAAAAACCATTTCCTTTCTCCCAAACACTTTTATATCTGGATCTAATTTCTTTCATCATTATTCAAAATATATTTTAATTATCCTTTGTTTTGTCCCTCCTTTCTCTGAATTTGTTAAAATTTAATATTGTGAATGTATATATTTAAGTATATATGTATGTAAGTATTTGTGTATTTAAATTTATGGATAGTATTTATTGTAATAATATAGTTTTGTATATATTTATGTATGTGTGTACATTAGTACAGTACACCACAGACTACCCCCTTTCTCATTATAAGTTCTTTCAGTCCACCCAAAGGTTGTCTGGTAGATATCGCTGTCAGCGATAAGACCGCCTTAGTACCCGTATAATTAAGTTTTTCTTATAAAATAGATGTATGACTTGTATGGTGTACAATAAAGTATATTCTATTCTACAAAGTCAGTGACAATGCTTGTGTGTTCTCAATATTAATTTTGACTACTCTTGTCAATTTCTATCGCAAACCTATGCAAGAACAAGTCAGACACTGGTATGGAACAGGTTGACATTAAAGTTATGTCCTACTAATTTGCAGCTACCTAACTAGCCCAATTATTACTCGATTTCTTTGAATACTGTTATTAATATGGAAAAACAAAATAATCATATTCCTGTCCTTGTCTCATGCTCAGATCAAATAAAAAGTCAAGATGGAACGTTGCAAACAACAAAGTGACGCCTGTTCAAACTATGCCTTGCCGTACAAATACACAATTACACGCACTCACGTACAACGAAATTAGGCCTTAGCTTGTCATTCGAGCTCACAGATCAAATAATAAAGCTCAACTGACAAGCTAAGGGATAGTTTCGTTGTACGTGAGCGCGTGTTCGAGTACTTGTGTATTTATACGACAAGGCATAGTTTGAACCGGCTTTACTTTGTTATTTGCAACGTTCCATCTTGACTTTTTATTTGATCTGAGGTCTCATGTTACTTGGGACAGCGCAACACGTTTTCCTCTTTTCCGATTCAGTGGAGATCTTGAGGCTCTAGACAAAAAGTGTCAACCTATGAGTGTTGGCAATAGGGTAATTGACAAAAAATATATATTTTTGTCCGTCAGTTAGATAACCTAAAAATATCGGACACGATATTTTTCTTTTGTCACGTAAACAAAAATATACGACGGTACAGTGCGTTGAAATATCGTGTGACGTCACGGTGTGCTACACGTTTTACTTACAAAGTGACGTCACAAGCTCCCACTCCTGAAATTGCGCTTTATCGTTGTAAATTACTTGTCTAGACCCTCTGGTGATGGTTGGTGGTGGGTGGGATTTCAAAAAAGAATCTAAATAATTCCGGAATAGTATTCTGCAATCCATAGCAGGTTCACAACGCTAACAAAATTTGCGTCGACCGCGACGTTTTAGTACAACAGCCGAATGGACCGCTTCCAGTAGTTTTAATTACAATGGAAAAACGTATTTTTGGTCTTTTTGATTTTGCTAGAAAAGATAGCTTTACAAAACCAATATTAATCAAAACAAAAAATCTATTTTTTTTTTTCAATTATGCCACTAAGCGGCACTTTTGAACGTCAGAAATTTAAATTTAAACGTAATAGATTCTACCGTCCATTCGGCAATGTAGCCAAAATACACTTAAAAAAAAAGTTTTTATAAGTATTTGGTTACATCATTCTTGTTGAAAAAATACATATGTGTGAGAACGATGAAAAAATACGTGCACGTAAACGCGTCTAGAGCTAAACAAAATTAAAAAAAATATATATTGACCGGGGCAACTAAGTTATGACCAATCCCAACTGATGGCGCCCGTTCACGAACATGACACATGGATCGGCACCAACCTCTGCGGTCTATACAAACATTATTTACTTAAAGATTAGATAAAAGTCACATACATTTATAAGTAAATTGACTATATAGTCACATGGACAAACATAACTGGCGGAGTGTAGGTGTACTGTAGGTGCACCTCTGCTTGTCCCTTCATGGAATACAGCCGTGATGTTATAAACAATCTAAACACCTTAACTGCCAGATGACCGACACACAATATGTACATTTTCTATTGTGTCTCATTGACTGGCAGTTAGGAGATTCACACACTGCCCCGCTATACGCTGCGGGGTGCGTGGCGACGAAGTCACGACACTGCGCGTGTTTTCAATGCAAAGAGAGATACTTTCAAGCGACGTAAGAACACGCACTCCCGCGCTATGCCGCGTAATGCGGTGCAGTGTGCGAATCACCTCAGGTGTTTCAAAAATCACTTATAGTGACACAGTTGCGATTACGAAGCGAAGAATTTTTAAATGCATCATCAATCAACTGAATCATCCTTATCCATTGAATAAATTTACCCTCACTACACCACAAAAGGTATCGTTATGAGATAGATCAAATTAAATAAATAATTCCGATTCTGTTCAGTTGTAAGTAATTAAAAGTAAAGCAACCCGCCCCGGCTTCACCCGTGATAAATTATACACAAAAACTTTTCTCGTTTCTCACTCTTTTTATTGATGAAAACCGCATGAAAATCTGTCCAGTAGTTTTTGAGTTTATCGCGTAAAAACGCGGCGGGGGACTTTAAAAGAAGAAATTAACTGACTCATCGATCACAACAGCCAAAACTGCTGGGCCTATAAGCATGAAAGGAGAATGCTCATCGTTGTATGGAATCCCGTACCATGCGGCATCAAAATCAAACTTTGTTATTTGTAGAATACACTGACCATGTTAACATCTACAAAACTTATTTTTGAAAACAAAACCCGGGTTTCGGAGTTATTTTATAAAATCGAAAATAATCTAAAACTAGCTCTATTTTGTTCGACGCTACCCACGACGTTAATGATATTCAAATAATAATTTATTAAAAAATAATAATATTAATATTAATTAAAATTAATATTAATTAATATTAATTATATTTATTAATATTTTTTATTTTTTATTTGAATATCATTGCACGCCGTATTTTATTATAGACACGTTATACAAAGGACGCTATAATTATTTACTAAAAAAAAAGAAACGATTACTGGTTAGTGTATTCATCAAAAATCTATTCCATTGAATTCTACATTTTTATGACCGGCTGTGAACGGCCAATTAACCATAGATAAAATAATGATAATCTTTTAATGAAAGATTCTATTTTAGTTTTTTTTTCAATTAATTTAGAATCGCAAACGTATATTTTTTTACAGTGATCCTGACACTTTCAAAAATCAAGGTTATGTTAATCATATCATGTGAAACGGAACGTCATTTATAGGGAGTAAAACAATATCCATACTTGTAAACTCAAAAGTAAATTCCCCTTTCAAAAATCAAGTCCCCGATGCGTAATGTCGTAAAAAATTATGAAACAAATTACTATATAATTTTGGACTTGATGCGTGAGACTTTTTGGTACTACTTTTGGTCATACTCCTTTGGCAGGGAGGTTTCTCATGTGACGTAAGTGAGCAGTATGAGAGGATTTTTGAAAATTCCACCCCTATAGGGGTAAAAAGGGGGTTGAAAGTTTGTATGGAAAATCTTATTCCTTCGGCTAATATTACTTTACACAAATAGTACTTTACTTTGTGGCGGTTAAGAGAAATAACTAATGACCCAAACCAATTAATCCTAAATATCTACGAAACCACATTTTTATTGATTCAACAACAGCTTAATTTTGGTCGTCTTCACTAACAGCACATAAGAAAGTCATCTATAGGATAAAACATGAAATTACGCGAAAGAAGTCGCGGGCGGTGTGCTAGTTTTATAATATGTAATGATGTCTTAGCATTGGTGTGACTAGTTATAATATGTGGTGTGAAAAGTAATCTTCATTTTTCATCATCGTACAGATTTAATCTAGATGAAATTCACTGAGGCTCTGGATAAGTCGCATTCGATGTCAGTGAAGCCGATAGTCGAAATGTCAGAATGTAAGGGATTGATTACGTGATTTTTCGATATCGCTTGTCAATTCCATACAATTTTGCCTTTTTGACAATCGCCACCAACAAAAAAATATAGAATGCTACCTACTTGTCGCCAAAAGTCTATAGTAGACTTATATCTAATACTAGCTGATCCCCGCAGTTTCGCTCTCGTCAACTGGCTATCTATCTACCTACCCTACAAACAAACAAACTCTTCAGCTTTATAATATTAACAAATTTTATTAACATAAAAAAGGTTACAGTGAGTCAATCTTGAAAGATAGAAATATTCTGTCGCAAACTTTTTTTTAGAACTTTTAAAGAGAAACATTTCCATTATACATAATATTTGCGTAACTTAAACCGTTTACGCAGCGCACACAACGGAAGCTCCCAAAGGAATAATTTTGCCCGTTTTTGCAACATTTTTCATTTATGCTCCGCTCCTATTGGTCGTAGCGTGATGTTATATAGCCTATAACCTTTTTCGTTAAATGGACTATCCAACACAAAAATAATTTTCAAATACCAACCAGTAGATCCTGAGATTACCGCGTTCTAACAAACAAACTCTTCAGCTTTATAATATTACTACAGATTATTATCTAGTAAAATAGCTTTTGTCAATGACAAACTATGACCTTGTAGTACTATATACCATTTATTTATATAGAAAAAAAACTAATCATTAGTGTTATCAAATTAAATTTTATGTTGATTTAATTAATAACACTGTTATCAATGATTGTCATTATTTTTAAAACAGTTCTAATAACAGATTTATTTATAACACACGCGTTTGTGAAAACTGTAAATCATATTTTGAACTTGCTCTCAAAAAGTTTAAGAGTTGAGTTATTAAAAACCATCAAATTGTTTTTACAAAAGCCAATAAAGCAGAAGCACTACATGAAAATCTCGGTGAACCAAGAAGTTTTAGTGTTAACGAACCAGAAGAAGAAACCAAAATGTGTCTCGAACCAGAACAAGACCTATACAACTATTATGGAATGAATATTACACTACCGGCAGACATCGTCTTCATATTCCCCTGGAGTCTGTCAGTGGTGACCATCTTCTTGGCAGCCTTGATCGTGTATATTGGTGTGTGTTCGAAAATACCCGAAGAACTGTATAGACTCTTGGCCTTGCAACATTTGGGTTTCGGCTGTTTACAAGTGACATGCCTCACTTTTTATAAAGTTTTTGCCGTAAAATTCTTAAACAATATATTAGAAGACACGTACTCTTCCTTGGATTTAGTTATTACATTTACTACTGCATGTTTATCGTGGATTGTATTTTTAAGAATGTTCTTGTTTCGAAATGGTGAAGAATTGTACAGTTTGCAACAGTTGACGATATTTTCGACGTTGTCTATAGGTGTAATTGAATCGTATGAATGGTTGATGTCTTTGGTTGATGTATCAGCCTCGTTGCTGCCAGCTTTAAGACTGACATCAGTTTTATTAATAATGTCTGTTCCTGTAGTTGTTTTTGTATTATTAATGAAATGTTTAGTAACATCTTCTTCAGAAGTGCCAAAGTTTCAAGCTTTATTTTTTATGGCTTATCTGTTAATGTTTATTGGAAGTGATGTTTTGTTACTAAGGTTTAATTTGCATTGTGATTCCAGTTATATGTTACTCTGGAGTATATTTCTGTATCTTAGGTTAGTTGTTGAAATAGTTTTGTATATGGTTTTTGATCGTTACCTGTCGCATTTCTTTTTAAACTGATTTATAAATATACAGAAGCTATGTAAGTTCAATTTTGTTGTTTTATTTATACTCCTTGACCCAAATATTAGAACTGTGACAGTGGGAGTGGCAAATGAAGTGAGGATGACCATTCGTGAAACTCAATAGTGTCTGTATGTGGTATGCAAAAAAGATATAATAAACCAAAAAGTAAATTATTCTCCAAGTCTTCGCAATTCAATTCCAAACAAACAAACAAATGTGCGCCACTTTAGAAGTAATCATTCCTACTCTTCGCACTTAAGCACACCAAAGATTCTTTACCAACATACTGTCGTAAACGAAATACCGTAAGACGCATATATCACAAAACAAAGGTTAAAATGTTAACAGTCTACGTACAACAGTCTAAGAATGTCGGGGTTGTAATTCTTCAGGGCACATTAACGATGCTTCTAAAAGTTCTGCCACAAACGCAAACTGTATGGTGAACCTCTGAAGTTCCAGAGTGCCGGGCTAACGATTTATCGATCTTGTTAAAATGTTGAAATCGGGGTTTTCAAGAGATTGTGGATCGGTTTTAAAGGATATTATGGGTAAACTCTTTAGTTTTGATCCGTAAAGTTTTAGCGTTAACAGCGGGCTTAGATCTTTCGTAAAGTGCATGGCTAAGCCTGATTATTGATCTTGTGCATCCAATTAATCTTTGATCCGTGTATAGTTGTTTCAACTGCTTTGCATGCTACTATATAAACTTTGGCTCAAGTGGGTTGGTGATAGACATTGCGCCTTAGCAAGACGGTACAGACGTTATTTCATAGTTATGATTGGCCTGTATTAAAAACCCGGCCAAGTGCGAGTCGGACTCGCGTACGAATGGTTCCGTACTATTATCGCAAAAAACGGCAAAAAGTTCACGTTTGCTATATGGGAGCCCCACTTAAATATTTATTTCTCAAATATGCTTGGAAATTTGAGCATTATTTTGACAACATTCTTCGAGATAAATCGTAATTGCAGTATAACGAACGATCTTTTACTCCGAATCATGAGGTAACTTATCAAAGGTTTTATTTAAATTTCGAACTGGCTTGCAAATAGAAAGCTGTTTATTGAAAAAAAAAAATGAACAGTTTAAGGCTTTTTATTTGCGCGGATTTTTGTAGTATTATTCCCGCGTGATTTTTTTACCGCAACGCGTACGGCTTCATACAATTCCATAGGCAGCAGAATGGGCGGAAAAAAAATCGCGCGAATAAAAATTGCAGTGCGTGCTAAGCCTAACGCGAGAATAAATATTGTTGTTCGTTGTTCGTCATTGATTTTGAAAAGTAATTGTATTTTACAAAATGAGTTCTAGGTACTACTTAGTTTTAATTTCCGCGCATTATTTGAGAAAAGCACTATACAACCCTTGGCCACAACTAGGCATTGATGGACTTACGTATGTGTGCCTCAGCTTCGCCTCGCCCCACATTTACACGTTCGTCCATCAATACCTCTTTTGCTGGCCGCTGCAGTAATGTACTATTTTATTCTGGTTAAATAGTATTTGTTGTCATAGCTGCAACAAATACATCATCTGTGAAAATGTTTACTGTCAGAGTCAGACAGACGGACGGAGAGAAGTCTTAGTAATATGATCCCGATTTTAGCCTTTAGGTACGGAAGCCAATAATTGACTTATACTAAGTAGGTAGTAAGCCGCAGAGATTCTATATGGTTGTTTGAAAGTATACTAGTAATACTGGTGTTACTACAGGCACATAAAATGCTTCGTGACTGGGATTTTTCTTATGTAGCCTATGTTAAATAGATAGTTCTATCAATCAGGCAGACCATCTGCTTACATGCCACCCAATAACTAAAAAAACTCACCAGCACCAAAATTGTATATAACAATCCGAAGGAAAATTTTTATCCCCCGCAGTTTAACTTCATTAGAATTTTAGTCTAGTTCATCAACATGCTTATCAATTTTAGACGAAACATTTGCCACCTAAACTCCAAGCCAATTGAAGCCAATGAGCAAACAAAGTGATACAACAAATTTAACAATTGATTATAAGCCCCGTAGTCAGAAATAATGTAATTCTGAACTGCTGAGCTTAATATTAATTTGCTAGAATAAATATGGCGTAACAATTCGTTCGCTCACTGTAATGTAAGTGTTGCCAACGTCAAATTGTGGCTTTGTGCTGCCATTGATGGTAATTCGATTATTATTAATTTATTTTGTTGTATAGTGACGTTTAAATTGGATTATTTTTGGCTGTTTTGTAATTAGGCCTGGCTTTTTGATATTTGTTGGGTTATTAGGATGACATTGATATATCTATACATCTGTCCGTATCGTTTCGTATAAAAAAAAAACCTTTGCTCCACAATGGGCTTTTTTTCTAAGAACGTCGATAGTAATATTAGTATAAGTATAGAGTTACAATTGTTTGTTTGATTTCAAAAACAAACTTTTCTTTTTTTTAAACTATCGACTTCCAAATTAAAAAAATACAAAATCAAAAATTACATTATTTTGGAAATCGGTGACTTTCGTAGGTACCAATTTTTTTTACGTTACACACACTGCCAAAAAGAAAGTAATTTTTCACTTTGTAGTTTTTTTATTTGGATGTCGGTAGTATTTTTTTGTAAAAATGTTTTTTTTTATATTTCTCTTTTTAAGTTTTAGCTACCTAATAGGCAAGTTATTTAGTAAGAATAATTAGTAGTAAAGAATAATGCTAGAATAGATTACCCGAATATCATGAAACTTGTCAACATAACTGGTGAAATGAGAGTGTACCGAGGTGAACTGTACACATCTGCGTACCCCTTTATTGCGTACTCGGGTGATGTTATGTTATAAAATGGAATAAACAATAAACAGACATGCAATTGCAGCAATCCCGAGAGATTTGCCGTTATTTATTGAAGAGTTCTGTTGTATATCTTTGAAGTTCTTCATCGGATCTTCACCAAATTAGACCAATTTCGGAGTCATTTCTTTCTAACAAAAAATAATTATCAAAATCAGTCCACAATTGAGGGAGATATCGAAGAAAATACAAAAAAAAAATGTCGAACATAGAACCGCCTCCTTTTTGGAAAGTCGGTTAAAAAGTTATTAATAGAACCACAGATCCAATGAAGGAAATTCTTCCATTGATTGAATGAAAGCTACAATATAGTTGCGTGTCATAAGATAATTTTAACCCGGGAAAATGCACGATCCCTGTGGAATAGGAAAGTTATTCTACTGATTAGTTCTATTTTGGAAAACACAAACACGAAAACGTCATGCATACTGTTGAAAGTCAAATCGAGACACTAATTCTCTGGTATTTTTATTACGATCATCTGTCACTTTCACTGATCGTCTTTAACCTTTTTTTAACGACATTGAATTCCAAGATATAATTATATCACTATCACTACATTCACTACAATTGCATGTTATATGAATAGTATGATGGATATATATGTTTAAGACTATATACTGCTAAATCTAACCTAATGGAAACCTAGGGCTCCAGAATAAAGATCATTGTATCGGATTGACATACCACCGAGTTGTCAGCCCCAAATATTTTTAAGTGTTGACAATATGTGTAAAGTTCAAAAGGTTTGATGAGAAAGACAACGTGATATAGCCCTATGGACTAAATAGTCTGCAATACCTAGTTATGTGACGTTTGCTCTGTAATTTATTTATTTATTTATTAGATGGAAAACCAACAACTATACATAAAATTAATACACAAGTTGAGTATGTTTCATTAAGCCAATTACAGGTTCTCACGGCTAGAGATATAATAATTTTAAAGAGATCTTAGGAATCACTAGCAGTAGGCACAACAAACAGAAAAATTAAATCACTAACGCTAAAGGACAATATTGCACACTATCCACTTTTGAAAAAGTCAAGGTTAAGCTGCTTACGCACTGACAAGCTTTTAGTGGTAAACACATCAAACGAGAACTCCTTACACAATAAGTTAAGATCCTTACTCGCTCGTACTTCGTAATAGCAGTAAGGTCCAGGCATGCTTCTAAGTAACCTTACGGAAGCAGGTAGGAATGGCAATTACCTAAATAGGATGTAGCGGCACCAACGCCGCCACTTACGAACTAATGACATGACGTCACACAAATCCTGCATCGCGCAAGCAAAGTTTTCGGCGCGATTTGAACACATACAACAGTCCGACAATAACCGTTGGGCAGTTGCCCGGATTAGACACCATCCGTCTGGTCGGAGGAACCTCCCTTTTCTATGGAGGTTTGTGGGTCTTTACACCCTGTTCTGCATGCATCCAAACTGGTGACTCTCGAACATGAACGTCAGCGCAGCCTTCGTGCAGAGCTAATTCATTATAGTGACGTCAACACCACTTCGTCAAGCTTCCGAGCAGAGAGTCATCAGCCAGCAAATACCCACAGCATCTACGGGGATATCCTGACAACCAGCATGCAGCGAACGTGCATTCCTGGTCATCACCCTTGGCCACAATAGTGACCCTGGCACAGCACACTGCAGCTTCAGCCGGCATACATCCAAAAGATCATAGAAACCATATCAAATGCAGCCAAGAAGTTCCAAATATGACAACATTAATACAGACAGACCAGATCATAATTTAAAGTAGGTAGATATTTCTGTAATGGTTGATTGATTACGGAAAGCGAAGAACCCACCATTCAACGCAAAGCTTTTGTGCAATTATTAATGGTTTTCAATTTAATCATTTATTTGCAACAACGATGAATGAAAGCTCGCGCGGTAAGTTGTGGATTTAAATTCTCTCTTATTGTTGTTTGTTGAATTCATCAGCTTAATCTAGGGCTTAACCTGTATTTATCATTACAGTATACGGGTCTCCATTTCTGAATAAAGATTATTTATTGTTCTTCAGAGTGTTGAGACCAATAAGTCTTCTTCCTTATCCAGTCACTTCTCTGACAAAAAGCCTTTTCGCTACAATATTTAAAACTTAACCAATAATAAAAAGAGCTAAAATTGTATGTTTGCTTGTAAAGAATCTCTGGATCATAAATAATCATCAGGTTCTGGAGTGGCTACCGCGAACTGGTAGACGTTGCGTTGGAAGGCCTCCCACCAGGTGGACCGATGACCTGGTGAAGGTTGCAGGGATCCGCTGGTTGCGAGACGCACGGGACCGGTCAAAGTGGCGACTCTTGGGGGAGGCCTATGTCCAGCAGTGGACGTCTTTCGGCTGATATGATGATGATGATTGGTGGATCAGTAGTAAGGGCCCCGACTTACAAGTCGTAGGTCGTGGCCTCAAAACCAGGCAAGCGCTTTACTTTGTGTAAATTATTTCATCACCACTGCTCTAAAAAGGCTGTGACGACAACTAGTCACACTAGCTATGTCGTCCTTGTCCTTAATAGGTCACTTTCACTAATACGTCACTTTGTACAGGTAGTCAGCTTCCCAATTTGTCTCAAGCCGTATTACGTCTCTTTCCCAACTCGTCCGACACTTTAAACATTTTCATCACAGCAAAATTTTATTAAAAATACTTATACTACTTTTTAGGAAGTAGATAATCTTAATATTTAGGAAGAGACTAAATGGCATAAAGCTGAAGTCGAAAAAAATAACTTGAAATTCGTATTGATAAAAAAAAATAAGGAAGAAATAAAAAAGAAAGAATAAAATATGAAATTGAAAAACAAAATATGAAATTGAATGACAAAATCCAGCTTTTTTATTAATAATAAGGCCAACAGGCAACCAACCTCTTCTTTTTCTCATTTTGTACCTTACAGTACATTGAACAAAGCGTCGCGCGTCGGACGAGTTGGGAAAGAGACGTAATACGGCTCGAGACAAATTGGGAAGCTGACTACCTGTACAAAGTGACGTATTAGTGAAAGTGACCTATTAAGGATAGGGACGACATAGCTAGTGTGACGAGTTGTCATCACAACCTGTAAAGACGGTAAGCAAAACATCGTGAGGAAACCGGCATGTCCTAGAACCAACAATTCGAAGACATGTGACAGATAGATTAAGGCCCGTTGCCTCTCTCACATAGAGGAGGCCTGGGTCCCAGCAGTGGGAACATTCAAAACGGCTGATGAAGATGACGAAAGGCTTTGATATTCAGCGATACTTTTGTGAGCCATGAGTGAAGTTGCAGGCAATAAGCTAAGCCAGGCTAAGTACGATGCGATATTTAGAAGGATTTCTACGTATCAACTAAATATGTTTTTTGCGTAGGTAGTTTTTCTAAAATTGCCACTATCAATCACAATATCGTTGACAATCGATTAATCAAATATTCTTTTGTCTAAAAGCTTGTTAGCTACTCATCAGGGGCGGCTGTAATTTAAGTTTACTCGTGCGCTGAACTGCTAGATTTTAACATGTTTAGAAAAAAAAAAATGTTTATTAATATCTGATTAACGATCTATTCAATATTAACGAAATTATGACGAACCAATTTAAGCTCTTTGCTAAAGTAATAAGACGTATATTGCTATACACAATATTCCCCGTGCGGTAGCGGCGAGCGCACGGCGAGTGCTCATATAATTTCTACGAGATACGAGCGAAAACGCCTGGCGCGTGAGACAGAGATAGTTCAATAGAAAATGTAAAAATATAAAAATACCTAGTATAGACAAAATGTTGTTATTTATAATACAACTTGTTAATCATAAATAGTCACTCATCAGGTCAAAAAAAAGTTAAAATTTTGGTCAAGTTGTACAACGACGTAACTAGATGGCGTTGGCGCCGAATTAAAAGTCGCTAGCGAGATGGTTTGCCGATTTACATAGGCTCCTGTATTTTTTTTTTTATTTGAATACTCGAGCTAGGTGACTTGGCAAAGTGCACTACCACTTCTATGGTCCACCAGCCGCCACTGCTACTCATAAGCTGTGAACATACTTAGACTATAGGAAATATTCTTCGTCTGTGAGGCTCTCTACTAAATATACGCGTTACTTGTGAATTTGCGATAGTTTTAGGATTTATTCCTACCTACCCAATAGGTATGTTTCCCGGGTAAAAAAAATATAATTTTATTTAGTCCGTATTTTTTCTTTATCAAATAAATAAAAATTGACAAAGATAAAGCGCATCATAGATCAGGAGTGGGGTCTTGTGAGGTCACTTTGTCAGTATAAAGTGGAGCACACCGTGACGTCACACGATATTCCAACGCACTGTATCGTCGTAATGTTTTGTTTACGTGGCAAAAGAAAAAATACCTGTCCAATATTTTTAGGTTATCTAACTGACGGACTGACGGCAAGAGGCCGGATGGACTGACCTTGGTACCTTGGAAAAACGGCAAGTGCTTAATATGGGACGCAACTTGCGTCAGCACTGTTGCCGCCAGCCACCTTGGTCGCACCGTCCTCTCGCCGTCAGCGGCAGCGGAAGACGCCGCTGAGAGGAAGAGGGTGAAGTACGCACCGTTGGAGGGCCGTTACCATTTTGTGCCCATTGCCGTTGAGACCATGGGCGGTTGGGGCACTGAGGCCAAGAAGCTCATTAGTGAGATAGGGCATAGGCTAAGTGACAAAACGGGTGACTCCCGCTCCGGCTCGTTCTTGGTGCCATCCAACGTGGCAATGCAGCAAGCGTTATGGGCACCATTGCGCCGGGAACAGTTAGGGGCGGGTTATTTAACTAGTTATAAGACAACGCTTTTTGACGTGTCGTTGTCACTTTGACATCTAATTCTTTAATTATACTTGTTTTTTCTCTTACTGACGGACTAAATAGATATTTTTTGACAACTACCCTATTACACGCATTATAAAATCACTCGTGACTCGCGCTCTCAGGGGCGTCCTAACAAATGTTGACAAACATATTTTAATTATGATTCCAAATACGAATGACTCTTTAAATTTCCACTCAGCCAGCACAACTAATACAGGGTACGCCACTTAAGCAATTCGTTGCAGTATGTATGATCTTCATAATCTTATTGAAAAGAGCTATTGCTATATCATAACACGATACTTAGAATATGTTTCAATCTCTTATAACAATATATCTCATATATATAGTATATTTCTAGGATTAGTTGTCTTAGTTAATTATTTTTAACACACTTGCTCATAAAGTGGCTCTAATTTCACCGCAATTAGGCACATAATGACACCTGTTATCAAACTGACTTTTTCATTACTATTATTCACAAGTGAGATAAAGAGATTTTTTATTTTTATTTATTGGTTGAGTTGCTTCGTTCTTAAAAAAGTTTCGATACAAAAAAGATCGTGCTCAATAGTACAAATGCAACAAATTTCATGCAACTTCGTATTTATATAGATAATTTCAACTTGTACGTGTTTAATAAATAATACTTTCACTTAAATATAACTTTTGTTTTTGTCTGTAATAAAGAAATCTTGAAATTCCCCATTTTGTACGTGGCTAAAACGCTATTCGCGAAAAGCCAAACAAACGATAACTCATTATTTTTAGTGTATGGCCGCTCGTCATTGTTATATGCGCGCGTGTTAGAATCATGAATGGAATTCTATATAAAAGTATTGGTATCTACCAAGATAGCAAGCTTTGAATGTCAAGATGGTTATTGGTTATTTACTGTGTATCAGAGTTCTAATGTATGTGGTGTGTAAGGAAAGGGTTTTATGAATAAAAGCACAGAAAGACAAGACTAGGTATTTATTTAAGTAAGGCTTGTCAATTAATTCATATTTAGAAGGCTCATTGAGCTTACTGCCCGATCGCTAGACTAGTTCTCGTGGGGAAGAAGGGCAACAAACCCCACGGAAGCTCTTTTATAATATTTATCGATATCTTTTACAAACACGAAGTATTTACAATATTATAGATTCAAAATAACAAGGATAAGGCAAAGGACATAGAGTAGCCCTTAAATCAATATAATATATTAGGAATAAAGGCCATAATACGATATAGATACTGCTTCAACACAACCATTAGAAATATTAAAGTTATAATATCAAATAACTTACGTTATTGTGTAGTCGATCTTACACCAAGTATTATAAAGTAGTATACTTCTAAATAACAATATCTAGCCTGTACTGGCTTGTAGTTCACAAAAAAGTAAGTCCGCTTATCAATTACACAATATTTTATAATATCGGGTCTATCTGTGTCTCAATACGTCCAATATGAGAAAATGGCGCGGTGTTCCCATTTTCTATATTGCTTCAAATAATCTCAAAATTAGGTGAACAATAATCAATTACTATGAAGTGAATATGTTTTAAAACGTATCAAGACAATTAAGGAATTTAATATCGCCTATATAGTAATTCTTAATCAATATTCGTAAGAATATTGATACTAACAGACAGTATTGTACTAATTGTTTTAAAGGACTTATAATACCAATATAGCATTATAAAATCCAGGATACATCACAATGATTATTACAAATTACGTAATCATTTATAGGTATATTATCAACGTGGCTTAAATATAAGTTTAGAGTTATTTCCTGTACACACAACAATATTTACTTAGGTGGGTACTCTTTTACATTTGAAGGTAGTTGAAACCACAATAATAATTAAGGTAGGTACTTAGACATTTGTCGGTAGGTGCTTAATAAATATGACAGGTATGTATTATGTAGCAAACCATTGAAAAGTGAAAATTAACGATTTAATGACGTCACACATACTTCAAATTCTATCACGCGCATAGGAAAACTGATTAATTTTGCCCAACATTGCGAAAAAAAATTCACAACTCGTTTTCACTGTTGTAAATGATTTTTTAGTATTATTTTCTTCACAAGTGTGTTGAAAAACGTCGTATGATACACGTGTGTATTGATGATTACAGTCCTCGGCTCTCTTAAGACCCTCACCTAACGGCTCGGGTCTCAATGGCGCCTCAGCGGTAATCATCAACATTACACACTTGTACCATAATGTACTATTATACACTGCATATATTGTTAACCGACTTACAAAAAGGAGTAGGTTCTATGTTCGACTATATGTGTTTTTTGTGTGCCGATATCTCCGTCAATTATGGAACGATTTTGAAAATTATTTTTTTGTTTGAAAGAGTACATTCCGAAATTAGTCCCACTTTAATTTGGTGAAGATCTGATGAAGAACATCGGAGATGTACAACAGAACTCTTTAATAAATAACGGCAAATCTCTCGGGATTGCTGCAATCACATGTCTGATTATTGTTTACACCGTTTCATAACATAACATCACGCCAGTACGGTCAAAAGGGTTACGCAGATGTGTACAGTTCACCTTGGTACACTCTCATTTCACCGGTTATGTTCAGTTTCATGATATTCGGGTAATCTATTCTTGCATTATAGGTACCTTACTAAACTACTTGCCTATTAGGTAGGTACGACTCACTTTGTAGTTTTGTTATTTGGAAGTCGGTAGTATTTTTTTGTAAAAAAAAGGTTTTTTTTTATTATCTTTGTAAATACATGCAGAGATACGGTTCAATAAAATGATGTGTCTATCTCTTATGTCGATTACCATATGATAAGGAAATTTCTTTTCATGGCTATATATAGAAAGAAGAAAGAAGTCCATAAACTTCCTGAATGACGAATTCCAGAACGACATAAAGATACTGGGCACATCAGATGACAATACTTACCAGCCACTTTAATGGCGCCAAAAGATAAAGAAAACCGATCCAAAGTAACTCTAAAAGGCAAGAATAAAGAAAAAGAATGACTTGTATCAAAAATATCGTCTAGAAATCTCACCAACAAACCAATTAACTATAATCGTTTTAACACAGACCAAAAATACCCAAACTCTCAACCCACGCGACAATTTAACCTAAATACTTCATTAGTAACAAATTAAGTTAATAAAAATAGACTTTTATGATGGCGCTAATAGTTTAGTTTCATATAATAATAATTGACGAATAGAATATGGATACAACATACATAATATTGTGAGGACTCACCTATTTAGAGGCAATCTCCTTGCCTATTATAAGACTGACGACAGATAACTATTTAGTTTTGAAAAGTGATTGAAATCGGAATGCTTGTAATAGTAGTTTATGCAATGTTCATAATAATAGGGGTTATTAAAAGACGAGCGCGGGTGATAATAATAACACGCGAGTGTTTTAATACCTAATTATATGCCGTCGCATACACTATTTTATCTTCACTCATACAGTTTAAATAAAACAAAATCGGCAACAGAAAAAATATATGGTACAGCGGGCAATTTAGTTTCTCATTGCGCATGACTGCGCAGCGCGCGTATCCATAGACAATGACACTACTTTTCTACATTAAGTCAATGAGCTTATAAGCACCAATAAATTACAAAGTAAAGGTGTGCTATAACAAAAAAAATGTTATTTATGCTACAAGTGCGGAAGGTAGGTGATTCCCGATGAGTGACATTTTTAAAATGCATTAATAAAAAAATATATCTGAACCAAGCAAGAAATTAATAAAATGGCAGGCTTGTTCAAGCGTGCTCAGCATATCCACAGATTAACTAATAGTTCCTCGGGCATATCTACTGCGCATGTGCAAATAGCTGTTACGTCATAACGCAAAATTTAATGAATATTTAAAATTAAATTATTGATCATAATCTAAATCTAGAGTAATTAAAAACGCCTTTAATGAAGTATTAGTTTTATTTTACGTTTTTTAAGAATGATAATATGTACTTAACTAATTTGTAAAACTTTTCTCAAATAATAAAAACTATATACGTCGGGCTGACGATTGATTTAAAATTAAAAAAATACAGAAAATTAAAAAGCACTAGTGAAAAAAGTGACACTTTCCGCACAGTATGGCTGCTTGGAAAACGCTCTTTTCGAGAACATGCATTGTAAAAGTTATTTTATGATGCAGTTGTTTGAAAATCGAAGGAAAATGTTGCACTGTAATGGTTTATTTTTTTATTTTTACCTATCCACGAATATAAAGTACGTGTTTATACAATATTTTTTAATGCATATTTGGAACATTACTTTGTGAGTGTTGATAAAATAATTAAAGATATTTTGGTTAAGCTTTGCTTGTCACTTCGGTACGTGCCCGCCTGAAGGCAGGGAAGATGTAGAAAAAAAAATATCATGCTTGTATACCCCGAAGGTAAGGCAGTGATGGACCCATCTGGCTACATCTGCATGAGCAAATACCAACTCAAACATAACATCATACCTGCAACCTAATTGCGTAAATGAATTCGGCAAGGCAAAGGGTTTGACCCCATGAAAGAGTATGACAAATACTCTTTAAATAATTAGGTATTGCCAAAAAATATTGGACGCTTTCATTGGTACTCTCTTCGAAATAGTGCAATAATTTAATAATTATTTAATGGGTCAAATCTTTTGCGTTGCAGAATTCACTTACGCTGTTAGGCTGCAGTTTACCCCCTTTCTTTTTTTTTTAGTTCCGGGGTTGAAAATCCTCATTAGATGTCTAGGTCTGTCAGACTCGCACTGACTTAAAACCACCCCGGTGTTCCATCTCATACCTACGCTGGGGGTCCCGGGAACAACTATACTTCCGCAACCCCCGGCTAGTGCCGGCCCGCAACTGCGCGCCTCGATCTCAGGCAGTTTTCCTCCTAGGGTAAGCCAGAACTGTACCTTTAATACAGCCAGTTACGTATAACACCCTTGCAATAAGGGCGACCCAATGGCCAACCACCAGGTTTTAATTTACTGAGATGAAAAAAAAACAAAACAGACCTCATACTCAGAAGTACCGCTTGCGAATACAATCACAATGAAAATTTAAATTTCACCAGATAAATAAAAATCTTATGTGGTAATATACAAGCCTAGAAAGCTGACGAAAAATTTTCTATCAAACCCTGCCTACCGCTTCTTTTAAATCATTCATAATGATATAACACTATGTTTTTACTGGTTGCTAATAATAAAGAACCAGTAGGTAATTGTCGTGTTCTGCTGACCTTACATTCGAACAAATAGCGTTGTGTATAAGACGGTTCGACTCGTAACAAAGATTTGGCCTTATTTGGGGACACCTACGCAAATTCTACTAGATTTTTTGTTAGTTGTGCGACGATGTTAGAGTGGATGTGACTTTGTAAGCTGTTTGGCTGGTTTTCTATGAGCTTTTGTGAAGCGGTTGTTTTGTTTTTATTTATGTCTAAAGGCTTATTATACAAGCATTTAATACTCCTGTATTCTTGGGCATTTCCAGACACAAACCTGTATTTACTTTAATACTAGATTATTCCCGCTGCTGAACTTTTGTGTACATGTAGGTATTATGTAGTATGTTTGTAAACATACAATGTTATACCTATAATAAGTTTTAGAAAAAATATACAATTCCAATTCTAAACGATTCCATGAATGTAAAAGACAATTGTCGAGCCGCTTGGATACTGTGATACAGAGAACTTATTTTTTAAATACGAACTCTAGACAATAGGTACTCATGATTTCTAGTGGTACTTCCCGATCCCAAGATATCGTCATCGTAGGGCTAGTAATCGCCCAATAGGAGCATAATTCACACAGACTATATGAGAGATAGTATGTCCTAACTATCATAAACGCACACTCACACACATACACAAAGAGTCATACCAGTATCTTTACAATTTACATTCATTTTGTTCTTGTTGGGAAAATTTACTAGCCTAGCCTAGGAGCGGAGCCATCCAATACAAGCATTACTACATGTTTCCAGCCACTGAATAATATACAATTCCAAAACCGACCAAACCGTTAAAGAAATAAACTATTGTTTTTATTTAGATCTTCTAGATTGGATTTTATAAGCAACTGGATAAAGCGAACTTGCAACTGCATTAAGAACTTAATGAATTAAGTAATTATTCAAACTCGAGTGAGTAAGATTTTCAGCAATTAATTGATTCCCATTATTTTATTCCCATCTGAAACACCACTGACCACATAACCATGCCTAAACATAACAATAAAAATAAATACAAGGAAAAAACCAAAAAAATGCAAATTGCCAATCCACACTAAGCCACCGTACCCGCTTGCGCTCGCGCCGCCTGGCGCCACAGAGTCGCGGCCAGATCGCAAACACACCGTTATACACGCCACGGAAACGAGACACAAGCGACAGCGGAAGCGGAACCGACAGCGGAGATCGATTGCCGAGATATTAATCAAGGACAAGAATAAACTGGGTTGATTAATATCTCTGGATTGGATTCGTTTTTTGTTGGATTAAAAGTTGTTTTTATCAGTTCCTACGTCTAATCTATTTAAATCCTATCCGTCTGTGCAGAACTGCAGATATCAATGCACGTGTTTCACATAAAGTTTTAAGTAGCATTAGCGCTTTTAGATCTCTTCAACTTGGACACAGCGGCCGTGATCATTACGTACTTAGCGACTTCTATAAGGGCCGCTATATATATGGACAATAGGCCAAATATTAGAACAATTATCAATCATAAGCACCTAATGGCATAAGGTTTTTATAGAATGTCCCATTCCTTGCATCATGAAAATCATATAAGTATCTCAAGACATGTATGAACATATTCATTAAGTGCCATCATTTAATGGCAACTTGCATGCCTAGCCAATTTTTACGCCTCTTAAACCTTTCCAAACCTAATTCGTTGTCTTCATTTCTGAAGGTCGTGCCCGTCTTGAAAAGCTTTGACGGACTCAACGACGAGCTGCCTCCAAGCCACCCTGTCTTCGGCTCTTCTCATAGCAGTGGCCACCGTGAGTCCCGCAATGGCCCTGATATCCGCGTGGTATTTTTCCATCCACCTTTTGCAGTACAACCAGTTTTTCCAGGTTGTCTGGCTGTCTCCGGGCGATGTGACCAAAGTAACTAAGGACTCGTTAGTAGTAGATCGTGGAGAGTCTGGATTTGATGTTCAACTGGTCGAGGATGGATCTATTCGTACGCATAATCATCCCAAACCTAAAGACACATATTATTTAAATCTACTACAATATGACTATTTCTTAAATATCCATCCTTAACTTTGTTAATGTAACTCGCCATAACCAAAAATCTATTTATGAGTTTCTGTCTCAAAAACTTATTATTATCAAAAAGTTCGTCACTTGTACCATCGATCCGTCCACGTTTCCGTTGATGATTTGTCGAATAGCTTTACATAAGACTGTCACTTCTGATGCAAGAATTTAAGATAATTGAATGACTGTATAAGTGATTTATTTGAAATCGTAGAATGGTGTTGAGGTAAATTGGTACTTAAAGCGAAACCCACTATATCCAGTAGAATTTTACTTAAGACTTACATTATTACTAAACACTTATGGTACCCATCTATGTATTTACTGGTTTTAATAGATACAGGAGCTCGTGGTTAAGCTGTAGCAACCGCACGGGTGATGTTGAATGCCCATGTTACACCCACTCCTATCAAGGTCGGAGACTCTACACTCGAAGTTGTGGGCGACTATGTCTACCTGGGACAAACGATCCAGTTGGATAGGGCCAACTTCGAGAAAGAGGTCAACAGTCGAATCCGACTCGGCTGGGTAGCATTCGGGAAGTTGCGCGGTATCTTCTCGTTCAACTTGCCACAGTGTCTCAAGACGAACGTCTATGACCAGTATGTGTTGCCAGTGATGACATAATATGGGTCTGAGACGTGGTCGCTTACAATAGGGTGGACCGATGACCTGTTGAAGGTTGCGGGGATCCGCTGCTTGCGAGACGCACGGGAACGGTCAAAGTGGTGACGCTTGGGGAAGGCCTATGTCCAGCAGTGGACGTCTTTCGGCTGATATGATGATGATGATTACCCGCACGGGTCGATCTTCAATATTAAGCAACGTTTGCCGAGATTAATATGTAGATAAGAGACCATCCATTTATATCCGAGACTCCTCCGTGCCTCTGGAAGCATGTTAAGACATTGGTTCTGGCTTTCGGTCAACAATACCACCGTTCTGGCTGTCATTTTCAGATATTGGACAGTTGTTACGGAAAGTCAGAAGCCAGCAAATCGGACACCAGTCTAGCCAAGGGGTATTATTTGCATCCAGTAGCATTGGAAGCCGTCTCCAACATACTTGGGCAAATACTAGGCAGACTGAATGTCCAGTGGGTTTTGTTTCAAAATTTGCGTAACCTCCACGCACTTTGTTAGACAAAAATTAAGGAGAGCCGAATTAATAATTGTTTGAATGGAACTCTATTCACTGGAGTAAAAAATAAAAGGTAAACAAACAAACGTCAAACGGTTATAACCCGACTAATGTTATAAATACAACTTTACAACGCAAAACTTTGTACTGGTTACTTTTATTTATTATCACAATAGTTCCGACCACCAGGTTTTCGAGATGCTTTGTAATATCGGCGGGTTTTGGCTTAAATAATACGATTTTTTTGTTTATACATTTACCTTTTGGGTTCTGGGACAGTGTGGATAGATGTAGTGGAACAGGTGTGGATAGATGGGGAGGGAGGGGACGACCAAAGAAAAGATGGTTGGACTGTGTGAGGAGTGATATGAAAGAAAAGGGATAGCGTGACGGGGGACAGGGCAGTATGGAAGAAGAAAACGTGTTGCGCCGACCCCAAGTAACATGGGACAAGGGCAGGAAGATGATGATGGTTCTGGGACATGCTGGTTTACTCACGATCTTTTCCTTCACCGTTTTTAAAACAGTGGTGATATTTGATTAGTGATAACATAACAAACAAACACACAAACAGCAACACATATACAGCAAATTCCTATATCCAAACTACTTATTTTTAAATTCAAAGTACATTTCTAACTAACTAAAATGTTGACATATTGTTCAAGCATGCACAAATATTGTCAAACAACATAGTTTTTAACTTTAAATGTTTTAGCAAATATTTGAATGCTTCCAGTACATTTGGAGCATCTTGAGGAGCACCGTTTGAAAAATATACACTTATATTTGTGTTCATATTTGTTTGTCTCTTCATGAACAAGCATATTTTGGAAAACTGCTTGCTTCTATTTGACAGAAAGTTGACACTATAAACTTAAGTAGATGGCACTTGTGGTCAAGATTTATTTTGCAAAAATTAGACAACAATCCCAGTCAATTATTATCCCAATGCAAGGCAAAGGCCTCTTTTTATACAGACCAGCAGCCGAATTGCGTAAGTGAATTCAGCAAAGGAAACAGTTTGGAACCTTCACAAAAACGACTTTACGTATTGCATATTACACGCTGAAAAGGAAAGGAGATGAATCTTTCCATGACCAATATTTTGACGTAGAATTGATTGTAAAGAATAATTGCTTTTTCAGTTTTAAGGAACCATTATACATTTTTAATTAAAAGCATTAGAAGGCCATTAGTTGTAAGTAAAATAAAATTAATTTATGTCCTAAATATTTGGAAATAAATCATCAGGAGGATGATCGTACTCTTTCCAAATTAGTTTCCCAATACCGAAAAAGTTGAAAGAAATGATTCTAACTCTTTGAAGGTTCCAAAATGTTTCCTTTGCCGAATTAATTTACGAAATTCGGCTGCAGACATGAGCATTGATTACCACGCTTGCTCAAGGTTGATTGAAGATTTCAGACTTACCATAAGTGATGTCCAAGACAAATTAAAAATACCTTTTTGCTCAGATTAGAGATGTTAAAAGCTTATTATATTTCTAACTTTTTTACTCTTGGGAATGGTTTAATAATGGACAGTAGATGATATAGGCTGGTAAATTGATATAGTTTGCTTGTTTTATTAATTACTAGCTTCTGCCAGCGGCTTCGCCCGCGTGTATTATACATATAAACCTCTTGAATCACTTTATCTATTAAAAAAACCGCATCGAAATCCGTTGCGTAGTTTTAAAGATCTAAGCATACATAGGGACAGACAGCGGGCAGTAACTTTGTTTTATACTATGTATGGATAAGGATTTACTATAACTCACAATCTACATGAATACGTGTTGATCATAGACCAAAGGAAATAGGAAGGGACGTATGTCAGTTTCTTACAACAGATCACAAATGATCATAGACAAAACTAGAAAATAACAAAATTTTGCGTTGCCATCAACATATGAATCGTAAAAGTCTCATTGGTACAAACCCGAATTTGAAACAAATTACAAAAACGAATTACAAAAACATTCGGTGAAAATACTACAAAAAACATCAAGACGCTTATCGACAACTCGCAAAACTTAGAACCAATATTTGAAAAACAACTACAAGCAAACTTTCAGTCTTTAGAAAACTACCCCCCGCTATAAAAGTTGACGAATACATCCCAATACGGTCCCATTTCCTCTACATCGGAAACAAATCCGTTCTACGCAAAGCAATTGAATCTCTCATAGGCTTGGTAAAAAGAAATCGATATACAAAAATATCGATATTATAATCACAAAATGATCAAAATTGTTTTCGCGTGTCTATTTAAATTTCGAATTCAATTTTTTTTAACGTATCTTTGTGTTCAATGTCACTTACATATCCAATCTTTTTAATATCGAAATATGTATGTTCATTGACCGATATACTGTCTTTAGCGGCAGCCAGCATCGACCGTCAAGCACTGTTACTTCACACAGAAATTATTAGGTATCCCCTTAGACATTAGACATCGTCCTTCATTTACCTGGCCTGACCAATTATGGACCCTTAAGTGATCAAAAGTCAAAAAGAAAACAACTTAATATGTCGAAGTAGCAGTGTTTGACAGTTGATAGCATAGACGCATACAGCTTAATTGCCACACTGCATATATCGATTCGTTTTCTTTATCATCATTATCAACTATACTTCGTAAAATATAGCTTGATCTCTGCGGCATATGTCAAACTGACGTATACGTTATTGTTAGCCTGTCAAGCGCTACTGTTACTGTATTAATACTGACAGCTGTCGCAGAGACCAAGCTATCTTTTAAGAAGTATACTGTGATACTTGCCTCCTCTCTATCGATTCGATTTATATCGATATATTTTTCAATTGCCCATCCCTAATCCCAAAGCCCCCGACAAATAAATAAAACTTATATTTTTCCATTCAAATCCTGCAATGGTGAAATTTAATCTAAACTTGTGGAATATTCAAATAGTATTTTCTATTTTGTTTCGTTTTGTATGAAGGAAATCAAGTTGTAACCGAGTTTGGTGAAGGGATATTAAATTGTGTGAATTCAATCATGTTTTCTGTAAGAAAGATACAATTATTGAAAAAAGTTATTTTAAAACGGTTCTTTAACCAATTTATTCATTTGCAGATAACGTTGAAATAGTTTGATAATAATAGATCAGGCACAACGCAGGCATTAAGTGCGTAAGACTTTTAAAAATTAGCTGAGTTTACTTCCTTCTATAATTATAGTGTACTCGTAGTTAGCTATATTATATATTTTATTAATCGACTTACCAAAAAGGAGGAGGTACTATGTTCAACTTTTTTTTTTTTTTGTTAATGTTCAACGATATCTCCGTCAATTGTGGACCGATTTTGAAATTTCTTTTTGTTTGAAATAGTATGTGCCGAAATTGGTCCCATTTTCATTTGGTGAAGATTTGATGAAGAACTTCGGAGATATACAACAGAACTCTTCAATAAATTATGGCAAATCTCTCGGGGTTGCTGCAATCGCATGTCTGTTTATTTTTTATGCCATTTCATAACATAACATCACGCCAGTACGCTCTAAAGGGGTACGCAGATGTGTACAGCTACAGTTCACCTTGGTACACTCTCATTTCACCGGTTATGTTTAGTTTCATGATATTCGGGTAATCTATTCTGGCATTATAGGTAACTACTTGCCTATTAGGTACAACTAAAAAGTGAAAAATAAAAACCCTTTTTACAACAAAAAAAAACTACCGACTTCCAAATAATAAAACTACTAAGTGAAAAATAACTTTATTTTTGGAATTCGGTGTCCATAACGCAAAAAATTGGTACCTACCAAAGATACCGACTATCAAAAATAAAGTTATTTTCACTTTGTAGTTTTCTTATTTGGAAGTCAGTAGTATTTTTTGTAAAAAAGTTACTTTTTTTATGTGAATGTCTGTAGATATAATGTTGGGATGGCCTTAACGGTTGTACTGTGATTTGTGTCTTAGGTACAAGGGTAGATCATGACAAAGATGAGGCAATATAATAATTCTTATCCCGGTACGTTCTCGTAGGATAGTTTCCATCCTTTACACGGGCGAAGTCACTCGCAAATTCCATCATTCCATTACCATTCATCATCATCATATCAGCCGAAAGACGTCCACTGCTGGACAAAGGCCTCCCCCAAGCGTCGCCACATTGACCGGTCCCGTGCGTCCCGCATCCAGCGGATCCCCGCAACTTTCACCAGGTCATCGTTCCACCCGGTGGGAGGCCTTCCAACGCAACGTCTTCCAGTTCGCGGTCGCCACTCCAGAACTTTTCTGCCCCAACGGCCATCCGTTCTGCGAGAAATGTGCCCTGCCCACTTTCACTTAAGTTTGACAAATTCCAGATCATCTTTAATTTGATCCAAGATTTTGGTTCTCATTCATTATCAGCTATATGAAGTAACTTTAATATCAAGTTCTATATTATCTGCGAATGAAATAATAATTTCGAAAGTGATAAGATCACAAAATCACCGTCTAACGAAGTTCCGTGTCCCAATACGTCTATTCTATACGTAGCCTATCTGTTACGAAGGTCGTTTATAATAAGCTAAGATCTACCGCCCACACAGGATTAGCAATATGTTGTATTGTTATTATTTTTCACTGTCAGTCTGCCAACTAAGTGAATAGACTATGATTAAACTGTTGTTCTTGACGGTTGGGAAAAAAGGTTTTGTATTAGCCTATGATAATAATCTTATATATAAAATTCTCCTGTCACAATGTTCGTTCCCGTACTCCTCCGAAACGGCTTGACCGATTCTCATGAAATTTTGTGAGCATATTGAGTAGGTCTGAGAATCGGCCAACATCTATTTTTTGTTAGGGTAGGTAGGGTAGGGTAGGTAGGGTAGGGTATGTAGGGTAGGGTAGGTAGAGTAGGGTAGGTAGGATAGGGTAGGTAGGGTAGGGTAGGTAGGGTAGATAAATATTTGGTGTTTTTATGGCAAAAAAGTTTGACGGGTCAGCTAGTTTTCCATAAAATTGCCTGATTGTGCTTGATAATATTGTCTGTGAGCATAATGTGAGCAAATAAGGTCCGAACAAAGTTTGTCCCTGCCTGCAGCGCGGTTAAATTGTTAGAGGACTAGAAGGTATTGATAAATCAAATATACATTCTGCCATCGATTTTAAAACAATTGTCAAAACGTCCAAAATGATTGGGATTAACATACATAAGTAAACTGAAGCCAAGAAAGAAGGAAGGCAGAAACTACAGAAAGTCACTATGCTACGATCAGGATTATCATGCGCTATCGAATGTGGATGTGAACGCAAAGCTGAGAGCAGATGTCGCTGGCGCCGCATTGCCTGCTGTCAAATTATTTTTGCTTTGTTTACAACACATTTTTTTGTTATTTTTGTATTTGAACCGGTCTACCATCGTTATTGATAACATGTATAGTCCCTGGAAGCTTAGGGAATTGAAAGACGAACTAAAGAAATGAGGAGCAAGTATAACTGGAAAGAAAACAGATCTTATTGGGAGGCAGACTTTTATATAATAAAATATTTCTCAAAGGTGATATGTTCTAGATTTGGCTATTTTTTTTTAGTTGTAACGAGTTATTTCTTACTCGACTCATGGTAGGAAAATTTACAAAAAATGAGAGAACATTACTTTAATGTGTTGGTATTCTTTACGTTTCAGGTTAGAAGTTTTATTTCATTTTTGGCAATCAATGCCCTCAAGCTTCTGAAGGCCAAGCAAATGAAATTCTTGCTGTAGTACTTTAAAATACGTTAATAGCTCCACTATATCGCCGAAGATTACCAAGCAACTTAATCAGAGTTACTTTGACGGGTACATAACATAACCTACAAATATGTATGGCCTTTACCCTGTTTTTTTTAGCGTTGTATCTTGGGGCAACAAATGAACACCGGGGTTGGTACATCCTGGTACAGCATACGCAGGCATATTTCGAGAAAATTAAAATTTGCTGAATGATAGGTTTAAAAATGTATGGATTTGACAGCTTCCAATAGCCATAGCGACGATGCGCCACCTATCGTGATAAAGTGGCAGTTCACATCCCCATTGCCACGTGGTCAATCCCAAAACATTATTATGGAGGCTAGAGTAAAAGGAGAACGATCTATGTGAATGAAAAAGTGGGGAATTGCACTCAATAAGGCGCTACAGTAGCCACCGGGTATAATAAACAATTATTCATAAAATAAATATTTCATAAAATATATTATACATACTGTTGGCTGGAAATAAGACGGACACTGAGGCGATTAATATTGGTTATTTTTGAATTTACGCCCACTTGGACAACTTTTCACCACGCAAATTTTCCCCATTACTGTTCAAATGTTTAAGAGTTTTATAACAGTATATGAACTAAAAAATAACTTTTGTTTTATACTCTATAGGCTCACGCTTGACCACTATTTCACCTAATGTTAAGCGATGATGTGGTAGACGGTGAATCACGCTTGTCTAGAAATAACCTATTCACTGTTGACTTAAATACTCTTAGATTGTAGCTGTCGGGAAACACAGAGTCCGGCAGGGAATTCCACTCCTTAGCTGTACGCACAATAAAAGTGTTCTCAAAACGTTTTGTGCTTATGGGTGGGATTTCCACCATGTACTGATGGCGCATCGTAAATGGCTGGATGGCTATATGATGGATGGCTCAAACTAAACGTATGACTAAAAGTTTACATAAATTCTATCACTCTCCACTGTTTCTCACAGCAATAATTTTAGGTTATGTCATGTTCCTCGGCATACTTCAAACCGTTAACAAACTACTACATTCATACCACAACCATTGCCGGCGCTAGCGCCGTTTTGGAACTATTATTTAGTACCTATAGCTGGACACTTTTCTACTTCGCCCTATAAGAGATCGTTCTCCTTTACTCTACCCTCCATAAACAATATGAACTCTCGCTGACAGCATGTCATTTCATCAGTAGCGTAGCGTGCCTTGGCGGGGCCCCGTATAACAATTTGTTTGGAGGCCCTTATGTAGGGTAAAGATTTCTCACAAAAGAAAAAAAAATTAAAAGAAATATTTATTCATCATAATTATCTATGTCACTTTTGCCAAAGTTTTTACTAACAATTCAAATTGAATATACACTCTCCTTGCTTTTTTTCGGCAAACTGATTTATTAAATTATTTATAGCTGATGATGACTTTAGTTTTTCTAAAGTTTCTGCTTCTATGGACAGTAGTGACAGTTCTGACAGGCGAAAAATAAAAATGGGAAGTTTTTATTAATTTTTGCTTACGTACGTCGGGGGCCCCCGTGGTCTGGGGGCCCCGTATAATTGATACGGTAGATACGGCGGTAGCTACGCCCCTGCATTTCATACATGACTATGTTGACAACCAACATGAATAAATCATCAGATCATCATTTTGCATCGATGGCCCCCATTTAGAAATCTGGCAACGAATACGACTTACGAGATTTTTAACATTTCAACATTACACAACAGTTATGAAGCTGTTTTATCACCAAACTCTAGTGAAGTCAAAAGCCGTCTTCCAGTTTTTGCTCTTTCAAACTTGCCCGACAAAAGTCTTCTGTCCCATATGTATAGACTGCTTGCAAAATTTCTACTAATCTTTAGCTAACATCTTCTAAGTATGTACCGTTGGAACAATATTTTTTTTACAAAAATATTCAACTGACTTCCAAATAAAAACACTACAGAGTTAAAAATAACATCTATTTCGTTTTCGTTTCTTTGTTTTTTGACACCGACTTCCGAAATTCAAATTATTTTCAATTTGTAGTGTTTTTATTTGAAAGTCGGCTGTATTTTTTTGTAAAAAAGGTGTTATTTTTCACTTTTTAGTAATAGAATATAATGAGCAATAGTTGTTAAATACCTGATGGTATTTGGTGGAATTTGACCTAAAGTAGAGATGGGTCTAAAATTAATAAGCTGCTAAATTAGCACTGCTATATTTTTTTAGTGTCAACACTTGTTAAATAAATTCTGATCTAACTGCTAAATTTAACAGTTACATTTCACAAACACGACGGCTTTGTGCTTTTTGTAATAGAGTGTAGTAAAATTTATGGCGGGGTTCAAGAAATTGTAAAAAAACTAAAGCTGCGAACACTTTCACACATACTGACACATCTTGCGAACAGAAGTTTAGAAATATCTTTTCAAGCAAAACAAAGGACATGAAAGGCCACAATGGTGTTCCGTCTCAATTGACGAAAAAAAAACAGAAAACGAAATGTTAATACTCAATACAAAATTAACCGTTTTAATTTTGTATTGAGTCCGACAGATTGTTATTTAGTTAACTGCTAACTGCTAAATTTAACATTTCCGAACTCAGTGTTTGGAAATGTTAAATTTAACTTTACTAGTGAGTGTTAAATAAAGACTGATCTTCGTTACGAAGTATATTTACGTATATATAGTAGTTATTGTGTGTTGTGAGTTTAATTTCAATTGTGTGACTGTTTTTGTGTTGTTTAGGTTTTAAAAATAATACTTTCAAATTGCAATAAAACTTCTATAATGGATTCTTTATATCTGTCATAAAGTGTTTTTAGTGAACATAACAAAAATATAATCATTAACTTATGCAGTTTGTATTTGATTATTGGAAAAATAATAAGTTATTTATTAAACAAAACTTATGAAAACTAAAAAAACAGCCATAGAAGAAATAAATTGTGGTAAATAAATCGATTCTCATTTTAAATATGCCAACAGAAAAAGTTGACAGTCCAAGCCTATGAAGGAAACTAGAATTAATTTATGTCAACAATCTGTCTATGTTTAAATTTAGCAGTTGCTAAAAATAACTGCTAATTTTAACTGTTAATTATTTTTAGCATTAGCATTTAGCAGTGTTATTATTTTTTAACGTTTAAGCCCATCTCTAACCTAAAGGTACACTAGCGAGAAGTAAATAATAAAATCACTGTGTACTGATTTGAGGTGATTGCTCATTTATTAAAAAAAATACATTTGCATATACTCTTATCACGTTAAACAAACAATAGCGACTTCTAACTCGACGCCAACGCCATCTATCGAGCACGTCGGAAGCTTTACAAAGAGTTCAGTCGTAAACAATAGTTCTATAGTAAGGTACCTATAATTACCCTAATAACATGGAACTTGAACATAACCGGTGAAATGAGAGTGTATCAGATTGAATTGTAGACATCACGTATCCCTTTAGAGCGTACCGGCGTGATAATATGTTATATAGCGGCGTGAACAATAAACAAACATGCGATTGCATCAATCCCGTAAGATTTGCCGTTGTTTATTGAATATTTCTGTTGTATACCTCCGAAGTTCTTAAATGAGACCAATTTGGGTAAATACTCATTTAAAAAAAACTAAGCTTCAGTCCACAATTGGACCGTGAAGTCGTTAAAATAAACAAAAAATACGTACATACAGCCGAACTTATGTAGGTGTCTAGGAGGAGGTTCCATAACCGCCCCCTTTTTGGAAAGTCGGTTAAAAACGGGCTAGTCTGTCAAAGGCATATTATGAATTTGTATTATGTTGGTGTTTGTTGGCCACACCCTAGGAATTTGATGTTTTTTTTTTTTTTTTTGGGATGGGTTTGCTCTTGACTCTAGTCTAAGTCATAGGTGACAGAGACAGAGTCGACGATGGAGTGAGCTTACCCAGAAGGAGCCTGTTTACTCTAACTTTGAAGAGATTCGGGTTGAATGCGTTCGGAAACACAGATGCAGGTAGTGAGTTCCATTCATTCGCTGTGCGCATTATGAAGGATGTTTGGAAGCGCTTGGTGCGAATTGGTGGTATGGCAACAAGGTAAGGATGTGTTAGAGAAACGCGATTTGCTGCCTAAGCATACTATAATTTCAGCTTTTCGGTACCTAATTCTTGATAGTAATACTCTCGACATTATCTAAAGAGTGTAAGGAATTTTAGAGTAAGCTTGTTAGGTCAATCAGAACTATTTAATCGATATTGAGAGAAATAGGTATCTTCAGGATTCCTTCCAAGATTTTCTTGTTACCTAAAGAGTAAATCCAACACTGGGCAATCGTATTTAATCTCCCACAACTGTATTGTCTTTATAATTTTAGCTTGTCATGATCTTTCTAGGGTATTCTTAAAAGTTTTGTAATAAACGATGTACTGCGTACCTACTGTAATAATGATTCGTTTTTAGGGTTCCGTAGCCAAATAGAAAAAAAACGGAACCCTTATGGATTCGACATGTCTGTCTGTCTGTCCCTCCGTATGTCACAGCCACTTTTTTCCGAAACTTTATGAACTATGCTGTTGAAACTTGGTAAGTAGATGTATTCTGTGAACCGCATTAAGACTTCCACACAAAAATAGAAAAAAAACAATACAATTTGGCGGTTCCCCATACTTAGAACTTAGGGTATCTATGGATAGGTCTTCAAAAATGGTATTGAGGTTTCTAATATACTTTTTTCTAAACTAAATAGTTAGCGCGAGAGACACTTCCAAAGTAGTAAAATTTGTGTCCCCCCTCCCCTGTAACTTCTAAAATAAGATAATGATAAAACTAAAAAAAATAAATGATGTACATTACCATGTAAACTTCCATCGAAAATTGATTTGAACGAGACCTAGTGAGTAGATTTTTTTAATACGTCATATATCGTAAACCGCAATTTACTAAGTACGGAACCCTTCTTGCACGAGTCCGGCACAACACTTGGCAGGTTTTTTCTATCATTAGAAAGCCTGCTACAATATCAAAAGGCAATATTAACTAAAGGACTTACATAACAACACAAAAAGCTTAGCAACTGTCCAGAATTCTAAGATACTTGGAAGGTCAACTTAAGAACATAGGTAACCAACCTTATTAGATCTATCCAACCTTCAAGATTGCCTTAAAACCCCACTTCAACTACTACAACTACAGTTCAAAGTATACTAGCTCCTGTATTATAGACAGCCACTTTGCTACACGATTTCAACCTTACTGCAAAGGAGATAGGATTGATTTTTCCTCGAGCAGCAGTGACATATGAATCGAGTTCCATTCATTACCTGCTATGACATGGACTGATGAAAAATGATGTCTCCTAAACCGTACTTAGATGATGAAAAGAGCAGTTTATGCGAGATGTAAGCATGAAATGAATGGGACGACATTTTTCTTTAAGAAGTGTTATAAGTTTTTGTCACATGGAAAATGTGGTGAACGATGGAAAAAATTCGCTTTATTTGACGGATTATTTAATTTTAGGTGGGATTTTTTGAATGATATTTAGGATTCTATGTCATTGGAAATAGGGATTAAGTCTGGTTAAATAGTATGTATTTATTTAACTTATGACCGCTATAAAAACAACCTGGACACGGGCTCCCACCAGCAGCGCTAACAAAGAAAATTTGGTTCAAATAAATGCGCGACGAAATAGATGGCGCGATATTCATCGATTTGTTATTTAATTGCGTGTAAAATTAACATTTTCAAAAATTGATCACATTCACATTTCAAAGATTATTTGAACGCATCATTTAAAATTGATTCCAATAGATGGCGCGGTTTTAAATGTCTCAGGCATGCCACTCGATTATTTAAATTTGTATTGTAACAAATTTTGGTACAATAAAACTGTAAAAACGTGCTAAAAATACTATAAAACAAAGCGTCACTGTAATTTAAAAAAAAAATGGCACGAAACGAGAAAACCCTTTTACTTGCGTTGCTAACACTATCTATAGACGTGGAACGCAACCGAACGCGATTGAAGTACGTACAAAAATTATCATCTAAATCAGACGAAAAATGCTTGTTACGTCGGCTCGGTTTCTTTGTATGGGATGAGGCATCTGCATGCTAGTATTATATTATCTGTGACCTGGCCAAATGGAGTATCATAGACCCATCCAAAACACAGTGCCAGTGTGGGGGCCCCTTCGCAAGATATGCCCCACCTCCTTGTCTGCCCTTCATGCTCGACCACCTGCACCTTACGGGATTTGAACGTAGCGAATGACAGTGCTGTCCGAGTATCTAAATACTGGTCGGGCAGAATCTGAACAGTTGAGTTAATCGACACGAAAGAAGAAGAATTAAACTTAATGACCGACGACCTTATAAAGGTCGCTCAGCTGGGATGTATTGGATGTAAATGATGGGGTCTGTCCAGCAGTGTACTACGATAGCAGGAGGTGATTGATTGAAAAAGTAAATGATGAGTTCAGAAATGATTTTACCTAACAACAGGCTAAGGAAAGGGTGGCTACAGCATCTTTGTTCGAAAGAAAACATAGTTAAAAGTATCTATTCACCTAATTAACAATTTCTTAAAACATCCAGTAACTAATATAACGACTTCTTTGAAGAGAACTTCTGATAAATCACCTCTAAAAGTGTCCTCTCTGGCTGACTATATTTCTTCAGATAGTAATAGGTAGTTCTCCTGAAGTCTAATAGTCAAAGAAAGAACAAGAAACATATTTATTTGTCACCCGCACAGGAGACACGAGAAATAAGCAAAAAATTAAATAATAATACAAAATAAAATCCCGTGCAAGACCAAAAAGGCTCCTATCTCAGCATGTGCAGCGATAAAAAAAGGAAATAACGCAGTGCTGATATTCTGACAAGACCCACTGCCCTACATGCATATCAGCGGAGACTAGTTATATTTTTCAGGTTTTAATTGCATATTTATAATGTAGTTTCGAGCAATTCAAGAGAAGCATAGTTCACCATACTAAGCCTATTATAATTTCTAACACCCCAAGTTACCATGCTTCATATCTATGAAAGCGAGCCTACCTGACAAATACATGATTAAAGCTACCTTCCTCCGCGTGATCCGCGTGATCCGCCATACATTTATCACACGAGTTAACGTCAATAACAACATTGTCATTAAAGTTATGTTCTTAATCGATGGGTCTAAAGATCGGGAGGACATTTTGTGAGCAAATGTTACGAGAATAAGCTATGATTCTTATGATATACTTTTTTTACGGGACAAGCCCGCTACTGTTTTTAATCCACTACAACTTCTGAAAGGCAAAATCAACATTGACGACCACCAGAAAATCACTGAGGCAATGTATCTCGACCGAATCCAGGAGAAATCGATTCAACGATCTTGGATTCCAGAACAAAATTAACCAGAAAAGCGGACACCATTAACCACGGAAAAGTTATATCTCCTCGCTAAATAGTATAATAGTACATTATGGTATAAGTGTGTAATTTAGGTGATTACCGCCGAGGCCCGAGGTGCAATTGAAACCCGAGCCGTTAGGTGAGGGTCTTAAGAGAGCCGAGGATGGTAATCATCCATACACACGTGTATCATACGACGTTTTTCAACACACTTGTGAATAAAATAATACGTTAAAATCATTTTCAACAGTGAAAACGAGTTTTTTTTTTCGCAATAGCGGGAAAAAATAATTAGTGTTCCTATGCGCGCGCATCTAACAATGGCGATCGGCCATAGACTAAAATAATGAGGTTTCCTTTATTTGGCTTTCCTCTGATAGCGTTTTAGCCACGTAAAAAATGGGGAATTTCAAGTTTACAGAGAAAAACAAAAGTTTATTTGAGTGAAAGTTTTATTTTTTAAACACGTACAAGTTGAAATTATCTATTTAAATACGAATTTCCATGAAATGAGCAAGCAATGGGTACATACATTAATTTATTTTTACTATTGAGCACGATCTTTTTTGTATCGAAACTTTTTTAAGAACTCTATAACTCACTCGTGAATAATAGCAATGAAAAAGTCACAGTTTGATCACAGGTGTCATAATGTGCCTAATTGCGGTGACTTTAGAGCCACTTTAAAAAAAAATATATTCACTGTCTGCCTTCTTCTGTTTCTCCGCTTACTTCTTCTAAACCACGCAACGGAGTTTAATACGGTTTTTACTAATATAAAAACCGATAAACGAGAAAGCTTTCTGTATAAAATGTGTCTTGTGCAAAGCCGAAGCGTGTCGCTAGTATGCCTATAATTTAAATATATGTAATGTTCCAAAGTTACCATGCTTCATATCTATGAAAGCGGGCCTAGCTGACAAATACATGATTAAAGCTACCTTCCTCCGCGTGATCCGCGGGGACGGCCAGCCATTTATCACACGAGTAAACGTCAATACCAACATTGTTATTAAAGTTTTGTTCTTAATCGAGAGGTGGAAAATTTTAGAGCAAATTTTATGAAGTTCAGGTCAACAGTCATTTTAGAAAGGAAGGCGAATTTGAGAAAGTCTGGACCAGATCTCGATCGTGATGCATTATTAAATGCGCCATCAGCAGAAAGCCAAGATGAATAATATATAACCTACTCGTGGAATGAAGAACTCAAAGTATACAGCACTTTTTTGATGTGTGTGGATTTTTTGCACACTTAGCACAAGCTATCAGCTAATACCTCGGATTTGCTCCTTATCCAACAGGAGCCGTGCATTATTTCGAAATATAAAGTAGCATAAGACACTCAGCGAAATATTAGCTTTCAATCAATTAAAGAATTACCGACATCAGATCTGTACTACCAGAAATAACTTGCAACAAACAAACACTTACTTTACCTCTATTATAAGTTTAAAAAATATTATTCTAATCTACAACTCGTATGGTGTCGGACGTAAAGAATCTCACCATCCCATATCTTCCCTTGGGTGTCGTAAGAGGCGACTAAGGGATACTCCAGATAACGGGCAGCAGCGTTCCCTGTGCACTTTAACAACAAACTGCGATTGCCAACCTGCCTGCCAAGCGTGGCAATTACGGCATAACGCCCCGAACAAAAATGAAAAGCACAAAGAAAAAACAGTCCCGGGTGCCCGGCAGCCCGTCGAACCTCTTTTATTGGGGGAGGCCTATGTCCAGTGGTGGACGACTTTCGACTGATAAGATGACAACTTAACTGATAATCTTAGTGCGTTAGACGACACGACTAATAAACTGAAAGCAACAATTTAAGACACAGTCCACGAATACAATTACCAGAATGAAATACTTACCAACGTAAACACTTCCTAGTAAGATTGAGCAATCACAAGCATAATCGGAGAAATATGTCGTTTATTATTGTTTAAACATATTGTTATTGTTTTACTATAAACGTTGGTACATTAAGAATGATAATACGACGGTTATATATAAAGTTACAGATAATATTGTGGTCAGTACGCTTGGAGATGTGTTATCCGGAGTCGTGAAACTGTGTTGTGTTCTGTTGGAATATATTGTGGCAGAAAGGTATTGGTTTTCTGTTTTATATTGAAATCTTTCTATGTTGTAAAGATTGAGTGCGAATTTTGTGAGTTTGAGACGATAATCTCCGGTAATTTTTAAATCATAGACAGTCGTTACGGTGTGGTGAAACCATAAAATCAGACAAGTCTTGCCAAGGGATACCGTATTGCCTGCCTATCCGTTACTGAGTAGTGGAGGTAAATTAGGCAGTAGCTATGTAAAATACTACCAGTATAAGCTTAGCGTAGAATCCTGTTAGACTGGAAACGGGTCCCAACGTAGTAGGGCAAAAGCTAGTCCGATTTATTGTGTTTAGTTGGACGATAATCGCCGAAGTCACTGCACCTAGTCAAATCAAAATGAAATCAAAATATTTGTTTCAACTAAAGCATTAAGCGGAGAGAGCAGTGGTGGCCCAGTGGTAACGGTCCCGACTTACGTGTCGTATGTCGTGGGTTCGGACACAGGCAGGCACATTACTTTGTGTAAATTATTTCATCACTACTGCTCTCAAAACGGTGAAGGAAAACATCGTCAGGAAACCAGCATGTCCTAGAACCAAAAAAATCGAATACATGTGACATCTACCAGCAATGGCCCTGTGTCTAGAAATTAAAAAAAAAAACAAAATAGAAGCTAATGCTCATTCGCAAGCGTCAGTAGGTCTCTATGGAGAAGAAAGTGCAAGAAACTCCACGGGCACTGTATTTCCATCAATAATAAATATGTTTTATAACAAATATTTGGTTTTATCATTCTTGTTGGAAAATTAGATGCATATAATATGTGAGAACGATGCAAAAATACTTTTTGCACAAGTACAAAGGCGGACTTAATGCCTTAGGCATTTTTTACCAGTGGTGCAGAGATAAAACAAAGCAGGTGTAACTAAATTATAACAAGAATAGAGAGAAAAATATATTTCTATCCAAAAATAAGAATTATGAATATATACTCAGATACATATAAACAAGATTATAGTGAATCCGAAACCAACAAATCAATTTTGTGATGATTCTGCAAACATCTTGCGAATATGCTCACGTGTCTTAAATTTGAAAGAAAACCGACTGGTTGCCATCCTGATCCATTTTAATTCTCCAACTTGCTCGCCATAAGCCCCTTCTTTCTTGTGCCAATTTCCACTGATCTGCAAACATTGCAAAAAAAGTCTATTAAAATAAAATGAAATCTTGATACGTAAAGGAGAGGGAAGGAAGGGAATACATTATGGAAACAGTCAAGCGTTAAATTCGCACCGCGTAAGCCTCTACCGAGAAAATTAACAGCGTATATAATTGAAATTGTAGATATGGCTCTTTCTGGGGTTTACCTACCTTAAGAGTATAAGTGGTTTCACGTTCAGCTACTTAGCAGTAAAACTTTTAGATATGACACAGCTGAACAAAAAATAAAATGAACCCGACTGCTTAAGATGCGGACTAAAAAGACGGAAACATGAAGAAAATCTTGCTGTGCAGTCGGAGAATAAATATTCGCGAGCTGGCTGACCAGAACCAGATACATCCTGCGACTGCACAGCATGACATATAAGTATTATATATTTATTAAATCACCTCTTAAAATCCTTTATCTTGGTACCCCACACAATGAATTTGGAAGAAAAATCTATTTGGGCCCCCACAATATGGCGCCCAAAATCTGTATTTTACAATTTTAATGTAGCCAGTGACATTCGCAAGGTTAAGACGAATCGATTGACGTAAGAATCATGAAAATCGACCAACGCCGGTAGAAAGCCACATAGGAACAAACATATATACATCGTAGACCGATAAGCACATTACGCTCCTTCGGCAGTCGGTTAAAAACTAGCTTTTTCCCAAGGCTCTCGTGAACTATCATAGGACCCGCATTTTTTCAAGATAAAGAGCCTATGACACTCAGTGATTCGAGCTTGCCATCAGTAAAAGGTTTCTTTAATCCGATGACTATTTTCGGCGATTACTTCCTACATCCAAACTTACGAACATCTTTGTAGAAGACGTACTGAAATATATGTTAGACTACTGTTCTTCTTGTAAAAGCAATCGTCTTAATCTTCACTTCTGGCCAGAATCAACCACTGCTGAGTATCATCATCATATCAGCGAAAAGACGTCCACTGCTGGACATTGGCCTACCCTTTCTGCCATAATGCCTAGTTCCGTGTGTTCTTTATCCATGTGTTCCCCGCGACTTATAAGATACAATATCCTTTCTGCTAAATTCGATTGAAATTGTTTCGTCAGCAATTAAAACAGTGGTCACAAACACTCAGATAGAAAGAGATTGGATTGCATAGCATCTTGGAAAAATCCCTTCATAAAATATTTAAAACAGCAAGCAAAAATTTATTTCTTAGAAATTGTGTTGTTTGCCAGATTTTCCTTGAAATTGATACTTTATCATTAAGTAAACAAGTTTCCTTATCATAAACAAAAACAATTCTAGTAATGTAATGATTGGACGTTATTATTTTCACCATGGAAGAATACTCGTAAATCTGTAGCTCTCTCTCCGTTTTGTGTGTGAGGTTATCAAGTAATACACTTGATAAAATACATTCAACTTCTTAGGGTATTCAATGTAATAGCACAGACTGCGACAACTTCAAAACGTACTAACTACTGTGTATAATGTTACCTGCTTAGTGAAATCAATAAAATTTCAATAGAGTCGGCTATTCGTCTAACTCTCAATGTAACGACTATTTAATATATTTTAACTGCAAAGTAATTAACGTACTTTTATTTTCAGTTACCCGACATTAACTCCGTACAGACTAAGATGCTAACATTGACTTATTCCATTTCAGATGGAGAAATTAATACTACTTCTGTCAGTAGTGACAACAATCAGTGCAAACCCAGTGATGACCAGACAAGGACTCGCGCAACAGAAGTCCAGGGCCACATTCTGCGCCAACCTCCTCAATTTCAACAACTTCCACTACTCTTTAGAAGAAAAAAAGAACGTTACAGGCATACCAGCAGACATGAGCATTCACTGGAAGACTGAGAAGGTCTTCTTCACTCTCATCAGTGACGAAATGAAGATGAGTCTTCAAGTAATGCACCCGAGCGGTGAATTCGAAATTATAAAAGTTGCCGGACTCGGTCAGTCGACGTGCGTTGATAACCTAAACGACATCGTGTATTTAGCTACTGATAACGGTGTCTACAAATACAAAGATGATAGCTCTATCGAACTGTACACAGCTTTAGGTGAAGATGTTATGTATATCGCCGTAAGCAGTGATGGCAGTGCAATGTATATAGCAACTTGGCCACAAAATCGAGTCCACAAGATCACGAACGACGGCCAAAAGCAGGAAACGTTTACAGCTATACCCAACGGACATGGTTTGACTGTAGACCCAAGGAATAACTTGTACTTCGTAGCAACAAAAACATCTTATATTCTGAAAAGTGGAACCACAGTCCCAATCAAGATCAAAGGGCTACCCAGTGATAAAATGACAGGAGTCTTCGTCAGTCGATCTGATGAAGTATTCGCCATGGATGAGAATAGTAACTTATACGTAGTTGACCCTGAGAACACTAGTGCGAGGAAACTTGGCTCCTTTGGCATAACCGGAGTGAATTCCTTTGCAATGGATTCAGCTGATAATGTTCTTGTGGGAATCAAAGGCTCCATTTTGAAATTCAATGCCTATGAAAAGACTTCTTGCCCGGATAATGAACAGTAATTTTTTGATCATCTTTTGTGACTAACTGGACTGTTTGATTATTGTTTTGTAAATAAATTAATGTAGTTAGTACTTAATAGTTTATGTACGTACTTACTGGTTTTCTTGACCCTGATTTTCTTGGAATTCTTCTGGTTCAGTCTACACTCTTAATAATGTAGCGTGTCCTACTTCATTCTATTGAGTGTTAGTTTCTGGACTTTCTAGATCTCTTAATCCCACGGTCTTCATTTTTCTTCAAGATTTATTCTATGTCTATTTATGTGTACCTGGTGAAGGCCGCGTGATTCTGCTGGATGCGAGAAGCAGAGGATCTGTCGACAAGGGCGTCAGCAGGCGAGGCCCAGAGGGAGGGGCAAGTTGATATATGGACAATGGGAAAAGTATGAATTTCAAACACAGTCCAAAGCACACGAAGACTGGTCTTATCCCAATGGCGATTCTGATAAAACCGGTACAAAGTCAAATGTCTCCACGAATTCAATACCTACAATAAACAAAACTTGTATTACAATATATTAAATTAGAATAATTGAATAAAAAGAATTTGGAGGAAATCAAAAGATACATTGATAATTACAAGATTTTAATAATAAATTAGACCAGCGAGATCCTTTTTTTTTGATGTTTATCAAAACACAATCTTCGGGAGATTTTTGTAAATTTCTTGAACACTTTAGTATAAAATCTTATAGGTTTTCTTTGCACACTCATCATGGGCAGATCATTGAGGCGATTTGCCCCCATAGTAATTCTTAACCAGGATTTTAGTCTCCTGAGGCTGCCCGTTTACGCTTTGTCCGTTTTGGACAAGAAGATTTTTGTCTCTTTTAGGACATCACCAACGGTTAGATTTGTTAAGTGAGTGGACTTAGGACTTTGATGGCTTTACATTTGATTTTTTTGTTAATCTCTAGGGTGGGGCAACTGCCCCTTCTGCCCTCCCTGCCCCCCTTGGCAATGGCCATGTCTCTCGATGTGGCTCGGGGGAGAACTATATCTTGCATTGGATAAAATGATAATGCCTCGACTTCTGTGAACTCCTCTTCCTTTCCTTCAATCTTCTTGATATTTATTATTTTTACATATTGGCACTTTAAATGCAATCTAACTTGCCTTGTAATCTATCTTACCTCACTGTACCTACAGTTGTATCCTCATTGTTCCTACAGTTGTATCCTCACTGTACCTACAGTTGTATCCTCATTGTTCCTACAGTTGTATCCTCACTGTACCTACAGTTGATTTTAATTTAAAGGTGACTTATAAATACCACGTATGTGTGTTAAATTACAGTTATTAATTATAAGTCTAAATAAAAAGTTAAATACTTACTAAGATAGTGTTTTATAGCGAGGTACCTACTAAATTGTTACATAAAATCACACTCAAACAACAACATGACACTTATAAAAATGTGTATTAAATGTTTCACTTATTTAAATGTTTTATTTTTTTCTCAGGATCGGCAAGAAAGGCAAGAGGCACAGTCGCAAAAGGAAGAGCAAGAAACGAACCACTTCCACCACTGAATCCACTGACGAAGAAGAAGAAGAAGAATAAACTATTTTACTGTTAAAATAACTAGATCTTTTTGTTGCCACGGTCAAATATATGCCTCATGTTAATCGACGCTATTTTTCAATATTATATTCGCTAAAATACTGTCGAAATATAAAAGTTTCTGACAATAACTGGTTTCAATGACATCTGTGTATTTTTTAAGGAACTATTTGAGCTTCGCAACGAATAGCGCCACCTGTAACAAAAATAGAGAAACACTACCACAATGTTTCAGTAATTGATCACAAGATGGCAGCTAAAAGCGTTTAGTTAAGCCTTTTATTATACAAAAATTATAAAATTATTTAGTTAAACATGAATTTTCTAATTACGTAAAGAAAATTTTATGGAATAAATATACATAAATAACGAAATCTTATGCAAAACATCAAAGTTATTAGCAGTAACAACACGTTGTAACAGCAATATTGCCAGATCAAAATTATTATGTGCGAAAACGGAAAATTGAATTTATGGGTAAAAATAGTGAACCAGCTTGACTGAACATTTAATTTTGGAATATTACTTTTGGCTCTGATGAAAGAGAAGACTAAAGACTAAATTGGTCAGCATCATCAACATCAATAATATTAAACAGTTCCGTTGGTCAGTATCTATTATTATAATATAATTATAGAAAATCTATGAACTCTGATCGATTATGTTATTAATGCCGTAATTAAAATCAAATGGCTATAATTGGAATTGGAATGATAGAATTGATATCAATTTACAGTTGAAATGATCTGAAGTTCATTGTATGTAAAATAATGCGATTAGTAAAATCATTACCTATTAACAGAAAATTAACTTGATTGTATTACATAGTAAATAACAATAAACAGTTTCAAATTATTCTTGTCCTTCTTTAAATCGCCCGTTGTCTATTTAGATGATTTTGAAACGACTGCGAAACTAAGTGGTTAGATGTAACGCCAATCTGGTAAAATGGGAATAGCTATACCACCGCGAAACTTGAAGGGTGAAGAAGTGGAACTGCATCGCAGATTATGTACCTTTTCTACTTTTCCACTCTCTGGACCCCAAACCTACAGGCAAAGCGAACTATGCGCTTTTATTGACCATGCCGTGGAAGTGACATAGTACTGGGCTCATAAAATTTTAATGTTTTGCCCTGGCAGTTGAGTGTGACATGCTCTCTCAAATGTCTCTCTGATGGTGGCGCGTGTGTTGGATCATTCGGTTCCCTTCATGATGGTTGAGCTGGGTGGTGCCGATTCATGCGTCATGTTCGTGAACGGGCGCCGTCAGTTGGGATTGGTCTTAACTTAACTGCTTCGGATGCTAATGTTTTTCTAGTACCTATTATGTAACTGCACAGTACATGTGTGAGTACTTTTAATACTTTGTAGCTGTACTAGTATAGTAAGTATGTAGTGATTCTGGGAGCATTTTCCTCACACATATAAATGTATTAATGTATGTACTTTGTGTTAAAGTACCTAAATATTGTAAAAAAAAAAAAAAATTTTAATAGAGTAATTATGGAGTTTCTTGTGCGTTCTTCTCCATAACAAGCTACTTTCCGAATGCACGGTAGAATCAATTTTTATTCCTTGTAAATTTTAATGCATCTAACGTTCAAAAGTGCCGTTTGGTGGCCTAGTTGAAATAAAATATCTTTGTCCAAAATGTACCATCGACAGAAAGATGACTTGAAGTATAACTTACAATAATAATAAACGAACTGTGCTTGCCCAGTGGTAACGGCCCCGACATACGTGTCATAGGTCTTGAATTCGAACCCAAGCAGGCGCTTTACTTTGTTTAAATTATTTTCATTACCATTGCTCTTAAAACGGTGAGGGAAAAAATCGTGAGGAAAAGGAAACCGACATTCCCTGAACCAAAAATTCGAAAACATGTGACATTCACCAACCCGCATTGGGCCCGCGTGGTGGATTAAGGCCTATTACCTCTCTCACAGAGAGGATGCCTGTGTCCCAGCAGTGGGAACATTATAAGGCTGATGATGAATAGTGCTTATTTTCACGTCCTAACTGTCATTTGACCTATAAATTCATAAAATTTATCTTGTTCTCTGCGACATATGTCAAACTGACGTATACGTTGCTAAGTTAATGTTAGCCTGTCAAGCGCTATTGTTACTGTATTGATACTGACAGCTGTCGCAGAGATCAAGCTATCTATGAAGTATTGTTAACACAACTTTATTAAAATAACTAGTTAGGTCATAGTCTGGCACGTCTTTCGGCGGATGTGTGTAGAATAAAGAATCAAATGTTAGTATTCGACTGATCAATCCCGTCAATGACGGAACACACACACAGAAGTGACTATGTAAGGCAATGGCTGTAATCAAGTTATAAATCTTGCAATAACATTTTTTCATGTTGTTGTTTACAAAAAAAATCTAAAACCAATGTTACTTCGGGGTAAAACATTATTTCAAATGGCAACACCAACTCGTCCTCCAAACCAACCTATATTTCTTTTCTGTCACTCGGTTCATTCATTCATGTATTTGTCAAATTGTCATACGCGTCGCCGATGTGTCAGTGGGCGATCGTTGTATAGCGTGTTATTTGTGTCTTAAATGTGGTTCGATTATGTGATAATGAGAAGACACGCGCTTTACAACATTATAATTAAGTGATGCATGTGTTTTGAGTTTAGTGTCGTGTTAAAAAACGTTGTTTTCATTTGTATGTCATCGGACTCTTCAATATGGCGGCCTCTCGTCACAAATCACAACAGAAAAATATATCTTCGATATTTTCGAAGTTGCACGGGGCGTTCTCGGATGCGGTATGCCCCACTAAACTTGCGACCGATAAACGGACATTGGATAAGACTTGGAAACTGATGGATAAAGTGGTGAAACTGTGTCAGCATCACAAGATGAATTTGAAAAACAGTCCGCCGTTTATCCTGGACATTTTACCGGATACGTATCAGCGTTTGCGTGTGATATATTCAAAGTACGAGGACAACATGCAGGCGTTGAATAACAACGAACATTTTAACATATTTATTATTAATTTGATAAGGAAGTGTAAGCAGGCTATAAAGTTGTTTAAAGAAGGTAAAGAGAAGATGTTCGATGAGAACTCTCATTACCGTCGTAACCTGACGAAGCTTAGTTTGGTGTTCAGTCACATGTTGAGTGAGTTGAAGGCGATGTTCCCGAACGGCACGTTTGCCGGCGACCAGTTTCGTATCACGAAAAGCGACGCTGCCGAGTTTTGGAGGACCAACTTTGGAAACAGGTTAGTTGAAACTATCTAAATTCTACCTAATAAAAAACCCACAACTTGTCCATCTTTAAACTGAGTTTTGATTCTGGCAACTGTATTCAAGATAAAGTTAAATTTATACCCAATTCCCATCCCGTAGGATCCCTGGGATCACACTATACTCTACTCTGTTGGCCTGAGCTGGGTTAGGTCAACAGGTAATTTTGGCTCAGTGTAAATTAATCAAAGGCAAATCACATTCAAAACCAAATAAACTTTTAAATATACCTAATGTAAAAGAAATATTGTCTCTTTAAAGTACAATATCTTATGCATTATTGTTTCTTTTCATATTCATAAATTAATAGTCTGCCTGTATTGTTTTCATCACCAAACAAGCTCAGGTAAAAAATGCTGGTTGCATACCATGTTAGGCCGCTACAAACACAACTATACAAAATGGAGTTCTATAGACCCCAATGTGAGTGCAATACCTTTATCCGGAACTTCGGCCCATTGCTTCACCTGCCTAAAAAGTGTTTTATCATCCCAATGGAATACAAACTCTCATACATCCTTCCCAGGGTCTCAAACTAAATCCTTGCCTTTCTAAATCGGTTCAATAGATCCAGAGATTATCCTCTTCAAACTCACAAACATTACCTCTTTATAATTAGTATACCTAGTTATGGATGAAATCCTTTAGTACATAGCATCTGTGTTCCATAAGCTTATTAATACAGTCAACTACTGGGGTCAAATTTTCTACAAAATTAAATATCAGCTCAAAAAGTAGAAGACAGGGTAAACTACTAGTAGTTTTTAAAATGGGTTTAATTTTTTTGTTTTATTATATTAGTACCTAAATTACTACTTTATCCTGTAACTAAATATTTTAAATCGGTAAATGTTAAGTTAGAAATGGTCGGTATTTTTCGACCAGGAAAAGTTTAGCTGCTTGTTAAATCATCACACCAAAAAGGGTATCATGATATTGATAATCAGTATATTTATGGCAAATCTTATTTTTCCTGCTGTTAGGTCATCATATACAGAAGTACTAACTGTACAACCTTTTACTGTTTCTCAATTTATCACTGTTTATTACCCATATTTGCAAAATAAAGAATTCCTATTCTATATTTTAATATGGCAAGCAAAGCCAATGTCGACTATTCTGCCAATGTCTAAAGTTAAATGGAGTAGCAAGTATTGCTTTATTAGAAACTAGTAAGCCGCCCCGGTTTTACACTAGTATCTATTGGTGAAAACCACATGAAATTCAGTTCTGTAGTTTTTGAGTTTATCGCAAACAGACACTGCGGAGGACAACTAAATTCTCCGATTAATACAGTTTGGCAGTAACTTGTTGGGTTAGTATGGGAATACATTGTTATGCCACTTGCATATAGACGGTAGTTTGAAGTTTTATTAAGATTCATAATTTTATATTATTGTGGTGGATGAAAATCATCAGCGCCACTAAGAGTTCTGGGTAGGAATAAGGCAAAAGAGAGGGGAAGTGCTCAGTTCAGAATCTTAATTTTAGGGAGACGGCGGTATAAATCAAGGGCACTTAACACACGATTTTCTGACTCTTGACTTACATATCGACACCAGTGGAACAGTTGACATCTTGCTAAATTCACAAAAAAAAAACACTCCATATTATAGCTGTAAAAGTACCTACCTATTTTGCTTTCCAAGGACCTTGTTCATACTTGTTCCTTGTTTATCCATCTCAACTGTGTTGACTTCAAGGCAACCTGATAACTATCCTTTCTAATCATCATAAGGCCCACTTCATCTGCCTAGCCTTTTCCCAATGATGGTGAGTTGGGCTTAAAGTCTTAGCAGATCCAGCTGAATATATCTGCGTATTATAAATAATATGCCATCGGAAGATGGCCCCATAGCCTGCCGAAATTTGTGTCAGGAGCACAAAGGTGCATTGAAAGAGGCATACATATACAAATGGTTTCTTGATTTTTGTTATTTTATTTTTATTGTTAAACTTTTATGTTTCTACTCGTATATAAACATTATGTGGTATAACATCATCTTGGAAATACTGTAAGATGTTGTACTTATTGGTGTCAAATAAATAATAAATAAATATGGAGTGTCTACCTGTCTGACCTTGACAATCTGGTAGTTGCAAGTCCTGGCATGCCCTGCCCAATTTTTTTGTGGTTAGTGCAACTGTTCTTTTATCACATAACAATCAGCTGTCATTTACAACAACAGGTACCTAGTGCTGAGAAGTTGATTGATCAGTAAAAGTGCAGGTCATTAAGAAGTGCAGGATTGGGCATACTAATGTAAAGACCCTATATCAGTGATGGCGAACCTATGGCACGCGTGCCTGTGATGGCACACGACAAAATATTTCGGGCACGCTAAAATGAAGTTATTTAGAAAACTGTTAATTTGCAACAGCAGAAATGACACCAACTCCTACTTTTATTTACATCACACTAATATTATAAAGGTGAAAGTCTGAGTGTGTTTGTATGTTTGTTACTTCTTCACGCTCAAACGACTGTATGGATCTGGCTGAAATGATGATAATGATAGATTATAATCAGGAATAGCACATAGAATACTTTTTATCCCGGGAATATGTTCCCTTGAGATAAATTTGGTCATACACGCGGGCGATGCCACTGGCAGAAGCAAACTAGTACAACATAAAACTGTAAATAAATATTAGGATTGCTGGAAGAATTTCTGGGTGCAAATAAAGAATTGATTAATTCATAGCATTTAGAGCTTTATTTTTTGTCAATTAAGACCAAGTCAAAAATTTTTGGTGGCACTTCATTGTCACATAAAAAAAATATAACATTTAAACGGCACGTTTTCTAATAAAGGTTCGCCAACTCTGCCCTATATCCTGCATTTCCTAACAGTTTCATGTGCCATACCTATTATGTATGCTGTTAATATGTATAACTCTATCAAATACTTTAAAAAGATAAAAGTTAACCCAGCATTACAATACTAACAAACTGAAATGGCAATGACATATCGAGGTAAAACCATAATTTTCCTTTCAGCCGGTGTGTTTGCCTCCGCCAGTGCAATTTTATATTGAGGAAAGCACTGCATTTTATAAGTAAACAAAGTATTTATGTTATTGTTTCTAAATTGCTTTATTAAATAGAATTGATTGACTAAAATTCCCAAGTAATTAAAATAGGTACCTATTTAGTATTATAATTATCGGCAGTACTTCCATTTAACCGCATTTGTTTTAGTGTTTTTTCGCTTATTTAGGTATTGTACCTACTGTAATTAATGATTTTGCTTGTAGAGGTTAGCACCTAGTAGGTAAGATTTTAATTAATTCTGTTAATTTAAACTTGGTTACCTTCTATGGTTACTGTATTTAAAACATACAAACATTGGGCTATGTGTCTTCTCCTAACGTCAAAATTCAACATTTCCTCATTCCTTCATCTAGCAAATAGATGTCATGATATCTTTTGCATTTATTCCATCTATGAGTATGTGTAACACCTAATATTATGTATGTATGTAAATTTGATATAGTAATTTAATTTTTTATAAAGTGAATTTATATTTTAATGTAGCAGTCCACCACAGACTACCCCCTGTTTTATTCTAAGTAGCAATAAGTTTTCTTTTAAAAGAGATGTGTAACTTTTTTTGGGGATACATACAAACATAAACTCACGCCTTTTTCCCATGGGGGTAGGCAGAAACTACAGAACGCCACCCGCTACGATCCTTACATACTTCTTTTGCTTCACTCACATTTTGGGGTACAATAAAGTATATTCTATTCTAATCTAAGTAAACAAAACTAAAACGTGAAAACACAGTAACTTCATAACTAATAATCGCTAGAGGGACTAGCCCTCTCACAAGAAAATTACCACTTAGTTAACTGTCTTAAAAACAATATTGTCACAAATCAATTTTAAAATGTAAATGGTTAAGTAAATGTAAACCATATTTATTCTAAAATTGGATAGATTTAGATAGGTATCATAGTAGTCATCCTTTTCTAGCTATTTATCATCTTTCGAACAGTCTATCCATCATTTCTTCTACTACTCTTGAAATCCATCTCCACTTACATGTTGGCTCAAGACGTTTCCTCATTCCTCAAACAAGTAATAGTTGTCATACTCTAAGCAATAAATATCACTAAAAAGTGGTACAACTAAACACCATAACTTATAATCTCTTCTAGCAAGAAAATTAAACTTATTTAGCTGCTGCAACAACACTATTGTCATGGAATCTCCCTGTCAAACTTTTACAAGTTTGCAGCCAGAGAGGGAATCCATTGGGATTGGGGACAGAGAGGGTCTGGCTGCAAACTTGTTTAATTGCTCATATTCATTCTAAATAGAGCTATACTAATATTATAAAGAGTAAAGATTTGTAGTTTTGGACTTGAGTATGTAACAAATAAACTTAAAAAGTACTGCACCAATTTCAAAAATTCTTTTACCGTTGGGAAGCTACACTGTCCCCGGGTGACAAAGGCTATTTTTTATCACTGTATTCCCATGGGAACGGGAACTATGCGGGTGAAACCGCGAGGAAAAACCCATCATTCTCTCTTACCTAACCCATTTTGTTTTTATCTATACAACATGTCTTGTTTCATAATTCTCTGTAAGTCGTTGTATCAGTAGACATCTGTATCTGTGTATCCATTGTTTCTTTCCCCTTAGGCATAATATCTACAAATCCAATCCCCAAGAAATTTCCTCATTCCTCTTCTCAGCAATTGTTTTTACTAACCAATAAACAAAACTAAAAAGTGACACAACAGTACACCATAACTAACAATCTCTTCCTAGTCCCTCTAGCAAGAAAATTACTACTAATTTAGCAGTCCCAACAAACTATTGTCAAAGAAGGTTGGTTTGTTTTAATTTCTCTGTCAAAAACCTTGTTTAATTGCTCAAAATCATTCTAAAATAGTTTTTTTTTTCAATGGCAGTAATCATCATTCTCTTGCTTTTATCCCAGTTTTTGCAAAACATCATCTTCTTCAATACTTCTTAACCAACTTAAAAAAAAAGGAGGCAGTTCTCAATTCGTCGGAACCTTATTTTTTATTTTTGTGCCCCGATTACTCCAAAGACGTCGTGGTAATTTTTTTCTTTTGTTTAAAAGGGAACACTTACCAGGTGGTCCCTTGGTCTTCAAGTCAGGATCTGATGATAGGATCCTGGAGAAATCGAGGGAACTCCTCAAATTTTATTGGCACACCTATTATAGCGATTTTGGTATTTGCATCAACAATGCTATCATTTGCACTTAGAAAGTATCATTTGGTGAAGTAGAACTGATAAAGAAGACCACAGATGGCCACTAGAATTCCTTAATTAATACTAAGTATGTCACGGGTATAAGAATATCTCGAACAGTTAACCGACTATGATGAAACAATTGCCTACTTATGAACAAATGGTTCTGATGAAAATGGTGCCATCGAACTAATCTGATGATGAATGAAGCCTGAAGGTTGGCACTGGAACTCTGAAATAAAATAATAATGCTGATCGTGTCTGGGCTTATTGAAATCGTCATGAGATGTACTTTGGCTATAAATGATATTCATGGTTTGCCTACCAAAACTAAAAAAAGAGAAAATAAAAACTTTTATCAAAAAAGTCTGCGAAAAATAACTTTCTTTTCCGAAGTCGGTGTCGAAAAATGGAAAAAGACACCTACTTTGGCAAAGAAATTATTTTTCGCTTTGTAGTGTTTTGTTTTGGGAGTCAGTTTGTTTTTTTTGTTCAAAAGTTTTTTTATCTATTAGTTGTCATCTCATATCATCGATCGCACAGTCTTCGCCTACTCATAACACCTTCAACACCACTCATGAGACACAAAAGATAAGTATTGTTTGAGGTCACCGGCGACTGGAGTGGCAGTAAAGGTGTTAAAGCCATCTACAGTACTCCGCAATCTTCTTGGCCGCTCTGAAGTTGGCTACAATTGCTGTGCAGTAGTAAATCTTATACTAAAACAGCACCACACCATGCCATGAGCATCAGAAGACTATGTTAAGCCCGGCTAAAAAGAGGATTCCTGTCCATTCAAACTTGTCTTACGACATTTTCCCTATTCCTCAACCAAATCATAGTTGGTTGTAAACCCACTAAACCAATTAACAACACAAAAAAAAAGTTAAAAAAAAAAACCTACTGCTTAAAAAGCGAACTAAAAAGACGTAAACAAGAAGAAAATCATGCTGTGCAGTCGGAGGATACATGTTCGCGAGCTGGCTGACCAAAACCAGATGTATCCTCCGACTGCACAGCATGATTTTCTTCTTGTTTACGATTAACTTTTTTTATTTGTAACTATTTCGTTTTTTTTTTATTAGGTACATTTAAACTATAAATGTTGTATATATAAAATATAATTGTTTAAAACACATAATTTTGAAATCACCTCTTAAAACCCTTTATTTTGATACCCTACACGATGGGTTCGGAAGAAAAAAAAATTGTCGCCCCACAATATGGCGCCCAAAATCCGCCATTTTTAGGGTTCCGTACCCAAAGGGTAAAAACGGGACCCTATTACTAAGACTCCGCGGTCCGTCTGTCTGTCTGTCTGTCACCAGGCTGTATCTCATGAACCGTGATAGCTAGACAGTTAAAATTTTCGCAGATTATGTATTTCTGTTGCCGCTATAACAACAAAGACTAAAATTAGAATAAAATAAATATTTAAGGAGGGCTTCCATACAACAAACTTGATTTTTTTGCCGTTTTTTACGATAATGGTACGGAACCCTTCGTGCGCGAGGCCGACTCGCACTTGCCCGGTTTTTTTAATTTCCAATTTTAATGTAGCCAGTGACACTCGCAGGGTTAAGACGAATCGATTGACTTAAGAATCATCAAAATCGGCCAACGCGTGGTCTCTAGAACGCCACATAGGAACAAACATACATAGACTGATAAACACATTACTCTCCTTCGGCAGTCGGGTTAAAAGTAATAATATCTTCCTAGTCTTAGCAAGAAAATTACCACTCATTTAGCTGTCTCAACAACAATGTTGTTATAGAATCTCTACTTGGTTGCACTAAACAATGGGGGTTTTAATTTCTCACATGCCAGGCCACACTTCCGTAATGAATGTCACAGCTTTCTCATGGGAAAAAGATATGTTTTTTTCTGTTATAAATTATAATCTAGACTTGGAAACCATGCTAGATAGTGATATGATTAATGGAATAACAAATACTAACCGTGTCTTGTTTGATTTTATTGCAAAAGTGTAGTTTTGATTTAAAAAAATAATAGGACGTACTTGACTTAGAATAATGAAGGAATTGATTTCTGAATAAAGAATTTGATGTTGAGTATTTGTCACCCCGACTTCGTATTGTAGGTCGTGAGTTCGAACCCAGGCAGGCGCTTTACTTTGTGTAAATTATTTCCTCACCATTGCTCTTAAAAACGGTGAAGGAAAACATCGTGAAGAAACCGGCATTCCTAGAACCAAAGATTCGAGGAAGCTCTGCGGTGGATTAAGGCCTATTACCCTAAGCTAAGTTACCTAAGACCTATTATCTTTGTATTGTGACATACTTAGTCGACTGTTTTGGATTTTTAATATGATGATTTTGACATGATGGACAAATATTGAATTTAATGTAATAACTTATCTTATTTTATTTAATCTGTTATTGTATAATTTAATGTAATGATTAATATTATTGTAACGTATTGTTTGTACGCCCTGTGGGTTGAATGTAGTGATACCTGTAAAGATATGGCCTAAGCCTTTTAACACCTGTAATTAACGACACCTACATTGACAAATAAATTGATTTGATTTGATTTGACCTCTCTCATAGAGAGGATGCCTGTGTCCCAGCAGTAGGAACATGACAAGGCTGATGAGGATGATTGATCCAAGTCTATTTTAGCTTGAAAACCTGTCAAACTCTCTCTGACACATTCTTAACTCCTAATTCAGAACCAGCCCTCAATTTTATGTATAGCTTGCACTATTTATCATGTCATATTGCCACTGGATAGGATCTGCTCTCTTCAGTGGTCAATTTGGAAATATTTTAAACCACTTGCAGTTCATGTGCCCTGTACTTTATTTCGAGGACATTGCCTTCCAATTTAAAGGAGAATGCTAATGGATGTATGGAATCCCGTACCATGATGCATCAAAATTAAACTTTGTTTTTTATAGACTACACTGATCATGTTAACTCCTACAAAAGTTCTTTTTGAAAACTAAACCCGGATTTCGGAGTTATTTTATAAAATCGAAAATAACTTAAAATTTGGTCTATTTTGTACGATGCTACCAACGACGTAATCTATATAGACACGATATATATGGATGTTATAGTTATTTATAACACAAAAGAAACGATTACTGGTTCGTCTTTTCATCAAAAATCGGTTCTATTAGATACATTCTATCTACATCTTTATGGCCGGCTGTAAACGGCCAATTAACCATAGATAAAATAATGATAATCTTTTAAATAAAGATTCTATTATATTCTAGTTTATTTTTAATTAATGTAGAATCGGCTAAGTATTTTTTTTTAAAGTGATCTTGACCCTTTCAAAAATCAAGGGTAAGTTAATCATATTATGTGAAACGGAACGTCATTTAAAGGGAGTAGTATATCAATATCCATACTTTTAAACTCAACATTAAATTCCCTATTCAAAAATCAAATCCCCGACGTGTGATGTCGTAAAAAAATATGAAACTAATCTATACTAATATTATCTATACTATAATATTATAAAGCTGAAGAGTTTGTTTGTTTGTTTGTTTGTTTGAACGCGCTAATCTCAGAAACTACTGGTTGGAATTGAAAAATTCTTTTTGTGTTGGATAGTCCATTTATTGAGGAAGGTTATAGGCTATATAACATCACGCTACGACCAACAGGAGCAGAGCATAAATGAAAAATGTTGCAAAAACGGGCAAAATTATTCCTTTTTGAGAGCTTCCGTTGCGTGCGCTGCGTAAACGGTTTAATTACACAACAATCATGTATGTAGAGTAGGTAGGGTTGATGGGTAGGTAGGTAGCCAGTTGACGGGAGCGAAGCCGCGTGGGACAGCTAGTTACTATATAATTTTGGTCTTGATGCGTGAGACTTTTTGGTACCACTTTTGGTCATTCTCCTTTGTTTCTGCCGGGCGAGCATGGCCTCTGTACAGTGTCACAGTATCCGTGCTCGCCCGGCTGGTTGGCTGTTAAAATTGCCTAACTTTAATAATAGGTAATTTGTTAGATTCGAACTAGTTTCTGGAGACAGACTCTAGAAACTTTTATCAAACATTTTTTTTTTTATTACATACATACATAAACTCACGCCTTTTTCCCATGGGGGTAGGCAGAAACTACAGAACGCCACCTGCTACGATCCTTACATACTTCTTTTGCTTCACTCACATTCATGCATCTAGTCATACACACACGCCGGTTATGAGTACTGCGCACCTGGCCTTTTTGAAGAACATCACCTATAAGGTCTATGTATGTCTTTCTAGGGCGTCCCCTTCCGGCGTTTCCATTCACGTCTGCCTTATAATACATTTCGTTAGTCGCCTTTCATTCATCCTCTCAACATGGCCAAACCATCTTAACATACTCTTTTCAATTTTAGTCACTACATCTTCTTTTAGACCACAACGTTGTCTTATTACCTCATTCCTCAACCTATCATTTAAAGTTACCCCACACATACTTCGCAAGGAGCGCAATTCTACTGCATTAATCCTACTTTCATGTCTTTTTTGCCATACCCACCCTTCACTTCCATACATACGTGCAGGCACCAGCACGCTGTTGTGAACGGCGAGTCGAGCTTCTGGACACATCGATTTACTGGTCACAACCGCATGTATAGCACCATTCACTTTATTCCCTGCATTCACCCTCCTTTCCACATTTTTTTTATTATTCCTAATAATTTCAATAGAACAACTCTTTCAAACCAATCACAAACAAAAAGTCCCTAAATCTAATCTAATTCTCAATGACGCACTAAACCCAGATAATAAATAATACACTCATTCATAAAAAATATAACGTAAGGAAATAACAGTTTATGAATGGGCCGAATTATCAGTACTTTTATCGGACAAAACGACAAATAATTTTTATCAATACTGATCAATCAAACGCCCTTAATACTGGAAGAAACAGCGCATTTATTTTGTCATACTGAATGGTATCAATCAATCTGCCTAGCCTTTTCCAAACTCTGTTGGGGTCGGCTTCCAGTCTAACCGGATTCAGCTGAGTACCAGTGTTTTACATGGAGCGACTGCCTATCTGACCTCCGCAACCCAGTAACTGGGTAACACGGTACCCCTTGGCTAGACTGGTGTCAGATCTTCAAATGACAACCGGGACCAACGGCTTAACGTGCTTTCCGAGGCACGGAGGAAACTCGGTATGTTGAAATGGTCACCCATCCACGGACCGACCTCGTCAAGCATTGCTTAACCTTGAAGATCAACCCGTGCGGCTGTTATTATTTTATTCACAAAAAAATTGATAACCGTCTTTATTTTTATCATTTCCTTTGTTACGTTAATCTTATCGAAATATCAAGTGCAGGATATAGATTTTCATTGAATCGTAATCTTCAAAGGTTTTAACGCCGGATGTACTCCGTCTTCTAATCATGTTATGTGCGTAGAATGAGTCTTTAGATTATTATAATTTAATACATTTCAAGTATAGTGATCAATTAAATATTTCAAACGGACATCAATCGTATTTCCCCATGTTACAACTGCTATCACATTCTCTTATATTTACTGCAATTTTTACAAGTGTGCATCATTCCTACTATGTAAGGTCTCTATCAACCATGATCTTAGTTTACACCCTCTTTTAGCAATCACCATATTTTAGCGAAAATACAACCATTTCTAGACAAAGACCTCCCCCAAGCGTAGCCACATCAACCGGTCCTGTAATTCTCGCGTCCAGCATATTCCCGCGGCTTTCACCAGGTCATCTGTCCATATCTTCCTTCATGTTCAATCAATCCATCCGTAATTTCTGAGGTCTGCTCTTATTCTTAACATTCAAATCTTTTAGGTGGGTAGATATTCGTATATCAAGTAATTCTATTCCCAGTACGATTGATTGAAACTGCACCGGTTCCTCAAAAATGTTGCCTGAAGCAAAAATAAAACTCGTATTGTCGAAAACCCGTCACAAAAGCTTTTCGAACCGTAAATTCCACAATTTGGAAGCTCAAATTTCGCCGAAAAATGTTTGGTTTTCCAGTTGTGGTATTCATAGTTTGAGTTAGTTGTTTGTTACCTACCCTCTCTGAATATAGACCTGCATTTAGTTTTGAACTACCCACATGAATTTGGTGAAAGTTCTGAATATTTTAGTTGTAGTTTTATTCCTTTTCAGAGGCAGGAATTTAAAACAGCTTTGACCTACCACTTTTAAAATATATCATGATGGAAAAGTTACACTAAGGCATGGCACGCACTGCGATTTTTATTAGCGCGAATTTTTTTCCGCGCATTCTGTGTCCTATGGAAATGTATGAAGCTGCACGCACTGCGGAAAAAAAATCGCGCCCAAATAGTACTGAAAAATTCGCGCGAATGAAAATCGCTGTGCGTGCTATGCCTTACGGTGATTTATTTGCTTCCGGCACACCTTTAGCAAATCTCCGCTTTTCGCAAATCCTAGAATAAGAGTCATCTCAAAATTAGATCATCTTTCAAATATTGTAAAAGCGATGTCGTATGTTACATGTATTTACGTAAACCCGTATTTAAGACCCACACAAATCTGCCCACTCGATTTATAAATATACTAACAAATATTATTTGATCACGAGTTATATAACAGAAATGTATTGATAAGATTTGCAAAGGGAAGGAAAAAGTGTAGGCAAATATTTTTTTTGCGTAGATTTACGCTCGGGTTAATAACATGAATGGAATCACGGGCAGAGCCTGTTTTCTTTTGAACTCGGGAATAATTGCTAAAATATTTGTTCTGGGGCATATCTCGAGGCCTTCACTCATTTGAGCAGTTAATGTGCGGGGCACGTCAAGGTGAATAGTTGCACCGCACATGGTTGAAAAACCCTTGTCACTTAATTCACTTCTCGTCTAGTATTGACCTGCTATAACCCTGCAGTATATCAACTTTCCTGCCCTCTGTGCTCCAGAATCAGCAGTAAATGCGACCTATGCGCTGCAAAGATGCCTTTGGTGAAGTGTTGGGTCTACAAAATTTTACTGTACCATCAACACGACGACGAACAGAGAGTTCAGACAAGACCTTTTACACGAAATTTCTACATGTAGCTTTACAATTCCACATCTACCCTTCAACCTGTTCCATTACATGTTCCACATTGAGTAACGCCACATAATCCTACACAGCGGAAACCAGTTGATACATTACTGTTGTTCGAGCCCATCCAACCGAGTCGTTTCCAATCCAGTGACACAACTCTACACACGCTAATGTTGATGTTGGTTAGATCTATACGATAGTACTTTGGATGTTGTGGACTGACTGTCGGATAGTGTCTTTTGATACTAACTCTATGACTATTTCATAAATTATTTTGCGAGATGTATTGGGTGGACTGTCGTGAGAAAATTCTTGAGAGTATGAATTCGGACTGTTTAAAAGCTGAGATGTCTAGTTAATTAATACGATTAATAGAGAGAAGTAGACATGTTGTGCCAACGCCAAATACATTGCGATAAGCTCAAGACAATGATGATGTACTGGATGGAGTGGACCCAGAATACTCTAAAAAAAAATCATTTTTATAAACAAGCTTTTTTCGTATTATTTTCAGCAAACCCTTTCATTTGATACCAACTTTATACATTTTGCAGTGCACAAAAAATAACTAGTCCGCCATCTTGGTTCGTCCGCCATATTGGATTTAGAATGACGTCACTTAGCTAACAATGCATAGTCATCCAAACTAAACGTGAATGCAAAATTTAATCTTAATCGGTGGAGGATAACTGCTTTAAAATTCAGTTGCAAGATTTGACCCGAACACACGTACATACATACATTGCAAGTTAAAAGCTTGTAATAAACACGATAAGTACAAGAAAATTTCCCTAATTGCCTCTTAAGTACTTACCTGTAAGAAATGGAACGCGAATTATCTTTCTAATAGAAATAGCTGCTCCTTGTTCGATTGGTACTCTTGCGTGAGTTTTAGATCTCATTTCTAAGAAAATATTGACTAATTTATCAGTCACGTTTTAATATAAAAAGGAACGAGACACGCAAGATCGCTGATCGCCGAATTATTTCAGTAACATCCGGTATTCTTTGGAAATCTGATTGGATATGGTTGTAAAAAGTGGCGGTGCGCAAAACTCATTTGCACTTTTTCATCGACTCCTTGTAGAATGTGGTCTTAATGATCCCGAAGAAAGCTACACGTATGACGAAACTCAAAAGGGCGAAAATTTTTAAATGCATGAGTTTCTTCCATGCAAAGGAAACAAAGAACCCTATTAATTTTTTTATATATGCCTAGTAGAGTCTTTTTTTTGTGTCAAGGTACTGCGTAATAAACTCGAGTGCAAATACCTTCCGCTCGTAAAATTTTGCTGGCTGCAAATAATTCCCAAAATTTCGTGTATTTCCCTGACATGTCACCTAAAAGCTTATTTTACGTAAAATTTAATTTGGAAAGAGGTCTGGCTTTTGCTTTCGAATATATTTAATTATGCTCTCTGTGTTACAAGTACATATACGTAGCTACAAACCATGTATATGACACATTTTCCGAGAGATAGTCAGAATTCACGCGGTAAGGTCGAGTTGGAAAACTTTGGGAATGTTACAATGCAAGAACGCCGGAGACGCCGGCATATTTCTATTAAGTAATTATAGGAGTTCCCCTGACTTATTCATTGAATTAGGAATGAGGTCGAAGAGCGTCATTTTCTGAGGCGAAACAGCGTGTGTCAGAACCGAAACGGGTCAAAATAACAAAGCTGCAACTGGGAAAAGCCAGCCTGAACATTTCGCAGTTCGTTCTCGGCAACAAGTACTTCAAAATCTTCAACATTGTAAGGTCATTAACCAGTAGCAAGCTCGAGGCATGACGGTTCTACCGTTAGTTTTTGCAAAAAGTCATTAAGGATGTCTTGAACAGGATGACAGGTGTTCAAAGACACCTTTATAGTCATTATGGGGAATGTACGGACACTTGAAAGTATCTAGAGGGGTTACAACGATCGGAACCAGTTCGCGAATAAAAGGGTAATATAAAAATATCAGCGAGTTCATTACCTTTGAAACTATTGAAGTTTTTACGTATTCAAGACGTTGAAGGAATTAATGCAATTTTTTCATCTGTAGTACGTGATTGTTGTGGCAAACAGCGAAATCAATTCGATAAACTTTTTGTACTGTTTTAAGGATGTATCCGGAGCTGATACTCTAAACTCTCGGATACTCGGAGCGAAAGATTCGGGAAGGAAATGGATTCGGAAATTGAACTGGCCCCTACAAAATTGGAGCCTTATTCGTCTGAATGGTTGTTTGTCTCAACTTCTTCAACGCATTCTATCATAATATTTCTACAAATTCGCGAGAAATGCGTGATATCAAAAAGGAAGCTAAAGACGGACGGATACGCAGACATTCCAGACATTTGTTGTTGATTCTTAAGTGTTAAGTTATTGTCGGCTATCATTTCCTTTGGCATTATTACGAGTATGATAATTAGCAACCTTTTTCTGTTACTGTGTATCCTGCTTCCTTTATGCAATATTCTTCTCTATTCTTTGCCGGTCGCTCTAGATAACGATTGCCAAAAAGTCTTTATCATATGTAAGGGATTTATCGCGTGACATTCGGCTTTCGGAATTTTGGACGATATTTACCGCTAAGGAATCACCTACGGGACTGAGACTTGGTCGCTCAAATAGGCCTTATCAGAAAGCTTAAATTCACCCAAAGGGCAATGGATAGGGCTATGCTCGAAGTTTACTTGCGTGATCGTATCAGGAATGAGGATATCCGCAGGAGAACCAAAGTTACCGACATAACCCGAAGAATTGCGAAACTTAAGTGGCAGTGGGCATTGCACATTGCTCGCAGAATGGATGGCCGATGGGGCTGAAAAGTTCTGGAATGGCGACCGCGAAACGGAAGACGGTGCGTTGGAAGGCCTCCCACTAGGTGGACCGATGACCTGGTTAAGGTTGCGGGAATTCGCTGGGTGCGAGACGCACGGGATCGGGCAATGTGGCGACGTCTTTCGGCTGAAATAAATCTCTAATATAATGTTACCTTGATTAGACGCTATTGTGTTAGTCAGGTGTAGTAATTAGTTCACTTTACTTTAATCTCGTTGTTTACCTATAATGGTTTGTAGAACCCTACACATGTTTTATGTACATGATTATTTGGTATAGCTACTCCGCAGTTGTACATATATCGGGGAATTTTTATTCACTCTTTTATTAATCTAGGTATTTTCAGAAAAATAGAAAACTGGGACTTCCCCCTCTAATGTTCAAAGAAATTCCTATTGCCTGACCAATCTTAAGAGGAAATGCGGTCGCAGACATCCGACTGCATTTCCTGAAAAAAATATGCCATAAACTGAAAAAGTAAAAATATACTGTGCCCCTATGTTTTCCTTAATGATGATACATTATCTTTAGAAGCTCTAGAACCCTTAAAAAAAGGCTCAAAATTACGCTGTCAACAGAGGCCTAGTGTACAAATTTGACAACGAAAAAAGAAAAACATAGAAGCACAACATACATGTTTTTTATTTAATTTATGGCACTTTTAGATTTTTCCAATACTGAAGGAGAAAAAAGGCGAGAGCCAAACCTCGAATTACGACTTTTTACTAAGGCAATTCAGTCGGAGCTCTCTACCCCCATTTCCTCTTAAAAGGCGCCTCAGCTATCTTGAACTTCAAACTGTCAATGCAACTGACAACTGTCATTACATACATTACCAGCCTGAAGGCAAGACAAGATATTGATAGAACTTCTGAGATACGTTCATTCAGCATTTGCTAATAAAATTTGTCGTACTTGTGCGAGCAATCTTCTTTATAGGGTTTTCCTGCATGTTTGTTTAATTTTTCATTGGTTATTGTCATTTATGTCACATGCTTGATGTGTGTGTCTGTGTGGTTTTTGTTTATGATGGATTTTTACGTATGAAGGATGAGTTCACATGTGTTTTGGTTTAAATATATATTATGTGGTTACAGTATTTATGAATGATATATTATTCGTTCTTTTGTTTACCAACAGTATGAAAATATCTTTGAATTCGATAGCTAAGTCTTAAAAAGCTCTCAAAACTTCTCATGTTCGTTGCTGTTTCTTTTGTAAAGATTTTTTTTATTTAATTAAGGACAACCAACAAAGCATACATCAAAAAAATACATGTTAAGGTACTCATAATTGTACTTTTAATAAGTGTAGCCTTTATTAAAGGCTTCCACGGCATGTGTTAAACATAGGAGTAGGAAATGTAGAACAGTTTTAAAACAGATTTTACTTATTTAGAGATATTGTTACATAAATACAGTTTATTGCAACAAAAATCCGACTTATCCGACATACAAATACAAATGAAAATTCATTAATTAATGCTGGTTTTGTTTGACTGATCCAATCAATCTAAGTTGACGAAAATGAAGAAATTTCGAGAGCTCACGGTTCAAACCTTTGATTCGAATAGCGATACATTATGTACTATGAAAATAAAACAACGTATAATATATGTGATACACAATAGCACACAGCTATCTCCGTCACATGCTAACGGCGGATGGGATAATTAAAGGTCCGTTTATTGTCCTAAAAGGGCAAAAACGGTGTACACATTCGTCCCGTTAAACAATGTCACATCTCTATTTTTGGGCCGTATTTTTATTTTAAGGTTGCCCTAGTCGACGGCACGAACTCTTTTGTGCGCGGGGTTAAAATGCATGCTATCTCATCCGACAACACGTGCGAAAGAGATAGATGCTGTGATGAGCAGTAAGAAGCTAGTTCGCGTACGAATTAGCACTTTTGCAAGTTTGTAGCGAAATGGATGATGATTTAGGACGAAAACGAGCGCGCGAAAGTTTTTAAACAGACCTTTGGGTGTTTAGATATACTGGAAAACGACTAAATGTATATTTTCAAAATAAAATTATTTGCATTGTTGAACTGCTAATCTATGCCTGTACGGTGGCCGTTTTGCAATTTTCCTTCTTCTTATGGTATTAATTTCCGCCCAAAGATGAGTTAAAATTAGTGTTGAAATATGGAACTTTCGACGCTCATAACTTGCAAATATTTTATTTTTTACTTTTTTGATTCCATACGGGGCTAGATAATGATGAGACAAATTGATATAACTTTTTGTTTTGAACGTACACCGTCAAAAAGTGCAGTAATCGCCAGACTAACCCTCAGTTTCCCACCTTAAAATTATCGCAGAATTAATGTGACAAATTGTCAAGCACGCGTTAGCTGCTGTGATTGGATGAATGAATTTTCGACAGCCAATCACAGCAGATAACGCGTGCTTGACAATTTATCACATTAATTCTGCGATAATTTTTAGGTGGGAAACTGAGGGTACGTTTTGTATGGAAGAATGATCGACCTTAATAAACAATGCGGCATCTCTATTTTTGGTCTGTATTTTTATTTTCCGCATTACGTTTTGCTTCATCGTTATAATGACATTCGTAAATTCGTTTTCGCACGCAAGGTTAACGCCTACGCGTACATTAAATCTCGTAATACTATGTTATTTTTATTAGGCACATTAAGATAGAATTATTTTTAAAATACTTCTCATTACGCACCAAGCGTTTTGGGAATACTTTTATTATGCGTACAGCAAAGGAGTGGAATTCCATGCCTGAGTCTGTATTTCCTTTTGGCTACAACCTGGGAGTCTTTAAGTCAAGAGTGTAAAGGTTTCTTCTAGGCAAGCGTGCTTCATCGTCGACCACATCATTGCTTACCATCAGGTGAGATAGTGGTCAAACGCAAGCCTATCAATAATAATAATAACAACCTCTTCCCTTGGGTTAGTAGACGAGGGTAAGAAAAATCTTCGTAGAACGGTTTGTGCCACTTCTGCATTGGTGTGTCCATGTGTCTGATTTTTGTACGTTCTGCATCGTTCGGAATAAAATGCATTCGATTTTAATATTTTATTTAGGTCAGTCTGTTCTTCAGAATCTGAAGCTTCACTGTCCACGTTTATTCCTCTGCGAATTTGGATGGGTGTTAAGAATTTTCGGAATATTATGAAACACTCAGTGTGTATTTAATAAAAGAATGAATGAAAAACCCGTAGTCAGGAGTGTCATCTCAATTAGTGTGAGTCATTTCAAGGAAACATGAGAACGGCGTAGGCTTTGGTTCAGCCGTAGTTTAGGTGTAATTGCAGTTTTATACCAACTGTGCTTCTATATTATATGGTACGGTGTCTTGTCTTCAAGGGCGTAAAATGAATTACTTGTGGGCAGTCGTCCTATGTGTATGAAGGCTACATATGTTTGGTAGTACTTTCAGCGTACTTACAGTAGATTCAATAAGTGGTAAGGAACGTCCTCATTGGGAGCATTCTTTCGTAAGCATTTGTAAACAAGCAATCGTAGGCGAGCAACATATGCTTCCCAGCGAGGCCAGCATTCACTTTTGAGCAAAACTATGAACGTTCGATTCGAACATTCCCTTGCGAGCTTGGAGTATTCGAATACGATCTCGTTAAATGTCATTAATTTCAAAATGTTGGATATACGTAGTATCTCTAAGTAGTCTGTGTGTCGGATAGAGCGGTCGTGGCAGCACCTTTATTTTTTTGGCCACGACGGTCACATACATTTAAAATCAATAACTGTTACTTGCTTTACAAGTGGCCAGTAATATTTCTACATACATACTCATTCACTCAATGATATTCAAATAAACAGATATGTTGTGAGCGCGCGCATTGTGAAGACTCGAATAGGTCACAATTGTGACCTTTAGTCTTTGTCTTTGTTTAGTTTATGTCACGCATGGCGAAGAGCGATAGGCTTTATTGAAACAAAAACAAAATTAAAAAAATGCCATTGTGTGTATTTAGAAATTGTACCAACTATGATACCAAAGTACATAAAACAGAAGGGATCTCATACCATATGTAAGTACGCAATACGCCTCGATTTACTAATTTATTTCTTTTTTTTCCTAATATTCTGATATTTGGAGGTTAGAAAAAGATAACAACATTGGTGGTCAGAATAATGTTTGTTTACATTCACACGCAAGTGACAAACACTAGCTGTCTCTTTTTTTCTTGTTGGTTTTATCAAGCCATCCCTTTCGACTTGTAGTGAAATGTCAGATGAATGAAAAGTGTGTGTGCGGAACACTTTTTTCAATTGTTTTGTGAGTGTATAACGTATCTGTTTATTTGAATATCATTGTATTCACTTCAATATTTGAGTACTCGCTTTCGAACATTTTATTTGTGTGAACATTTGAATGCAAGCCGTTTCCGCGAAAATCGTTGCAACGTCCACATCAGCCGAAGTTCGCGCTTTCGTGTAAGCTTTGTAACGCTCGGCTCAACGTCCACACCATTCTAATATTTGACGTCGAATGCTCATTACAAGTGAATGCTCTCAGTGAGGACGCTCCTATAAACAAAGCAGCTCCGAAACAACAGCTACTACTCTAGTTCACAATTACAGGGACATATCAGGATCCTGTTCCTGACGTCACTTAAACGATCGTCCGTATGAATGGGCTCATTAGGTCTGCCGGATGCACGGAGTATAAAACAAATGGAGACCGAACTTGCCAGCTCACTGATCACGTCGTACTACTGCAGTTGGTAAGAAAAGAAGTGCCGTGTATCATGGCATTAGCAATCGAACAAGGGACTTGGTCTCCGCACTCATAAGCGGACAGTTCATGAGACGGACGTCGGTCAAGTTTGCCTGGCTTTGATATCATAGAGGTCTCCTATGTCTGTTCTGTGGTTGATCGTCGCAAACAAAATTTTGGTAGCTCGGTTTGGTGGATTTGGAGTGTCATTCTGAATTTCGACAGTTAATTATTTCGACAGAGTCTCAATTTCGAAAAACAGTAGTTCGACAACTCATTGCTTCGACAGAACATATATTCGACTAGCATTAGTTCGACAGATTATACTTCGACAACACACATCTTCGAAGAACACTACTTCGAGAAAACCATTCCTCGATATGCACTTGTTCGACGGATCTCTAGTTCGACGGAACATAACTTCGACATAATACTGCTCTGAAATGTGACAATAATAATTGAATTTCGCTATATATGAAGTTGTAGGCAGGCAGTGACCAATCTAAAAGAAAGAAAATAAAATCGATGAGGCAGGGCCGACTTAAACCTATTGGAGGCCCTGGGCACATTAGAATAATGAGACCCCTATACATTTATTGCAGAACAATGAGACATACATTTATTGCAGAAAAATGAGACATACATTTATTGCAGAAACTTGACACAGTTAGTTTGTTGGATTCGGTTTCTCAATGACATTGTTTATGTATAAATTTTATATCTATATGTATGTATCTAAGTATATATTTTTGTCGAAATAATTAACTGTCGAAATTCAGAATGACACTCGTGGATTTGGCCTCCTCAAAATACGCTACTCAAATAATAGCGAGCTTTGTTGACAGCATAAGAAAAAATACTGTTTTCCTTTCTCTTCTGTCAGGAAAAGACTGACAGAACTCAGAAGGGGGATTCAAATATTGCGTTGTACTTTGTAGAGATAGATTAGCATTTCGTTTGTCTTCTCCTCCGTGGCCGGATGTTTTGACCGGATAACGCCCGGACGGATTCCGCCAGGTCGCCGGTTTTAGATAGCGTTTTATTTTTAGTGTTCCGCACCGGAATTGTGTAAACGGAACTCTTCTCAGCCTAAATAGCTGTCTTCTTTGACTTCTGTTAGTGATTGTAGGGGAGCTAAAATTGTTGGTAATTTTATTAGAATAACGTTCTACTATGCTAGTTTATGATAGTATTTGAGATAGAACTGTATCGATGAATATAAAAAATCTATTTACAAAAAAATATTACCGACTTCCAAATACAAAAACTACAAAGTGAAAAATAACTTTATTTTTGGAAGTCGGTGTCTTTGGTAGGTACCATTTTTTTGCGTTATGTACACCGCAATACTTGCAAAAATAAAGTTATTTTTCACTTTGTAGTTTTCTTATTTGGAAGTCGGTAGTATTTTTTTGTAAAAAAGTTTTTTTTTTTTTCACTTTATAGTTGTACCTACCTACCTTATAGGCAAGTAGTTTAATAAGGTACCTATAATGCCAGAATAGATTACCCGAGTATCATGAAACTGAACATAACCGGTGAAATCAGAGTGTACCAAGGTAACTGTACACATCTGCGTACCCCTTTAGAGCGTACTGGCGTGGTGTTATGTTATGAAATGGTAAACAATAAACAGACATGCGATTGCAGCAATCCCGAGAGATTGGCCGTTATTTATTGGAGAGTTATGTTGTATATCTCCGAAGTTCTTCATCAGATCTTCACCAAATTAAAATGGGACCAATTTCGGAACATACCCTTTCAAACAAAAAATATTTTTTTAAATCGGTCCACAATTGACGAAGATATCGGTGAACATAAACAAAAAAAAAACAATCATAAAGTCGAACATAGAACCTCGTCCTTTTTGGTAAGTCGGTTAAAAAGGGATCGAAAACATTCGTGAAAGGGGGAAAAAATATAACATTAGTTTTACATACAAGGTCAAGTTAACTGTGGTAGCGGACACGGAACCAAATGCGGTAAATATTGCGCCGAAATTGACAATGTCGTCAAAAATATTGCTAACAAGTTTTCCTCCAATATATCTACCCGTAGCTCTAGAGGACGAAAGGTCAAATTTATAGCTACCTATTGGGTCGTGGTAAGAATTTGAAACGCGATATAGATTAAACAATCATTAAGTCGAACATAGAACCTCCTCCTTTTTGGTAAGTCGGTTAAAAAGGAATCTGAAAACGTGAAAGGGGGAAGAAATATAACATTAGTTTTACATACAAAGTCAAGTTAACTGTGGTAGCGTACACGGAACCAAATGCGGTAAATATTGCGCCGAAATTGACAACGTCCTCAAAAATATTGTTAACAAGTTTTCTCCAATATATCTACCCGTAGCTCTAGAGGACGAAAGGTCAAATTGATAGCTACCTATTGGGTCGTGGTAAGAATTTGAAACGCGATATAGATTAAACAATCATTAAGTCGAACATAGAACCTCCTCCTTTTTGGTAAGTCGGTTAAAAAGGAATCTGAAAACGTGAAAGGGGGAAGAAATATAACATTAGTTTTACATACAAAGTCAAGTTAACTGGTAGCGTACACGGAACCAAATGCGGTAAATATTGCGCCGAAATTGACAACGTCCTCAAAAATATTGTTAACAAGTTTTCTCCAATATATCTACCCGTAGCTCTAGAGGACGAAAGGTCAAATTGATAGCTACCTATTGGGTCGTGGCAAGAATTTGAAACGCGATATAGATTGATGCTCGTCTTCGTAAACAGTGTCAGAATTTTTGGCGAAGACGCTACTGACGGTAAATTGCCTGTCTACTAAAGAATGTTTATTTTTCTTAATTAGATTGATGTTTGTTTTGCCATTAATCATAGTATTATTGGGGAGAGTTTGTTGCTTCCGGGCAAATTCAAAAGTTTGTAACTAACGTCATGAAATTGAAGATCTTTTGCTTGTATCCCGCTTATTGTTGAGATTACATTTCTTTAAAGGATGTTTTAGCTATAAGGTATCTGTATACCAGTGCTGTACTATCCATCGATCAATGTTTTCTAATTCCTCGCTGCGCACTACAATTCTCAGTTGCTACCCCACTTAGATTGAAATCGGAATCGTTCGTACCTACCAACCCAGATACCATAATTTATATAATTTCACGGTAGCATCTAGCGCAAATATTAGATTCTAGAGCAATCGGCCTGAGGAAATGAAGCCCTTGGAAGTTATGATGTTATTTCTGCTTCATTGGCTCTGATTTATTTTTCGAATCTCTGTAGCCACTTTTCTAGTTCATTACACAGAAAAATCAAGCAGAATTGTGTTAATAAAAGTCGGAGATTTATAATTTAGGCGTAATATTTGAAATTCTTGAGCGTCTTGATATCTTTAATGATTGCCCGAAGAATCTACCAAACGAATTCTCCGTAATGTTTTCCAACTTCGAAGTACGCACTCCTATAAAAGACTATATAATACCTAGAGTGGGCGTCCCCTAACTGTTTCCTTTTATTCCAAGGCTTCAACTGCGTAGCAAATATAACAAACGAAGTAATTTATCGTTAGGATATATATTGTTATCTTGTTTGCTCAGCTATATTTTTGTTAATACGGTGGGTATACGAAAAATGCCGTGTTTGCGTAACGCCCGTCTACCGCTGGGATGTAGTCGAGAAAATTGGCTGTTCGCTGGCCCGAAATATTTCTGAATGACTGTGCTTTAAAAAGGAAATAGAAATTGTACAAATATACACGACGGGGAATAAGAGAAGGGACCTTAATCCCACCGACCCTGTAGATAACTAAGTCAGTAAACCGAATCTTTTTGTGGGTAGCGGGGATGTTGTTTTTAGCCACGATCGATGTGTTGTTACAGCGACAAATGTGCAAAGAGAAACGATAACTTGAAGAACTTGAAAAATATATGATGGAAAGTCTAAACCGATTCAGAGTTGAACTCCAAACAAGATCGAAGTCTCTTCAAGATGTGGCTTACTGGCTTCATTGTTCGAGATCGTACAAACAAATACATTGATTTTGGTGAATACTGAAGACCTGAAATGAGCTACATCATAATTTACTGATTTTTATGATGAGGTCTGAGAAAAAGAACTACTTTTGGAGATACCAAGACTGCGAGCGAAGATACTTAAAAGCCGCTAATATTACAGGGATTCTTGACTTTTTAAAGTTTATTGTAGAATGGGATTTTACAGAATCTCTTCCAAATATTATGATTGCACTGGAATTGTTTATGAAGGTTTGCGTGTCCGTAGCTTCATGTGAGATGAGTTTCAGTAAACTAAAATTAATAAAAAACTACTGGCGGGCAACAAACATAGAACACGAGGCAATACAAAATATAAATTTTGAAGAAGTTATTTCCGAATTTGCAGCCGCCAAAGCTAGAAAGAAGATATTTTAATTGTAAGATGTATATATTATTTGTTCAATATTTTTATCATTATCATATAAAATGTATTGCTTTTAACTTTCGATAGGGTAACACCACCAATTTCCGCACCGGGTGATGGCCACATCTTAATGGAAATTAACAAACCACAAAATCAAATAAACATCACATCATCTAACCTAGCCAAAATTATCTTAAAATTACTATACAAACAAGACGTTGCTACTAGGACCCAAGAATCCCTGCGGCGTCGCCCGGGTACAATACAAGTTTCTCAAACTTTGACACTTGCCAACTTTAAACATATTCTCCTTGTGATTAGTTGAAGCTTTTGATGCCAGAATTTATGACAGCCTCGTCTTAAATGCTGCATTATTACTTTGTATTCTGTTAATTATGATAATGTCGTGTCATCTTTGACTTTAGGTTTATTAAAATATCATTTTTCTTTGTGTTTATTGACTGGTTAAGTCTCTCTTAATCCTTTGTGCATGTTATTGATATTGTCCTGGCCTCTGTTAAACCTTGTTTGTATTAACAATTGAATGGGTACCTACTTGAAAGAGGTTGTATATTTGCATTGATGACTTTCTGATTTTGAGTTCACATCCTGTTGTGGATTTATTTTTGGTCCTTTATGAACTTGACTTTCTGAGAACGTAAACAGGATTCGACTGCATGAATCAAACATGGTATTACGAGGTTGCTGTTAATTTCAAACTAGAGAGTTGCTTCAAGCTTCGTTTGCTTACCGTACATGATATATAACCTCGATTTCTGTGGCTTAGATTCGGTCAAACGAGCTGGAACAGGGAACAAAATCCGACCACACTATTAAGTACGATATAACAACATTGATATTGATAATAGCTATTTATGCAACTGTTACGTTATGGACGGTCTTTTAATACGAGTGCCATTTTTCGGTACAAGCGTAGCGCGTACCGAAATAGGTGGGCACGAGTTATTAAAAGACCAATAACGTACAGTTGCATACAAGATTTTAACTACGAAGGAAGGAATAAAACACAGATATAGACAAATAAGTATTTCAGGAAGTGTGTTTTAAGTATTTCATTTCTCATATACATGTCTTGATTTTTCTGGTAGTAAATTATTTGTAGCCGCAACTGCTCTATTTGTTATATCTGGTGGTGTATTTTCAATATCACTTGATGTTGAAACCATTTTTAATAAAATTTGGAATAAAATTTCACTCAGAAATTTTTGCCCGCGTCCACTTTTTATTTTATTTTTTTATTTAGTCTTTATTAGGTATAAGGCAAATATCTTGTAGCCGCAACAGCCAAATAGTATACGATACTTTTGTTCTAAACTTGTTCCATTTTTAAAAACATCATTTACATTGTCTCGATTTCGAAGTAATATTATATGTACCTGGCTGTATGTTCAGAATGTCTTTGCTTGTGTTTTAGAATTTATGACGATTCGCATAATGCAACCCGATGTCGTTATGGGTATCATAATGAAACCGCTGTCAATTTTATAATTCGAATATAACGAAACCGGAGTAGATAAAATTATTAACCATCAAACTTTTACGATCAATATTTTTATTGACTCCTCAAACGGTTAAGTTATGAAACGGTTACTTGCACGTCATAAGTTATTATTGGAGCAGTTTTATAACGCACTAAACGTTAACGGCGCTCGTGATCGGTTAAATGTCAAGTTGTGTGCTGATGCTGACATTTGAGATCGTCCAGTCACTTGGAAAATGTGTACATCGATATGGTTTAGTGTTCTCAAGGCTTTGTCTGTCGAGAGGCTAGTGATGGAATTATTAAGTGCCTCTTGCGTAGAATGTTGCTTTGTTTCTTAAGTTACACGTGTGGTGGTATTTCCCTTTCTCCTTTTCTTTTGGAGACGTGTCATTTTTATCGTCCATTTTCGTCTTCGTTGTTCAAAATTAATAGTAAACCGGCCAGCTTCCCCCATGTAAAAGTCAAAATTATCCCCAGGGAATAAATACTCCCTGAATAAAATGAATCCTTTGTCTACCCGTGTAGCAAGTTTTATCTAACTCCGTTCAGCCGTTAGACGTGAAAAGGTTACAAATATACTTTCGTATTTATAATATTCACATCCTGCCCTCCATACTCCATCATTTCGGCAGAGCTTCTGCCCCCTGGACGCGAACTGCAGTGGCCAATCTGGAAATCCCTAAACCGATTGCGGGTACAGGTTGGTCGCTGTAGAAAAAATCTGGTCAAATGGAGTCTCATAGACCCATCTCAAACAGTGGCAGTATGAGGCCCCGTCGCAGGATATATCCCACCTCCTTGTCTGCACTTCGTGCCCAGCCGCCTGCACCTTTCAGGACCTAACCGTGGCAAATGGCGTAGCGGTCCAGATGGCTACATACTGGTCAGACAAAATTTGAGAATAGTTGAGTCAAAATTTGAGTTTATCGACACGAAAAGAAGAAGAATTTATAATAGTAAGAATGGATATTTGGTTCATGCGAGAGTAACAGGTTTATTGCTAAAGTAAATCGTTTTGCATATAACTCTATACTTAGATAATTTTCCTCGAATTAAATTAGGTACAAATATTCGCACAGAAGCCATTTCCATTTCTCCGAAACACAACATCAAATAAGACCTTTAATTTCATCAGTTCGCAGAATCAATCATGAATGAAAATATAACTACAGCAATAGTTTTATTACACAATAGAGAGTATTTATCCTAAGTAAAAATTAATGCAAATGTTAATAATATCTTCTTTACGAGTCGATGGTGATTTAACCCTTAGACGGTTAGAGTCCAGTAGGTGATCACGTTTATAGCGGCATCAGTGGCGTTCATCAAGTCCTCAAACAAGTGGATCATGCTCTGGACCAAGGTTGTTGCGAAGATCAGCATCAGCATTCGCGGAACTTCAACATTAAGGTACAAGTTCGTAGTCGTCTGCATACAGCAGCAGCAGGCGACGTGTCACCGGGATATGACGCAGCGATGCGTCGTGGCGTCATTTTGCTGCAGTCATAAATCCGAGCCCGACTGCAGACGGCAACGCCGTATTCCTATTGGTTTTGAGTGTTCCGTGAGGCAAGATGTCTGACTACACTCTCACTCACTACTGATCTGCGGTCGGGCGAGACGTCATCTGCAATCCTGCAGTTGACGTAGTGAAAACCAGTAGTGTCGCAGCGACACGTCGTCTGCTGTTGGTGTCTGCAGTCGGCTACGGGCTAGTATCTTTATTTTCAATATCAGCATCAGCATTGATCGATGTGATGGCTTATGGTGGTTTTGACCAATTATTTTGTTTATTAAAAGTCACAAAATCTATATATATAAAAATCAATGCCACTTTTCGTTGTAATTTTATAACTGAAGAACGGGCTCACCTATCCAAACCAAATGTTTAGGCTTTGTTTGGACTATTGAGTAGATGATTTATGTGAAGTCTTCTTTTTTTGTTTTTTGCTTAGGTAATGTAGGGTAGATGAATGTTTGGTGTTTTTATGGCAAAACAAAGTTTGCCGGGTCAGTTAGTAATATATAAAACTGTGCAACTTTTGGATATGAGTTCGTTTCTGTTTTCGACGTCAATGATAAAATGTGCATCAGCAACAACCCTGTTCTGGACAGGGACACCGCACACACATTTTATATCAGACGGGTCAGTTAAACCCCACGTTGCCATTTTGTATTTCCAGCGACCTACATGTATGGTTACATAATAGTTTACGCATAACGTAGTTAATGAACATTAATAATTTAATACCCCTTTAGTACAAGGACCTTCTTCGGCTCCGAAGAAGATTGCGAGATAATCAGATTTGCTCTAAGACATGAATAGGTGGAGACACGACTACACTATAATTATGTATAGGCATATTGTATTCAGATATTTATGTGCGGAATTGAAAGGAAAACAAGTCTTTAATCGAATTACTGCGCTCTGGAAATTCACAGGAAAAATGTTCTCTTTAACGATGTACTGAAGATGAACTAAAGAAACAGTCAACTACCTATAGTTGACTGTTTCTTTTTTCTCTTACTGGAAAACAACTTTGAAACTGTATTAAAAACAGGCAAACAAGCTAACCTGCAATTTATAATTGTCTACTTGAAGAACTATCGTAGTGTTTTTAGAATTGGGATAGGTAGTTTTATTAAATCCGAATCAGACTTTCTTTTGTGTCTTCAGTGAATTTCTACATGTTGATAAATATGAAAATCACTAAAATAACAATGCAATCCACGATAAAAAAAAATTACTGCAGCAACCAACGCCAAATGGACCAAAACACACCAATTTTATTTAGAGAGCTAGTAAAAATAGCAAAAAATTACAAAGTCAGATAAACTTTTTAGCGTATCGTCTGAAATTCCGAATTGTTCATTCATAAAGCAGTCATTGATAAAATTCAAATTAAGTCCTTGGTATTGGCATTCGACGGAGAGAGATTTAAACCGTTGGATAACTCAGTCATCCCATCCATTGATTCAGGATGAAAAACAATTTTAGCTTCTTTATCCGATTTGTCGATAGCTTTTATTTTGTTACGTACGGATTTTGTATAATTTTTTTGGGTTTTATAGTGATTGAAAACGATCTGTGTTTCATATATGTCTATTAATTTTGTTAAGTTTTGCCAGGACCCCTTTTCTATTATATTCATTTGCTTTTAATTCGTCTGCTTCAGTATCAGCATTTTGGTCATCATATTTTTTAATGGTCCCATCATATCCATCGTTTACATACCTCATTGCAATTTTGTTTTCAATCTCCTTCATAATAGCTTCCAATTTTGTAAATTTTCGGCCATCCTCATCAACCGGTAGCAATTAACTTCATATAATGTTACGAACATGATAATAGCTCTTTGCTACTGCCTGTTTGTTATTAGCATTTTCATTATAGGTTCATGTTAATTCCGTATCAAACTCGATCTTTTAAGTACTTCGAATTAATTACTTCAGTATCGTTATAATTAATTGCGTACTTTAGGCTGGGAATTGCTTTTCATTATTTCAGAGGCATATGAAAATTTTAGCCTCTTCGATTTTATTGGTGTCTAGCTAAATATAGAAGTGTCTAACAATGTCTTTTAATTTTATTTATTATTTTATCGAGTAAAGATGGATGGACTGTGTGGGGAATTGTATGCAAGAAAAGGGACTCTGTGATATTGTCAGGATGGTATAGAGAAAGAAAAAGCTTTGCACCGACCCAAGTAACATGGGTCAAGGGCATGAACTGACTGTCGATTGTATCGAGATTCAAGAAGCCTTTAAAAATCATATGCAATGCGGCTTTGGCAGTTAAAGCACGCTAGGTTAATCGTGCACTTAATGGATTGTGGAATCAGCCTAAGTACTTATGCTTTGCCATTGTTAAAACCCTTTTCATATCATCTTCATCAGCACACAGGAGACCACTGCTGGACACATGCCTCTACAATAGCTTAGCACGCCTTTTGTCCCGATTTTCGGCAGCTCTCAACCGGCAGATTGTCATACCCAATTCCCTTGAATTGGCTCCCAGTCAATTCATATTCCTTAATATTTATTTTCTTTCGCAGAAACGAATTGAAATAAATGTAAATACCCTCCGGTGACGTTATTACTTACGTCATACACCTTTACGGCGCAGTAAATTCTTTTTTGCTTTAATGTCTTAGAATTTGTCAGAAAAGAAATAATGAATACTTCTCCTTTCCCATGGGTATCGTTTGAAGCTACTAAGAGAAACGCTTATAGAATAATAATGGGCCATTAGAACAGTCCCATGTGGTGATGCTATGGTCTTATATGATAATTTTGCCTCCAGTTTTGGATCACTGATCCCTACAGTAGTTAGCAGTATTCCTTAGCTGGCTATCTTCAAGTATCTATATACTTCGCACAATAATTCCGTCCGCATGTCTCACCATGGCCAAGCTCAATACAATGACCACAGTTTAAAAATATCATCGCCAAGTCCCGCTAAGTAATAAACCAATTGAGTTCATCTGTATGAACTTGACCCCTCGTAAAATGGTAACGATACGCTCTGCTTGCAATTTTTCAACCATCCCATTGTCATTCCAATGTCGTCGTTGTCTCTAGTAGATTAAGTTCGATTTAGAACGAAGCTTATTTCGGGATTTCAGTCCAGAGCTCACGTCATGCCATTCACGACTTTATTGCTTGCTGAATGGGGTATAGTTTCAGTTGTGCCAAGTTTGGCGTTCATTGATTCCTTTATTCTACCTTGCGTCTTGAATGGAATATTTTTGCTACCATTGTGGGTACTTCATGTGTCGTACTGGACTCGTGCCAAGGGATTTCCGTTATCGAATACAAACGCCACTTTTATATTTTTTTAGTTTTCGTTATTTATGTTTATTGTACTCAATTCGGGATTTGGGTGTGCGAATAAATGTGAATGTTTGGAAATAGAATATTGTCTTGGAGAAAGTCTTTGATCAATAGAAATGGACTTATAGCTATGGCGAACATATATGATGATGTATACGGATTATAAGGAGATTTGGAACACAACACACTCCAACAGCTTACTTGGATTAGGATTTACCTCAATTGTGATTTTTTCTTTTAAAAGAACTCGTATCATTGCTGGCGATTCCAATCTTTTGAGCACCTTTCTTTGTTGAATGAGGTCCTTACCAAATAATTGTATTAGCCCTAGGAGTGTTGAGGTAATCTTAATCGGATTTCTTAAGGTCCATAGGTACTAAGGTTTATTACATGATTTACAACCCATTTTAGTATTACTTGATCGTTATTAAGGCTTAAACTGCCATAAACGTCTTGGATACAGGTTTATGGACCAATAATCACTTAATGGAGGTGCCCTAAGAGCAGATCCATTCTCTGACTATCAATATTTCATTGAGGGATTTAGAGAGACATGCGATATTTTTGTGGCCTAGCTTTACGGGGGGGGGCTAAGGCAGACAGACGTACTGCATTTTCAACAGCACTCCAATGCAGTCCGTCTTTCTGGAGCTTAAGACTTACTCAAGCTAAACCGGTAAGATACTGGACCGTACAGTTGGTCAATGTTAAAGATTATTTTTATGAGTGTTCACAGAGTTGCTAACGTACTTTTCCATAATGATCTTCGTTATGAAAAGTTCATTAAGCTTCAACTTTCTGACTTTAAGACGAGAAGTAGTCAAGACTACTTCAAAATTATCTGTAAATATTTAAGTTGAAATAAATGCTTTGATTTGTGAAGAACCAGCAGCCGCCCGCGGATCCGCCCACGTGACGTTAGTATTAAAATTCACCCAATATCTGTATAAATTATAGCCTACTAGCGGATGCCTCGCGGTTTCACCCGCGTATTTCCCGTGGGAATACAGGGATAAAAAGTAGCCTATATCACCTGGGGATAGTGTAGACTTCCAACGCTGAAAGAATTTTTGAAATCTGTCTAGCCGTTTCGAAGTCTCAAAGGAACATACATACCTACATACTTTCTTTTTATAGTTTTTTTGTGAAAGACAAACATCCATCATCCATCCTCACAAATTTTCACGTTTATAATATTATAGATAATATAGTATATTAGTAAGACGAAGACTATCTTTCTCGCGAATCGCGAATTGTTCGATTATAGTTATTTTTAATACTTGTCTCTAGGCATGTTTGAGGATATACTTAAAAATAGTTTCCGATGATGTTATTTTTATACAGGTTGATAATATCCGGTCCATTTATACGTCATAATCCCTTACTCGCCTCTCACCCACACCCACGGACATCTTATTCTTAGCCGAAAGCCAAACTGCTGATATTTCCCTCAGATCTCTCTCATACACTTCAAAACTACTAAAGATAAACGAGACATACAAATACACAGACCGTGTTTTCATTCATTTCTCTACGTCAAAACATTCTGAGGAAACATTTATAAACCTTGTTCCGAACCAAACAAACTCAAAATGATTTGAAGCCAATATCTACTCAGAATACTCGTCTAAAAATACTCGCGTTATATTGTGCTTATAGTAAATAGCTATCAATGTTTCACTCTTGTTTCAGATCAGTAAATATGCTTCAATATAACGAAACGTGACGTAATGTTTAAAAAGACACGAGATAACGCGGACGAAGGAAATGAAAAATAAGGTGTATTAGGAATATTTGAGCCGGTGATAAGTGTGTATTTATAGTGGCAGGAAACGTATGTCTATCGTAGTTGCCCTTGAATCGACTTTCGCGGTTTTGAACGCACGCTCCCTCATGAATGGTAGAGTTTCATTGATACTAGCGAATGGGCGTGCCTTGTGTATTAATAATCTTTTATGAAACGCACTCATATCACTAAATGTTTATCATATATTCTCTTTGATCCCATTAAGCAATCTTGTTGTTCTTGACTTGGTATTTGCATCGATTTTTTGTGACTTTCCAGATTCATAACTTGGGGTATTAGATTACTTTGCCCGAAAAATACTTTGACATGTTTGAACCAATTTGTGTTCAAAAAATTTGTTTACTCTGATTCATGTTTGTTGTTTGTTTACGAGAATATTTTTGGTATTTGGTTTATTTCTGTTGGAATAACACGAATTAAATCAATCATTGTATTTACCGGTGCTCTTTCCGGAAAATAGTAAACAATCATACTATGTATTTATTTATTTTAGCCTTTTCTGTCCCACTGCAGGGCAAAGGCCTCCCCTTCTTCCTTCCAATCCTCCTAGTTTAGGGCTATTGTGGACCAATCTTGTCGATAGGCATCAAGTTCATCACACCATCTCCGCATGTGTCTGCCGCGGTGTCGCCGCACATTTTTCCGGGACCCACATTGTGGTTAATTTACCCATGTACCAGTATATACCATTTAGCCAAAATTTATAAAGAGTTTGCCATCAACTCGAAAAGAAGAAGCCCATGAACCGTTTGACGTGCGGTAGAGATGTCCGGCCCAGTCCCATTTTAACTTGGCTGCTTTTTGGGTGACGTTGGCGTCGGGTATTAGAAAGAGTAAAGTTTTGTATGCTTCTGACTGGCCCAAAAATGATTTATTCCTTCGTTGTGAAAACTGGTGTTTGTGTATTTGTGGTGGTCAGAGGTTGAACGTTATATATCTTAGGAATTGTCTATTGCTTAAAATGATTCATATATACCAATGTCTTTACAATGAGTGATTTCTCTCTGGTGGCTCTTTCCCCCGGCCTGGTGAAAATCATCTACGTAGGTGCAAGAGTTTATTCTTCGCTTTCGGGATTTTGGGCACTAATAAATTATATTACCTTCTGTTATGTATGATTTTTATCGTTGGCTCTTTGCCTAGAATAATCCACTGGATTATAGAATATCGCAATAGCATTCAAGTGCTCACCGATAAACTGATAAGATTGCCCATGACTTTCGAGTGCTTGACTCACTTCCGTTTAGTCAACTTTCCTATTAACAATGGGCTGATACAATATCCTGTTTACATACCTACTTTTATAATACAATACCATGCCATTATTGTCTTTATTATCTACTTATATTCATTTTACTAACCCAATATCTCATGTAAGACCGATCTAGTTCACCTAAAACTGCGATATATTGTTATTGACCGAAATGCTTATTCATCTCCACTTGAACATACCCTTTTCCAAACTCTACTTTTTGAACTCGTGCAGAATCTTCTTATTAGATTTCTGCTGTTTTTTTTTTGTTTCTTTCGATAATAAGACACTGTGTGGTTGGTTTGCCTACCTTCTGTCTCCTTCGTTCCATGAAATAAATCCATCTTTTTGTTCCTCCTTTCTTTTCCTCAGCTTCCAACAACCGAATCCAATTCATCACTATTGTCTTTCGTCCCATGAAGAACTGGTGATACATTTTATGTTTTTACCTGACTGCCTAAGGAAGGTTAGTTTGTTTTGTCTTTTACTTCCAAAATACGGAAGTAATATAACCTTAACTATGTAGATGATTTCGTCAGTTTTATTTTTACAAACAAAACAACGTGCTTCTTTGAAGTTAAGTATCAAGGCTGATATAGTTTAACATAAATCAGAGGTAAAACGTAAATCCCTGAAATGATAGATTAAACGAAACTGCACGTTTGTTTCTCGCGATTCCTTGTTTTTGTGTTTTGTTTCTCAGTAATGACTAAAAATTTAATACTTACATTCAATGTTTTATGGAGTTTCTCGCTGATGGATTGGTTTAAATGTTTTACTTAGTCTGTTGTTGTGTTTTACATTATTATAATTTTGTTTTGTTGTTTTTGGAGAATTTGATGTTGGATTAATGCAGCGGAAGTAGGTGTTTTAAAGGGAATATATTATTTAAATTTAGATGAGTGTATAAACCACGGATGCAAGGATTCGGCCTTTGTTTTTTTTTTTTTAATTAGTCTTTCCTGCTCGATAAACTCATTGAATTATAAAGTAATTAGTGTTCTAGCAATTCGGTACGGACTAATTGGTTTCCATATTTATTATGATAACATTTTATAATATAAGATAATTATACCTAAATAGATCAGACATATTATATTTAAAATTCTTGGATTGCAGTCGTGGCCAAGATAAAGATTCATTCACAAACCGATAAGCTAAGTCGTCTAAGACGTCTACTATTGAAGATTAAACATAGGTAGAACAACAAAGTATTCTTATAATAGAACGTTCTAATAAAAGGCTAGTTTGTTAGAAGAACTATGACGAGGTAGGATGTTGATCAAGAGTTGCTCTTCGTCCGTGACCTTAATGAGAAAAAAATAATGTATTGGGAATGGAGCTAAAAATAAAGCCTGTTTGTTACACGTCCTTGGCCCGTGACGAAATTAGAAAGATATATTGTGGACCTGCCTTAGGAAACTCCTACGCAAAAGAGGGGTCTACCGAAGGGTGATTTAACTATCCGTCTTCGAGAGTCATTAAGGCGTCTGAATGTTTTTTAACCGACTTCACAAAAAAGGAGGAGGTTTTCAATTCGAATGTTTTTTTTTTTTTTTATGTTTGTTACCTCAGAACTTGATACTGGGTGAACCGATTTTGATTATTCTTTTTTTAATTGAAAGCTGGTGCTTGTCATGTGGTCCCATTTAAATTTGGTCAAGATCTGATGAAGAACTTCGGAGATATACATCAGAACTCTTCAATAAATGACAGCAGATCACTCGGGATAGCTGCAATCGGATGTCTGTTTATTGATTACATCATTTCATAACATAACATTACACTAGCACTACGCTTTAAAGGGGTACGCAGGTGTCAACAGTTCACCCTGGTATACTCTAAATCCAACGTTTTTGTTTTTTAAGATTCATGTTTCTGGGTTAATTTATTCTGGCTTCACTTTGGAGAATTAGTGCGTTATGTACCCACAACTAAAAAGTGAAAAATAAAAAACTTTTAACAAAAAATACAACCGACTTCCAAATAAAAACACTACAAAGTGAAAACTAACTTCAATTTCGGAAGTCGGTGTCAAAAAACGAAGATCCCAAAACAGGAACACCGACTTCCGAAATTGAAGTTATTTTTCACTTTGTAGTGTTTTTATTTGGAAGTCGGTTGTATTTTTTTTTACGACTACCAACACCTTCTAATCGAAAAGTGAAGCTTTTATCACCAGATTTGCCTACGCATCGAAAGCTGTCATAATCTCGAAACACCATTGTAAAACCATATAACAAACACATATTGTGTGTGTTGTGGTATCAATAAAATTTCGGATGTTTGGAATCAACCCACACCAGCTTATTACCAAGCCAGGATGTTACTATTTGATAAAACGCAACTACGCGCGTGGGATATCGGTTGATTGTTTACGTCCTTTCGCGGCGCCATCTTGGATTTCTGTTGTTTTTATTTTCACGAGTGAGTGAGCGATTTGGATGAATGAACGGGTGAGTCATCGTGGGAATTGTTTTCAGCCAATTGAAGCAATTGAGTTGGATATTTTTTTTGCACTGCTGGTTGCATTTTGATGTGGCGTGACTTTAAAAAATGTTTAATAACGATTCGAGTTGATAATGTTTTGGCAAAATGAGGTTTGACAGACCCGTCTGATACCAAATGTGAGTGCGGTGCCCCTGCTGTCCAGAGCATGTTCCACTTGTTAGAGTGCTCCGTACACCAGTATTTTTGAGGACTAAATGAACGCCAGTGATGCCGCTATAAACGTGGCCACCTCATCATCTTCCTGCCCTTTTCCTATGTTACTCGGGGTCGGCGCAACACGTTTTCTTCTTACATACCGTCCTGTCCTCCGTCACGCTATCACTGACTCCCTTTTCTTTCATATCACTCCTCACAAAGTCCATCTATCTTTTCTTTGGCCTTACTCTCCCTTTCCATCCATATTTGTATTCATAACTCTTTTAGTAACATGCGTTTCATCCCTCCTCATTACATGACCATACCAGGCACACTGGCAACATTTTCAAAGTTCCTCTAATATCGCCTACTGGGCCAAAATTGTCTATGGGTGAAATCACCATGGACTTAAAAAAAAAGCGAATGCTGGGGTATTAATGACAAACAAAGAACTAGCCATCTTAGCTAAAATATCCGTATACATAAACATTGCAAATTTAATGTGTCCATTTTGGTTCCTTCCAAGATAGTTCGATGTACCATTTACTTATTCATGAGCCTCTCTCGAAAGAAGGAGAAAACAATTAAAAACTTCTGAGTAAATGTTTCATTTAAAAAAAGAATCTCCGGGCATTTCTGCTACAATCCTGGCTTAATAGAAAATGTTTGCATTTCAAGCTCGTTTGCAAATGAAAAGGAAAACACAACGATTCTTTTTTGTTTCCAATCCAGCAGAATTAATTTGGTCGCTCTGGTCTAGTGAACAACACTGGAAAATCAATAGTCCAGGTCCTTCCAATTTGCAAATGGTTTTTTTTTTCTACTTTAATGGTTTTGCTCGACAGCCAGTCTATGTTCAGTCTCGTAACTAGACAGATTTGTAGAATCATACGTTCTGCAACAATGTTTAGAAGAATCATCGTCATTTTAAGATAGTCATTCTTCTTATTTCGGAGTCGACAATGGTTTAACCATTAGGGAGCGTCCTCACTGGGAGCATTCTTTCGTGAGCATTTGTAAACAAGCAATTGTAGGCGAGCAACAAATGCTTCCCAGCGAGCCCAGCATTCACGTTCGAGCAAAACTGAACGTTCGTTCGTTTTATTTGCGTGAACATTCGAATGCGAGCCGTTTCAGCGAAAATCGTTGCGACGTCCACACCGGCCGAAGTTCGCACTTGCGTGTAAGCTTTGTAACGCTCGGCTCAACGTCCACACCACTCGAATATTCGACGTCGAATGCTCATTACACGTGAATGCTCTGTGAGGACGTGCCTTTAGACAGTTTGGGCCTTTAAACGTAGCTACCTACTGTGGCTACGTTTATAACAGCATCAGTGGCGTTCATCAAGTCCTCCAAAGTGAAGGTGAAATGGGAACTTTAACAAACACATTTGGTATCAAACAGGATAGATAGCAATTTATTCTAAAATTTATCTGACATCTAGGTATATCCATCATGCAAAACAAGTGGGCGAATCCGCAGCGGAAACCCATCCAAACCGCTATCAATAACATTCCCAGAGGTGATTGATTACAATCATCATAATATCAAAAAGCACGTGCTATCTAATAATACACAAACAGTAGAAGTCTAGACTGAAATTCCTTCACCGTATGAATGGTCCTAAGCCACACATTCGTTGTATTGTACGCGCATAACCTTGCACGAGAAACTTGCCAATCGGATGTTACTATTTTAGTTTAGTAGGTCATTAAACGAACGTGCAGACGGTTCTGGCACGTTTTTGGGGTTGGTAAGTATTATTATGACGGTTGCTATTGGTGGGAGTGGAAATAGGTCTTGAATGAATGGAGGTATTCTTAGGGAGTGGTCAGTTACGTCGATGACGTGTGATAGCTTGCGAAACATATCTTCTAGCATTGGGTTGATTCTGCTCGAGACTTATTGTACCTGGGATTGATGGACAAAGTAGAGGGTAAACATGAATTAACGTGATGTTAACGCCAGGAAAAAGGCCTTGGTTTGTTCCACCATGCAAAGGACAAGGATAAAAATTCTCAGTCGATGGCCAACCATCATTTATTGAAGGAGCACCAACAGAAGATGAAAAGTTAGTAAGTGGCGCGATAATTCGCTTAATCATGTCTGTTTCGGCACAATCCTGTGTGAAGCTGTGGATTTTTATACACATTTGACGATGTGGGCAGCTTTAAGCGGTCTCAGGTAAGGTCTGGTCACTGGGGACGCATCTGGTTTGCGGTTTACTCAACCAAGTAGGCAAGTAGGTTACACGTGCAGAATATTGAGGTTTGTCAACTTTTGAAAGTACTTCGTTTTAAGCATGTGTACTCTTATCAATTAATATTATGATTTTATGCTAAACAGTTTTGGCCCTGACTTTCAAATTAACATACGAATAGCATGACTAATGCCGGCTTAGTTTACACATGCGTACTTGAATATTATTTGTCATCAAAACTTCTGATAAGCATTTCACCATCTTACGAATTTTCTAGATTTTCTCCCCCAGTCACTTCCGTTCTATCAAATTTTATGAGTATATGAATTTGGCACCCAGGAGAGATGTCGACCGATTGAGCCAAATAAGTGTCTTCCTGTTGCAAAGATTCGCAAAGGTCACACTGAAAGTTTCTTTTTAGGAAGGTCAAACTAAATCACATTTTTGGGCCGAGATGAGGTCCGAATCAGGAGCAATCTGATTAACTTTATTGATAGAGCTCCAGATGAAATAGTATTTAAAAAGAAAGAAATACGAGCCTGAAAACATTGCAATTAATTATTGCTGCTCTCAAATGAGTGTCTGATTGTAAATAAAGCTCTGAACAGAATAATTGAACCGAGACTTTATCCAGACCGAATGCAGGGAACTCGAAATCGTAAATTGGCACTGCTTTTACATTTGACATGCGAAATCAAGACCGATTGATTCCCACCAGTCCATTCAAACGCGTCCAAACGAACCACAAAGAGTAAAAAATAACAATGGATTGCAGCAATTTGCGTGTCGATGATAAACGCATCGTATTTAAAAGGAAATAAAATGAACCGGCGTCCCTTATGTTCGGTCTCACGCAGACAGACAGACACGGAACGGACGGAACGCTTCCCAACGAAAACACCGTGTTACTATCGGTACTAAAGTTCCAAGTTGTACGCTTTCCAATTGAAAAGTCCGTGTCACTGGTTGTAGTAAACTTGTCTGTTTGGAAATTCTGTTTGAACTCTGAAGTATTTGCTCTTGTAAATTGAATAAAAGCAATACTGCTTGCTAGTTCCTTTGAGATGAGCTTAGAAATTCAAATGGACTGGGAGTTGTTGGGATAAGGTGAGATTAAATCAATTATCCTGTGATTCTGGATATTCACCAGCTTCTTAGAACTTTAACACTCAAATTACGCTATGTTTTGAGTATTAGTCTTTTAGCGTTTGTTTCCCTTTCTTCGTGTTTGTAACCTTCACCTACAATCCGTTTCACATACAGTATACCTAATTAAACCTTTAAATAAACAAAAAAAAAGTTCGGCTTACCTACATTCATTCACAAGCATTCAACACTATAAAAATAAAGAAAACAAACACATACGCCGCCGCACTCGAAATAACCACAGTGCAACTCATCGTAACGCAAAGGTCACGCACTGTTCAGCCTCCCGCCAAAAGAGCAAAAAGGCGCGACCGGTAATGGTCGCGTTCAGAGTCATCTGCTCGACGCTCGCTGTTTCCGTCGCCGCCATGTTGGATTTATGGTGGATAAAAGTGTTAGCATCCGTGTAGCCCTTGTAAGTTCTGATAATTGAATTGCTAGCCATTGAAAAAACTCAAGTCTGCAATCAAAAAAGGTTATAAATTGACTTTGAAATCACCACCGTTTGCCGTCTTAATTAACAGATACGCCAAGCAGTAGTAATTTGACAGTAGCACTTAATAACCCTCAATAAAAAATAATGTTCCACTAAAAGATCAAATACACCTGTCAGTTTCCGTTGCATTTATCATAATTAATGACATGTTCCATAATAAGTCTCATCAGCCTTTTATCCACACTAAATAAGGTGTTATTTTTGAAGAGTAGTCATCGGTGGCTAATGACCCAGAGACTAAAAAGGCTGAATGCACAGTTTCCCGGCAAAAGAATAAAAAGATGACCGGTAATGGATGCGTTCAGCGTCATCTGTTCGGTGCTATGAACGCATACGTCCGGTTCCGGTGCAGCCATATTGAGTTTATGGTATCTTCATGATCGTTATCCTGTATCACGTCATCAGATCTGAGGGTTAGCCATTTAACAGCTCGTTTGGATATGATTGCATTGAAATCTCCGTTTTAAGAGCTGCATATTCAAATTATGTATAAAATAATGTAACTATAGTTCTATTCAATGGCCAACTCGAGAACTAGTAACCAGATGGTGTAGGTGCTTCCAGTAGTCTTTTGGATATTTATTACTCTTTATCTCAACTGCATTACTCTTATATAGCCTTTGCTGTATACCACTTGATGTTTCAGACCGTTTACTGACGTTCTACGTTAGAGCAACATTATTTCAATTGTTTTCTAATAATGTAAACAAGAGTAAATACAATAATCTTCGTACTATGCTGTATTTGATACAATGTCAGTAAAACCACCTTTTCACCTCACCTGGTTGTAAGCGATGATGTGTCAACAATGGAGCACACTTGATTTAAAGTAGCCTCTTATTCACTGGACTTCTTAACTTAAAGAGTCGGTCCCCCAGTTTTATAGCTATCACTAAATACAGAATCCTCGGACAGGGAATTCTAGTCTTTATCTTTAGTAAATGTATTCCCAAAACGTCAATTCCACCGTTAATTTGAAAATAAATCGATTTCGTTAACTTTGTGAACTGGATCGCGTGTTGAATGTTCGCAAGACGATTCTTTGTTCGAATATTAAGTATAGAGCTCTAATTAGAATGGTTTCGCCGACAATAGGTATGTTGCATGATTGTTCTCAGAACAACGAAGAGATGTTTATTTTTTTATACGTCATACACGTCTTTGTGTTTTTCGGTTTGAATGTGGTTGTAGGAATTTTTGTTAAGGATTGTGTGTGTGGAGAACAATTATAGTATTGATGTATGCTTTTTTTCTTTGATTTTAATGGGAATGAGAATTCTCGGGAACGTTTTGGTCTCACGAAAATCTACTTGAACATGATACTGCTGATATCTCCATCGTCCTGGCCAAGTTTGCCAATTTAATTGAAGTTGGCATATCATTTCTTCGTCCATGCGTCTTTGTCTTCGTCCATTTCAGTATTCATCCTTTGTTTGGCCATATCATCTTTCATGAGTCGTCTAAATTCTGATGGTTAATCGATATAACTCCTTTATTAAACAAGTAGGTATTACTAAGCAGCATGACACTTCAATTTAATTCATTCTGTAATAATGTGCAAAGCCCGGTAATTTATCGCTGACAAACGTTTACTGTATGAGTAATAAACTCTTGCAAAAGCAATTCCCTTCGCAGATGATACAATTGGCCTGCATAATATTGCATTCTCATTAACGAAATTCATTGACGGTCAGATTTCCAGTAAGATTATTATGTCACCCTTTGTTTAGATGCCTGAAAGGTGACTAAGGGATTATTGATACAAGACAATGAACAAAAAGATCTACCTGTAATTGGCAATGTCGATTTCAATGAAGAAATTCGCAAACATGTCAAAATCAATTGTATATCTGTATCATCTTTGTGTTTTCGTTTCAACGGTACATTTTATCAGTGTTTGGGCCCAGTAGCTGGCCACATTGATTGCAGCGTCTCAAGACACCTTGGTCATCTTGGTTTCTGTTGGGACACTCCAATCATGTGGGACATAGTCTGTACAATCCTGAAGGTGCTTCTGGCACCGAAATATTTATCGTCTACGAAATCAAACTAAACTTCAATTCTAAATTTGTGGCTCTCAAGGATAAGCCAGATAAGACACAAATCTAGTTAAATAATGAATCAACAGCAATCAATCTGCTATATATGCAACATGGCAACTCATCCAAGGTACAAGCAGCCTTTGTTACAAATGCAGTTGCATCAACACAACACAAGGTTGTTGCGCAAGTGCTAAGTGATACCGCCTAATTAAATACACTTGCATATGCTTGTGCAAGATTCTTGAACATCCTGAGGTTACTGATTAAGTGGTCAGATTGTCCCTTCTTTGTGTTTACTGCAAAAACTGTTAACCTCCTAGTCTTAGCCAATAAGGTTCGAAATAGCGAAATGTTTAAAAAAATATCGGTGATACTCTCAATCGTATTTAGGTAGGTAAGTAGTTGAGATTACTTGAAATATATTAGTCTTATAATAGGGAAAATGGAAAAAGAAAACATGAAGAAACTACTCCAAGGAAAATAGGACAAGGTGAGGAAGAAGATGATGGGATTGAGATATCTCTTAATATTAGAATTAAAAGTACAATTTATTGCACAATCTAGCACAAACCTCTTCCACGCGCATTAGTTCTGCCGGATGCTGAATTTTATAGAGTGTATAAAGCGCTGTCCTAGAAAAAGCCTCGTTAAGTGCAAGCCCAATAAAAATGTTTTATAGTCTCATCAGTTTGTAATAGCTAGAGTATTGCAGTTGCCATAACTATTGCTATCCGTATCTCCATGCAAAGTAAACGCATCTCTAAGTGGTATACAAGGTCTTTTGGTACATTTAACTATTTGAAATTCTGTTCAAACACTATTGATTGATCATACATCATTAAATTAGCAAATATTATCATGTTCATTAACTATTATTATATGTGCTTTGGTAAACGCAAGCACGCATAGAGATTGCGTGTCCGATCCGCTTGTTAGTCTCGATTCTACAATACTAAGGCATTATCTGTAATTTTGCCTTTATCATCTACCTTGTACAGATTCTCTAAACCATGTCTAACGACGCAAAATGCTTCAATTGACAATTGCGAATCTTGTCTCTTGTTATCTTTTCTGTTGCGGTAAATTGTGATTCTGATAACATTTTATAGAATTCCAATGTTCGGGAATGAATTCAAAATACGTAATATAAAACTTGAAAACGACAAAGATTAATGTCCTTTCAATCCATTTGAGCTTAATAATTCTGAATATGAGTCTCAGTGACATATTTCATCTTATAGAAGTTTGAGAACAAGACGTAAAATTCTCTCTTATCTTTAGTGAAAATGTTGGTTGTTTAAACAAAGATGATTTTCTAAGACAACGCTGAATAACGAATCAAAGGCTACTTGTTAATTAAGCAGGTTCTCGGGGCGATGAGTATAGGCCTGTTATCTTTGTTAATATTCTTGCAAGGATTTTATGAAATCTGAACTTTATCCTCTATTACAAAGGATTTTGTTTTGTTTGATGAATATTCGTACCATAAAATTTTCTTTTCATACACTTTGACGTATAATCCTCATGTTGGGTTGGGAAGAAGCTGCTTATCCCACAGAAGCTTACTAAATTAGGGTTTTATGGTGTCCTGTCAAACAGAGAACTTGATAATGCATAAACATTATAAAAAAAACGGTTTATTTCTATTCCTTTAATTTAAGTACCTAAACCGCATACCTATTAAGCATGCCAGTTCTGAAAAGAATAGATTCAACTAGAATCTTGTTCTTTTTGGGATGGGTGCTTTTATTTATCTATACCAATATTATAAAGAGGAAAGATGTTTTTGTTTGTTTGTTTGTACCGAATAGTCTCCAAAACTACTGGACTGATTTCAAAAATTCTTTCACCTTTGGGAAGCTACTTTATCCCCAGGTGACATAGGCTACTTTTTATCTCTGTATTTCCACGGGAACGGGAACTACGCGGGTGAAACTGCGAGGCGTCCTCTAGTAGGAAATAAATACATACTTTATGAGGCACTTTTTCATCAGCTCAATTGAATAATTTGTCCAAAACTACCGCGAATATTGTGAAAAAAAATTGTCGTCCTTGGAGGTCCTGAATTCTTGATTCCCAAATTGAAAACAAAATTCAATATTTATTGAAGCGTGACGAACGAGCATTGACTAATACAGCTTAATAGTGCTCGTGTACAATTTATTCTGTTACCGTAGGAATAATTCCTGTCCCCCAAGCGAACATATTCCCAATGATTTCTCCAGAGGGTCCAAAAAGCTGGGGGCAAACGGCTGTGAAATTTATCTTTGTGATTTATTTAGCGATTGTGTTCGATATTTCTGGCGCTTTAAGCGCTGGAGGATATTAAGAGGAATTTAATGTTGATATTTTTCTGGGTTGGATGAGCCCATATATATAATACTGCTTTGAGTAATCTTATGAGTATCAGGTGATTCAGGAAGAGTGTTTAGAGTAGCGGGCCAAAATTTTTAAATTTAATATCGGTGCTAATGTTGTGTTTTGTTTCTGTTTCAGGTATGTACCTACGACTTCTCGTCAAAATATTCTTTCTGTTTTTCTACTGGATAAAAATTGAGTGAGTTATTTCATACATTTAATTTTGCCTAACTTAACAATCCCTAAAAATGTTAGTGAGGAAAAGCTTGGCATTGTATTACAGAGTTCTGAACAATGAGTTTTTACGAATAGAGACGTCATACTCATTATAAAGAAAAAAAACATTGAGATATTTTACTTTAGCTACCTACATTTATAAGCTATGGAACTTGGAACTTTATTTCCATCCCTAAGTAGGCAGGTTAAAAGATCACAGAGATATAAATAGGACCCTGTTGTCAGAAAGAGATAAACGTACATTCTTGTCGCGGCCAGACGAAGGACGGACTGAGTTCACTCAAGCTGGTCAGCTTGTGTTTGTATAGCCGCGCAGACGTCGGTAAAACGTATCAACCTCAGTATATATATAACATAATTCCTGAATGTATAATCGAAAAGTCGTACGTAGCATACAATCCCATGTATACGATCATAATCAGCATAAGAAATTGCAGAGTTGCTGTAAGGGTGTTGCATAAAATAGATTGTGATTTTATATAAACTTAAAACCTATATCACCATTCGCCCTTTATAAACTTCATGATTGAACTATCAGTGTTTGAACACAAGCTTCAAAGTTAAACTGGGCTATGTATTGTCGATACCACACGCTGTACGTCAGAGTGTAACAACTTACTCTGCAAACTTTGTTATGTTGTTACACCAGACTCGTCGGGAACATGGTTACTGTACCAGCCAAGTTATTTGTGCATGTGGAATTGTGGACACTGTACGGTAATTTGATGTTTAAATTAGCTGCTGCGTTTAGTACGCAATTAAGGTCGTTCGAAAGGGAAAATTATGACATATTCGTTTATTTAATATTTAGACCTATAAACTACAATTACAATGAGTGGAACACCACATAAACGTAGTAGTTTGATATTAGTTTATGCGTTAGTACGCAATTTAGCTTCAAAAAGGAAAACTATACCAATGGGTTTATTTTGTGTCTGGGTATATATCTAAAACTATTTAGCTACAATGGCTTCAAAACCACATATACCTACCTATGTTCGATAAATATTTATTATAATTGACTATAATGCTCTTGGCAATAAGGAACGGTTCTGATGGACATGTAAAGTTGCTCTTTACAGAACCTCAAAGTGCCGAGTTGGTAACCTTTTCGGTATGGTCACGCTTAGCACAATTGTATTTATCGTATTCGTTTCTATTATTTTCCATAACTTTGTCATTATTTCTATTGTGTGTGTCTATGTCAAATAAATGTTTTCTATTTGTATTTACGTCACTTAAAACCTTTGCCATCCGTGGTCTATATCTTTATCCTTCTACCTAGGAAACTGATTACAAACACATAACCTAGTTTTGATCTGTCAAACGTAGTTTCAAATCACTATTCTCTCCTATAACATCATTACTGCCGCACAGTGTTGTGTTGACGGGAGCATAAACTGATTTACACCGTGCTGTGTGTTTACAATCTTCAGATTAAGTACAAGATCGGCGTCTACTGATCCAGAGTTGTGTAACCCTATTCATTATCATCTTGTAAGTTGTTAACTTCGTTGCTGTTAACATAGTTTCTGATATTGTGTTGGTTTATGTTGGTCCTTTGTGATGTGTTACCTCTTTGATCATAATAATTGTTATAATTCGAATTGGTTTCACTGTCAAGCCTTTGACTTCATCAAGTCATATCACTCTGGCTTTGTTTACGAAATGGTTTGTTTCGACCTTCGTGATATTACTTCCATGAGACTTTGTAAGCTTATTTGAAAGCAGGCTTCTGAGTTTGGCTACTCATAATGAAGCCATTATAACTTGTCCTTGATCTCACAAAAATATTCAAGACAAATTGTACCAAAGTTGTAAAATGTCTTCTAATTTCCTTTCTTCAACCGTTTTCGTTTTCTGCGTGCCACCCTGATCCTGTTTGCTAAATTAACTGTCTAACGACTTTAACCTATTTTCAAAGCTTTCTTTTTTTCTTTTGACTCATTAAACTCTCGTTATTGCAGCCAACATTTTGTTTAACAGTAACGTTATTAGGTTCGTTACATAAATGTCATATTTTCTTTTGTACCGTGTAATAATTTCTCTGAAACCCCAAATTGCTTCGGGGTTCCTTGTACAGCAGATTATGAAGTTACGTACAGAAGGACCATTTTATGTTTGTTTGCTACAATCATAAAATGGTCCTTCCGTACGTAATTTTTCTCGAAAATAGTCGCAGCATAATGGAAGCTCAACTAAATTGTAGTGAAACAAAGCACGTCTTCACGGCCTTAACGCTCTACAGATGCGAAGAATATATTATTATGCGATTAGCCATGCAGTACTTACTCCCTCGCCTAGTCATACATAACAATTGTTATCCTATAAGGACATAGTACTTTTTATCTTGCGACTATATTTGTATCGCTCGCTTACATTACTGATACGTTACTGATTCTATGTGACTATTATAATACATACTTATTACAATTTCGGACTACCGTCATCTCCTTATTGTTTCCATCTACTCTCATAAGCCAAAAGCCGTTACAGTTAGTAGCATCCGTGTTCACTACGATTCCAGGCTCCTTCTCCACTCCAGCCTTCAAATAAAGATCTATAAGCTCGCTTGTTTCATCGAAGACTTCTTCCATCGCTTACCATTAGGCGAGATCGTGATCAAGAACGTGCTCATCATGAGAAAACCTGTGTATAAACAGATAGCGTATCGTAACACACCTGTCCACAAACTGACCTAGTCTCACGTCCATTTGTTTGTTATCACCTATTGTTAGCTGCCTTGTCCTTCTGGCTTATCTACCCTTTGTTGTTTCTGTATACCGTGGTGAAGTCTTGTAATTCGTCAGAATTTCCACAGGTACAACAATGTTTGGTTGGATATTATTTTATATGTTGTTGTAATCATCAAGCTTGCCTGAATCCATTGTTGTAGGCATTTTAGTGGGTATTTTCCTGGTGCTCTCGTTTTTGAAGTAAAAATAAATGTGTTGATAAAAATAAATGCTGGTATCTCATTATGTTTTACTCTCTTAATCTATTTTTTGCTTAGTCTTATCCCATTCTTAGGGTCTTCATATTTCTACTACTATGCTATTTTATACTTAAGTAGGTTTTAATTTCCGTCCCATTTCAAGTCTATAGTTAGAACTTATATTGTTTTTGTGAAAGATAGCTTCAGGTAAGCTGCCTCGTTCTTCGTAAATCCAGAATTCTACAGTAATTGCTTGAAACTAGGTCGCTAGTACTTCTAGGAAATCAATAGACACACTTCAACCGCGTATGTAGACGATGTAGTAGGTGTCTCAAGCACCGCAATAGCAATATGGCGACGCAATCCAACTGTCTTTTTAAGTCTTCACTCCTTTCCCAACCTGACACCAGTGACACTTATTTACACTACAAGATAAGCTCTCGACACGCCGTTTTTCATTCCGACGTTTGCACGGAAATTCGTGACTGTCGATTACCCCGTAATATCGCCGTAAAGCTATTGTGGTGACGTAATGTTGGTACTAGCTTCATGTGGAATGTTGGGGAAGTAACCGCTGTTATGTCTCTATTGAAGTTTGTTGCTCAGGGAGACAGGGATTTAGGAGATTGCAGGCTTAGCTATTTATATGCTGCTTTTTTGTCGATATGGAAGATTATGGAAACTAAGACTAGAGTGATAAATGTGTAGGTAATGGCAACCGATCAAGTTTTTTGGTTCTTCAACTTGTGATCCCCATAGTTCAATTCCCCGTGTCCCATAGTTTGTATTTTTGTATTTGTAAACAGGCCACTAGTTTGTCCGCTTTATTGGAAAAACATCATACGTTCCTACCTTTTCATGAACTATCTTCGTAGTGCACCGTTATTTCTTGCTTAACATCGTTTGCAGTCCTTGTATTGTACAAAGACTGCAAACGATGCTCTTTTGCCGTTTGTACCTACAACAAAATAATTGCCATGTCATACAAGCGTTATCTTTTCAATTCTGACCTAGGTACCTATAGATTTTTTCTCTATTTTGATTGGTCAACAAATCACAAAAAGGGTTTATGTTTTCAACACGCTTTTATTAGCGTATGAAACGGAATCTTTGAACGTGATTTTCACCCCTTTTCAAAACGGCGGATTAATTTGAAACTATGCACACTTATCGAGGACCGATGACAATGCAATAATTGAAATAGTTTGTCCCATTATCCTTACCAGGATCTTCAGGATTAGCAATTGAACTAAAAATAAATATAATAAAATCCAAAAAAAAAAACACGCATTCATAGAAAACCAAACTAAAAAGCGCGCTTTTTTATAATATTTTTTTGTTCAAAACATAGAAACGAGTGTTCGTGATAGAATACACGTGGCTAAAAATAGATTAATCCCTTTTTGCGTAGGCGAGGGTGTCATTCCACCTGAGCTTTGGTCATACCATGTAAATTTTCTGTTTTCCCAATTCAAAGGTTAGCAAGGTTTCAGGAGTAGCAGAGACAACACGTAAATTAAAGGTAGTTGACCCTGATTTTTCTATTGGATTAACCAACGCTAATGCAAATATAAGAACGGTAAAAGGACTTGCATTACAGTTGCAAGAAATCCATTTCTGTTAAATATCAAAAAAAACATCCATCGACCAAAAAAACGGTCCTGCAGAAGAGAAACAATCAAGGAGCTACAACCAATATTGTACCAAGTCAATCACGTAACATAAACAAAAGAAATCTCATCCCATTTTCCTCTCGAACCTGTCTCGATGTGTCTTTACGACCTCTCTAACACGTTAAGTGGGTTAGACACAATAGACAGTCTTCCTTGGTTGTCAATTCACCGAAATTGTTCCAGCTCGTAATTACTTTCACTTCCCTTATTACGCTCTGCTTTGTAACAAATAATGCCGGATTGGTGTTGAAACTAATTTGTGACTTACGGCTATGTGGTCTTGGGAAGGGAAGGTAGGGCAAATGTCTGTATGAAACAGGTTTATTAAAATAAAGGGATTAGAAGTCGTTAAGAATGTCTTGCATGTTGCTGATGGAGGCCCACGAATGGGACCGAAAATCCGGTGAAAGTCACGCGGATCAGCTTGATTCAAGATGCCTAAGACCAGTCCTTGCGGAAACAGCAGTTAAGGACGTATTTTGGATGAGAAACCAACTGCTGGCACACATGGTTCTCTCTGTGAGAGGGAATGGGCCGTAAACCACCACGCGGGCCCAGTGCGGGTTGGACGGATGGATGTCACATGTCTTCGAATTTTTGTTTCAAGGACATGCCGGTTTCCTCACGATATTTTCCTTCACCGTTTTGAGAGCAGTGGTGACGAAATAATTTACACAAAGTAAAGCTCCTGCCACCAGTTTTGTGTTTATTCGAAAAATGGCAGAAAAAAAAACCAAATTAGGTATATCAAAAATAAATTTCAGCTGCATAGTATTCTCGAATATAGGGTGTATGTTACAAAACACCCGGAAATTGTGCATGCAGCGAATGTAGCGCTACAAAGCATTCATTTTGTGCTGCATCAATATAATTTTATCAATTTAATCGCTGAATTGAACGCCTCTCCATTGAAGCTTCATGCCTGCCTTTTCAATATCGCACAGGTATGCCCGCGGAATTCTGTGCCGGTATCTACCTACCGCAGTGCAGTCCACAGATAGTTGAATCATTTTTTTATTTTCTTTTAATCTTCTCTATTTTATTTATTGTTTGCATTGTGTCTGTGGTTTCTTTCTTGTTAATTCTATGTGCCAGTTGTTTTTCTTATTTCCACGAATTCATACTTATTTCCATGGCTTTACTACATACTATATAATTTCTTTTAAGTCCGCCACCAGATTAATCTTTTGGTAGATTTATGTATGAGTATGTAATATCCTACAGGGCCAAGGTCTCCTAATGTCCTTCAAATTCACTGTGTCTGACTGAAGCTACCAAGGACGAGTCTTCATCGATGTTTGTGAACATAATCTGCATCCTTTACACTTCAGTGCGCTTATGTTTTTTCCAATAAAACTGGCGTCGTATAAATTTTTCATAAAACTTTTATGAATCCAATATCCTAGCTTCCTCGAGTATTAGAAAATAACTTTATCTTCTCCCTACAGTTGGATATTGCCAACACATTTATGGAATCTTACCTGTAGAAAGCTTTTTATTTCGACCTCGCATTTCTCGGCTTGTGTAAAATAACTTTTGCTTCCCACAGATTCTTTCCATCTAACATTACTTGATTTTCGTTACACGCGAAGTTTTTCCTATAAATATTTTGTGTTAACCTACTACTACCTTGATTTGGGCATAAATCAATTCATCGAAGAATTTCTGTGATTTCTTTCACACTTCTTCAAGTATAGTTATTAATATCACCTTGATTTGAATTCTTAGTTTATCTGAGCCTAGCCTATCTGAAGGTTGAATCAGACCTAATACAAATATAGGCTTTGTTGATATAAGATTGTCTGTAATAGTTAATGTTATTGAGAGCTGAACCCTGCATAGTAACGACCTTGCCCACTAGAGAAAGATGTAGGTCAAACTTATCATCATTAAAATTGTCAATGAACAATTTATCAGACCCATCAATTAAGATTCTACAGCATTAATGTCTTCATTAAAATGTCTTAGAACCGAAAAAGAGTTTTTAATAAACCCTTTTATTCTTAATTTGACGACGGCACGTCAAGTTAACTAAAATTTATTGCGTGAAAGGGCTCATTAAGAAGTTATTGCTGCTGTACTAAATCAAAACGTTATTGTGGTGAGGTGAAATAACAAGGAATAATGTTCAGAAAAGCCAGCTTCTTGAGACAATGGTGATATGGATACCTTCACAGCTAAATCTAGCACTGGCATAGACCCTTTTAACAGAAATGTGATATTTTTAGACGCGTATTGAGACCAATATATACATGGCCCCTGAGGTAGCCCATTCTTTATCTTAACTGCCTGAAAATCTAACGAATCAGTTATTCTGTGAGTGGTTAATAATAATAAGAACGACAAATAATTTAAGTTTGCAATAGTTTTGGCAGCAGTTCAAAACAAATAGGCTTTCTTTGGCTTTATGTTAGTTTTCTCATGCTTAGCTACTTGTAAGGAGAGGAACTGGTTATCCTTCTGTAGAGCATGCGATTATGGTCCTTCTTCACCAATATTCATTGTGGTGAACCGTAATGAAATCTTATGTCGCCATTTAAGAGTGTAATTGAATTCATAGTCGCTTGGAGTGACCGTAAAAGTGTAATTCCGGCTTTATAGTGGTGCATTCTGTTCTTTTATTAAAGTTTAAAATTTGTTTAATTTGACGGTTGTCTTGTATCGGGGATAGTTTTCAAGAACTGATATCGAATTTGGTGGGACTTTCTTCTAAATTGGTTCGTGCATCTATCCGTTTTCTCTAAGATTTGGCGCATTATTTTTTACCCGACTACTGGAACAGTTATGATTTTGGTAGCCTTCGTATGTATAGATTGTTCTTTTGTGCCTTCGTAGCGTCTAAAATACTCAGATTTGGACAAGTACGGTGTTGTTAGATTTGTTTGAGTACTCCGCGTAACATGGTCTATAATAATTTCATGTCTCGTAATCTCGTTCAATTTAAATCGATTAGAGGTTGCCCAAATCTTAAGGCGCAGATACCCCTCAGTAGCTGATTTCAAAATGAGAATCACGTCTAAACGGCTGGTCGTAATTTTTTGAAAAAAAATATATGTTGCATTAGATCATTTTATTAATAATTTGATCTGAGAAAATGTTGAGTTTTATTCTTATAACATAGTGTAGTTAGATTATAAAGTTATGTCTAACACGGACACAAAAACTACAGGCGCACCAGAACCGCCGGGCGTATTTTAATGAATTTGTCACCATCTCAAACACAATTTAATTATCTACATTTTGATCTGAGGATTTTTTTTTAAATCATAAGGAATGTACTTAAAACTACCGAGTTTTGGTTCGCGAGGGTGTGGAACGAGTGCGCGTTTTGTTCCCTCAAGGTCTTTGGCGGCTGTCGTCGTCTTAAATGTACCATTGTCGGTCTAGCTGAATATGACGTTCACGATTTTGACATTTTATAGATACCGTTTGCTAAAATGCTATTCCTAGATAAGTTTTAAGTCTCTTGTATCGCAGCATGGGTCATTAGCCATCAGGTATGCGACCTAATGTCAATAGCCGGTTTGTTCAGTCGTTGATACCAAAAAATGACAATAAAAAACTGAATACTTAATGCTATGCATTTAAAAAGCTGTCTAGAATGTTTTTTGTTAGGAATTTTTATCTGTGTTACATACCTAAAGCTGTTCATGGAGATTCATATCTGAAATAAGTGTTCAAGTGACATAAAAACCAAAATTTGTTTTGAAAGGGTTTGAATCCTTGCTAAGGTGAGAGGGGTACTTCACGCCGGAACAGCTGCTCAACTTGTATCAAGCGCAAGTTCGATCATGCATGGAGTACTGTTCTCATCTCTGGGACAGATCTGCCAAGTACCAGCTTGATGCACTAGAGTCGATCGTAAAGCGGGCCAAGAGGCTCATCGGCAATGAGGCACTGGTTAAGTCAAGGCTCCAGTGCCTTGAACATCGTTGCCGAGTTGCCAGCTTGTCTGTTTCTTATAGGTTATATTTCGGGGAGTGTGCGCTGGAATTGCACGATCTAATGTCACCTAGCCCGTTTCATCATCGGAATACAAGACGTACGACGATGCGCCATCGTTTCAAGGTGGACATCCCACCCATACGCACAAAACGTTTTGGGAATACTTTTATTATGCGTACAGCTAAGGAGTGGAATTCCCTGCCGGAGTCTGTTTTTTCCGATAGCTACAATCTAGGAGTATTTAAGTGAAGAGGTTTTTTCTAGGCAAGCGTGAGAACACAGTAAAAAAGAAATTGTTTCGTTTTCAAACCTTGAACTTTTCCCCAGACCACTAGAAGCCTTCAATAGTATATTTTCTCTAGTGTAGTGATATGACTACTCTTAGCTTTTGATCATCGATTCTAGTTTGCTCCAGCAGATTTATTGAGATCTGTAAATTACTTAACTGTTTTTGATGCACTTGAATAGATGTGTCACACTTTTGAAAACGCGACAACGCTCTCTATTACCATGATGGAGGACTGTTTGTTAGATCATGAATCGTTTCATATATAAACGGAATCCAGCATGATATATTCGTCCTTTGCCTAAGACAATCTAACTAACACACGCGGAATATATCATGTCCAAAATTACCGCATTAGAAGCCTCTAAACCGCAAAACTTCTTACCAATTTCAAAACGCCATACAAAAATAATAACTTAATACAATGTATTAATAAACCTACTTACTTGAGTGAACGTTGAGGTTAGCAAGCCGTTCTGCCGTCCTCAAGCTATTATAGTGCCGCTATTTGACATATACATATTTTGAGACATACAGAATAAAAAGTCCTCCGCCGCGTCTACGCGATAAACTCAAAAACGATTGAACGAATTTTCATGCGGTTTTCACCAATAGAAAGAGTGAGAAACGAGGAAGGTATTTGGGTATAATTTGTTACAGGCGAAGCCGGGGCGGATCGCTAGTCAACTATAAATCATGCGAGAGTTTGTGTTGTCAAAAAATAGATTGACCTAATAGCGCGCTTTCGAAGGGCACATTGTTAAGTTTCAATCCTTATCAATAACAAGTATGTAAACAAAGCCATCGTCTCTATTTTTTATCCGAGATCTATTGAAAGTAGAAAAAGACCGGTCGATAGAAATTCTTTTGCTTATTACGACGGCATCAAAAAAACTAAAATCGGCCAATTTTCAGATAGTGGCACATAGATAGCAGCGTTGTATTAGCCAATGATACAACTGACGTCCTCTTGACCGCAGACCGCGATATGAACGGATCAGTTTTAATTAATACTGAATATTTGTATAGCAAGATTTATATTAAGTGTTTTGTTTTTGGCAATATAAGTCCCCTTTATTTAGCAACGGTTTATAGGTTCTTCCCGATCTTCTCCGGTAATTTTCAACAATTTTGTTAAGGTACTTGGAGAACGATCCCCCAATTTCTAAATTAAGAATTTTAAGTTCAGGATTTCTCAAATTCTATCCTGAAATTCTTTGTTATTAAAGTTTCACTCAATTTAAAAACCACGTCTTTCCTTCTTATTTCACTCGTCCTATTTTGACACTATGGAAGGATACTATTAAAACTATTCTATTGAAGCATTCTCTTTGGTTTATGCAGTTAAGATACTTGAATTCGTAAACACGAAAGTGTTCTCATCTTGGGTCACCAATCGGCTTACCTACTTCTTTTCTAACATGATGATGCAGGTCTTAAAATGTTTTACCCAAAATCTTCTGTTGCCATATATGAACAGAGCACTCGTCTTCACTCTTAACGACTACTGTGAACACAACTGCATACAAATATGACTCGTTTAATACTCCAACAGGATCCTCATCGATCATCGCTTATGATGATGGAGGTCTTAAAATGTTATATCCAAAGTCTTCTGTTGCCATATATGAACATAGCATTCGTCTTCACTGTTAACGACTACTGTGAACACAACTGCATACAAATATGACTCGTTTAATATACCAACAGGATCCTAATCGATCATCGCTTATGATGATGGAGGTCTTAAAATGTCATATCCAAAGTCTTCTGTTGCCATTATATGAACATAGCATTCGTCTTCACTCTTAACGACTACTGTGAACACAACTGCATACAAATATGACTCGTTTAATACTCCAACAGGATCCTCATCGATCATCGCTTATGATGATGGAGGTCTTAAAATGTTATATCCAAAGTCTTCTGTTGCCATATATGAACATAGCATTCGTCTTCACTGTTAACGACTACTGTGAACACAACTGCATACAAATATGACTCGTTTAATATACCAACAGGATCCTAATCGATCATCGCTTATGATGATGGAGGTCTTAAAATGTCATATCCAAAGTCTTCTGTTGCCATTATATGAACATAGCATTCGTCTTCACTCTTAAATACTACTGTGAACACAACTGCATACAAATATGACTCGTTTAATACACCAACAGGGTCCTCATCGATCATCGCTTATAATGATTGGAGGTCTTAAAATGTCATATCCAAAGTCTTCTGTTGCCATATATGAACAGAGCATTCGTCTTCACTGTTAACGACTACTGTGAACACAACTGCATACAAATATGACTCGTTTAATATACCAACAGGATCCTAATCGATCATCGCTTATGATGATGGAGGTCTTAAAATGTCATATCCAAAGTCTTCTGTTGCCATTATATGAACATAGCATTCGTCTTCACTCTTAACGACTACTGTGAACACAACTGATACAAATATGACTCGTTTAATACACCAACAGGATCCTCATCGATCATTGCTTTATCCTTTACAACATTACCTTTCACAAGCCTACCAATTATATTTAAATCGTGTTCCATAACTAGTAATATCATGTTGTTGATCGCCTGTATCTATTCCTGTCGCAGTTGCATCGATTGCCAACCCATCAGACCTACCTTGCAATACCAGTTTCTCCAGCAAGTCTAACTGTGCCATCTTTACCGTTACCCGCCACAATTCAATATGGCTTTTATTGCTTACAATTTACGACAGCAATTTGCGTACTACCTTATTGGCTATAAAAATTCGCGGTCTATACGAAAGTAATTGAGTTTATGTTTTAGTGAAACGGTTGGTTTTGTTATTTTCTGTTTTTAAATTAACTTTCGTGTCTCTGTTCCTTTGAAAGTTCTGGAGAACTCTATTAGCATTTTGTTATCTATGTTTGCAACAAGGTCTTCATCACACAACAGCACTTCAATTAGTAAATAGATATCTGAAAGACAGACTTGAAAGCTTCACAGCTGATTCGGCTAAGCTCGAACCTTCCCCGTAATTCGGCCCCGACGACTGATCCTCTAGGGATTCCTGACTCGATGCTTTGATACACATATCTTCATTTACCAGAATTTATACACAAGAAAAGAGGATTTCATCTTCCACAATAGTCCTTTCTGAACAATGTAATTCCTTCACTACAATATTCATCTCTATCCCTCTCATGCATTAAGAAGAACAAAACAATATTGTACCTGTTGTCAGGTTTACGCGAGTTTCATGGCTGGGACGATTACATGCGTTTTACGTCTACACAAGAGTTTTATTGTTTTTCGTCTTGTAAAAGGGGTTTACTGCTCAATCTTATTTTTATTTTCATGTCTTCTCTCTTTATGTGGCAAGATAGAAAATATAGCTGGAATACTTTCTACAAAACGTGAAGTTCGCCATCGTGTAGATATCCTACTACGTCGTTGAATTCTTAATTTTCGGTCGGAACATAATTTAGAACGCGACAGCCAATACCGTTAAGAACTCCATCAATTGTACTACCTACTTAACCTTTGTGGTAATTGATTTTGGTAGAATTTGATAAAAATTAATCTGCTTAGAACCCAGTGATTTCAATATCAAATGCCAAACAAATTCTAATTCCGGTTCTTCTTCAGAATAATTTCTCTATCTCGCTTTTAAAAAACCGCCTAGCCCTTTTAACATACTAAAACAGAATAAATTAACAATATTTCTTTTCGATTCCATCTTATTTGCATACCT